>WELA01009408.1:642-18944 GCA_009602735.1 Mesotaenium endlicherianum | reverse complement strand
CCCCTTCCCCCCCTTCCCCAAACAGCAGCGGCAGCAGCATCTGCAATCCACTCATCGCCACAGCGTCATCTGCTGCTTCCCAGACGGCCCTCATGGGTGGTCATAATTTCCCTCAATCCAGCTGGCTGTCTCCGACTCGCACATATGTGTATCATGTTGCCCGGACCCTGACCTCTCGCACTCAGCTACTGCGAGACAGGATGGCCTGAGGGCAAAAAATACTACTGCTATCTCCTGCGTGATCATCCGGGCCTCGTTCCGCCACCACCATGGCCCAGAATGGCAATATGGGCACCAGATATGATCGATGGGCCACCGCCAGATGGCGTGGTGCAACACATGTCACTCTCACGCCCCACGCACAAGCAGCCACGGGGAGGCCACCTGGAAAGCCGCCGTGCTTGTCGTGATGAGAGTGGACTGCAGCAGCTCTGTGTCGCTGCTGTATGTTATGCGAGTGAGAGCACTGGCCAGGCAAAAGAGCGGGAGTAAGAAGATGAGCTATTGAGTAGGCGAATATAGAATCTATGTGGAGGGGGGATGAATGCTCCCGCCAAAACGTTTGGCTGCTTCAGTCTAATACGCTACCAGGCGGCATAGACTCGTCTCCGTCACGAAGGGCCTCACAAAGCTGTACTCAACATGCGGCCTCGAACATGGTCTGCTGTTGACAAGACCGGTAGCATCATCACGAGACACGAGGAAGCCACCAGTCACCCAAAGGGATTGTCAACGACTGATACGCATAATTCAGAAGTAGTGTCGTCTTCATTTGCAATACTTTTCATAATCACACATGTTAGAAATACGCATGTATAAGCGCCGATTTTAACTTTTAATTTCAAATTCTCGCTCCACTCGTATTGGTGTCTTATATTCTACGTGACTGGGAGACATGCTTTCTAATGTCGAGCGAGTACCTTGACGCTATTCGCAATCTCCCAACATTACCTTGAGTACCTTGACGCTTCTCCCAACATTAGTATATTTGTGACTCTAGAACGTTATTACCCCACCCATTGGTTTAAACATGCCACCTTTGTTTAGGTGGGGTGTGCCCGCCCTTAAAGGAACGGAAAGAGCCAAGGAGGAAGTGTGCCCGTCTTTGCAAGACGAGAGGAGAGGGGAAGGAGGAGGAGGGGGGGAGCGGGGGAAGGCTAAGGAGGAGAAAGGGGTGCTGGAAGGGCTTACCTGAAAGGCAGAGGTTGCAGTATGGAGCAAATGTGGAGATTGTTTAGCCTCAAGTACTGGCGGGGCACCCCCTATAACATATCATGGGCACCCTGGGACACTAAAGGCACGCACACAAGATCGAATAGTACACCTTCTCAGTCGTAGATACAACAAAGGTGTTCTAAGAAAAGAGCACTTTGTTCTGTGGCAGGAGCAGCAGCCCAGGCTCGAGAGGGAAGAAAATAGGCAAAAGCGAGGACGAGAGGGAGGTGGTGCATCTTCAGATTATCACCTATGGAAGTGTTTCCCTTGGAGTATCTTCATATCTAGAACTGCTGGTACAGAATTTGTAAGTAAAAAGAATATGGCAACGAGTGGCACTGTCAGCGACCGACTGAGTCCTCCACACTGATCAGTCAACAAAAGATTATACCCGGGACATATTCAATCCCTACCTCGCCCGTTAGAGTTTACTTCTCTGGAAACCAATGAGACAAATTATTTCCACCTGCTTATAGGTGCTTGCTCGAAACCTTACAGAGGTCATCTTAGTTCACTGCATGAGCCATATTTTCATCAGTTAGCCGGCAGAGTAACCCGCAGGGAGATAGGAAATGGGATGCAACCAAGAGACAATCAACCACGTTCTTTACAAAAGCTTATGTAGATGCGACAGAACCTTCCACATTCAGTGAGATTGGCAGTGTAAGTAGCACTTTCCTAGTAAATTGCCTTGGAACTTCTCCTCCAGCTGTCTGCGTTGAAACGTGAAGTGCGTATCGCTGGAAAGAGTGGCGTCAAGTGCAGTTATAACTGACGAGGACCCGCACCCGCTTTCCTTGTTGGTGTCATCGTCAGTTGAAGGGGTGTTTACATGTACACCTAGCTGTTGGTGTTTCGAACACGCTAAGCATTGATACATACAAGATTTGACTCATAATTGTTCAGACGAGTTGTCTTTTTCAGTGTGCCCAAGTATAGCACTGTTCTCTCTCCCTATTGAGAACATTTGACAGGATGCAGCTGATAATTTATACTTCGGATGAGCGGCTTGTGATGATTGAGGTGGAAGCTGACGAGCAGGTCAACAACGAGCTTTCCCTTCTTCAGACGTGATTTGAGTCTTTGCATATGATCTCTTGTGGTTGGTTGGTCTGACATGGTGCATATACTTTGGCAGGTGGAGAACATCAAGGCTATACTGGAGGTAGAGGTGAGCTGGTCAAAGCTTCCCGCTGTGACTATCACCACTTCTTCCTCACGTACAGCTCAGTCATTCTTCACTAGGAAATTGTTTGTTCAACGTGTCCTTGGTCATGATACTGCGTTCTATGTGCTTTGGTGCCCTGAGCAGACTTTAATGCCACTTGCACAGCAGCGGCTCATTTTTCAGGATAAAGAACTCCAGAATAGTGAGCGTTTAATTTCTGCTGGAGTGCGTGATGGCGACATGATCAGGCTTGTTGCTGCTCCTAGCCAACCACAGTAAGAAGCTACCCATAGTTACACTGTATGCTGTCAATTTAGCAGATTTACTCCTTGAGTTGGCCACGTACAGGAAGACCTTGAGTCTGTTGATGGGCTTCGTTGTAGTATTTGTGTGGGTGGAAGGCGAGCGTGATATGTAAGGGTCCATTCTGGAAAAAGAAGAGCGCGGAGGTTGCTCAGCTGCAAAAGAACAGAGAGATAGTAGACAGAAGGTATGACGTGCATTATTTATGGCTGCAGGGGCCGTGGAAGAGAAGCAAGAGAAGCAATTTACAACCCGGATGGCTCTGCTCGTGATCCTGCCGCATTCCTAGCTCAAATCAAAGGGGATTCTCAGCTCATGGGAAGACTCTGGCAGGTATAGACATTTGAGAGAAGTTGTGCCTCCTAGCAACTGTGGCTGTTGGCGGTGGAATTGCTTCACGAGCAACAAAACAACATGGATTGTTCATAAAAATGGCCAGGCCCCACGTAATAATGCAGCAAGGCCGTCAAGTAGTAAGCGATAAGGCTTCGTTATTTTGTATAGAACATGCATAAGAGCGTTGTCATATTGAGGTCAAAAGATGTCTTGCCTTCCTGATTGTATACACACAAGCTAGTGAGCAGAACTCTCTCATGGCTAGGCCGAGTGCCTGCCAGCAGGTACTAGAGGCTATTTATAGGCGGAGTGGTGAAGAAGTTTACTCTTTTTTTTTCCCTTTGATCTCCACCCTCAGCAGAAAAAGCTGGGGAGAGTGTCAGTGGGGAGATCCAGGTATGATGACCTCCTCATGCAGAGGAGAATTGAGTGGTGCAGTGTGGTGTGGTGTGGTGTGGATATTTGAGCAGGAAAACCCTCCAATGGCCAAAGCAGTAGCTGAGAACAACGTGGAGGAGTTGCAGCGCATTCTCAGAGCAATACATAAGCACGTGAAAGACAGGGAGATGGAAGAACTTGTAAGTTGCGCCGCACCGTTGTTGCCTGACCTGCATTGTGCTTGGCATGGTGTTCTGGCTCACTGAAAACACATGCTGCCATCCTTCTCTCCCTCCCTTCTACATTTGGGACCTGCCCTTTGAGCTTTAGTTTTTCAGCTTAACATACGGTGTGCACTCCAGTCATATCTGGTAACGACCTTGTGAGTGTCTTACACGATACAAGAGAACAAGCTGTTGCTTTGACCACAATCAGAAGTGGTTTGTCATACGCATAGATGTGTTTTGTGGAGTAAAGTCAGGCAATGCTTGTAACCTCAAGATGGCCTGCAGCATGTCTCACAGCCCGCGCAGCCACACTTGTTCATTTTGCTGGCAAGGCAAAATCAAGAGGCCCTTGCCAGGGCGAGGGACCTCTGTACGAAGGGCTTGTGATTATATTATTGGTCTCCCGGAGTTTTTCTCCAGTTGCTCAATTTGGGCAAGACTTGGTGCTTGTCAAGACAAGCACCTGAGAGGAACACGGAAGGCACGAGGCATAGGCAGGCACTTTGTGCTTTGAGGCATGCTGCACAACTGTTGCATACCGAGGTTTGGGGGCACTGGGTGGGGGGGCATCATTGATCAGTGGCTGCCTGATCAGTCTGTCAAGGGCGTTCGCCTGCCATCTGGTCGCCATCAGCTCTCCCTACAAATTATCAGGAATATATTGGGTGTATTCGACTGCATGCAGCAGGAGTGGGTTTGCAAGCACAAGGAAGCAACGTCTCCTGCAACTTGAGTGTGGGTCACTCGAGTGAGCGACAGCGCCAGCAGGCGAAGCTAAGCCTGAGCGTCACAATATTGTCTGATGGCCTTTATCGTTCCCCTCCTTTGTGGGGCCTGGCCCCTTTTGTTTTTCTGCTGTGCCCCGCAGGCCCTGGCGACTGCTGACCCCTTTGATGTGGAGGCCCAGCGCAAGATCGAGGAAGCCATTCGACAGGCTTGTACCCCCACCCCCTCCTCTTCATATGCCTCACTCATAATGAGAAAGGGTCTGCGTACAAATTCTTGGCCAAAAACTTGCATCGTCACGCGGCACACCAGTGTCCTTGTTGAACCAGCGGGGGTTGGGGCTATAACAGGTGCTGGGCAGGCTGTAGTTGTGCAGCTCAGGTCAGACTACCAATGGGTCTCTTGTATACATTGCATGTGGACAGGCCTCTTTCTCTCTTTCTCCTTCCCCTCCCACCTCCCCTTCCTNCCCCTTCCCCCCTTCTGCCCCTCCTGTGTTGGTGGAGACAGTTTGAATCTGACGTGCAGCTTGCTGTGTTGTGGTGCCTGCGTGTGCAGAAAAACGTGGATGAGAATTACGAAACAGCCATGGAGTTCAGCCCCGAGGTGTTCACTCAAGTGGTAAGCTGAAGGACGACAGCAGCTTCGCTTTTAGCACCCTTCGGGCCTCTCTTGCTTATACCACCTGTCCGCGTCTGCAGGGCCGGCCTGCTGGAGCTCCGCTGTCCCTTGAAGTCTTACATGTGATCACAAGGGCCCTACATGCTTAACCAGCTTCAGCACTTTCTAGCTGTGGTGCCGGCAGCCGTTTGCAACTCAGGGTCTCGGCTGTCCCATTGTCATGCAGGCATGTCTTTCTCCTGCTGCCACTTACGCCAGTTAGCTGTTGTGTGGTTGCGCGTGCGTGCAGCCCATGCTGTACGTCCTGATGGAGGTCAACAACCTCCCGATCAAGGTGCGTGCCTCCCCTGCACATTTCTTGTGCGCCGCTGTGAGAGCAAGCAAGCAAGCACCCGAGGAGCTCTTGGGGAGGCGCAGCCCAGGCTCAGGCTTTGCAGCGTGGCACGTATTTCCTCTGTGTCGTTCAATCCATCTCTTGTGGGTCACCCTCTTTGGGGGGGGCGTCAGGCCGCCATAGAGAGTGTGCTTGCCAACTCTATTGCCTTGGTGCTGCTTCGCCTGCGTGCACTGGTCATCTCACAAGTTCGTGGGAGGAGCGGATGATGGCAGGCATTTGTGGACAGCGGGGCGCAGATGACCAACATGTCCCTTGCCTGCGCGGAACGCTGCGGGTGCATATCTCACCTTACCTCCAATTCCCTTTTCCTGCTTGTCCCTTTCGTCCCCTGTTCACTTCCTCTTTCTTTTCCTCTCTCTTTGTTCCCCCTTGCACGAGGCGAAGTCAACCTGTTCAAGCTGCAGCCAGCAGCAGGCTAAGCGGGGGCAAATGAGTGGCGTGTTCTTTGTGGCGTGCAGGCTGATGCGGCTGGTGGACAAGCGCTTCCAAGGAATCGCGCGCGGCGTGGGCACCAGCAAGATCATTGGCCGCATTCATGCCGTCCAGCTCAAGGTCTGCACGTCATCCCAGATGTTAGGCGCCAGTTGCTGGATGGCAGAGAAAGTAGCTGCTCAAGCTGGCTGGGGTTGCCGCCTTCCTTTTTTATTGCCCCAACCTTTCAAGGACTTGGATTTCCTTCGTCTGGAGAGGTGCATGCGGGTGTTTTTCTCCCTTGGTGCATGCATGGATGCCAGGTGGGCATGGTGCTATGGTGGGTTCCTGACTGCGGCGTGAATGTATGCATGTGTGTGTGTGTGTGTGTGTGTGTGTGTGTGTGTGTGTGTTGGTGTCCGATGCACAGATTGGGCCGAACTTCTACATGTGCAGCATCACGGTGCTGGACTCGCTGGGCAACGACTTTCTCTTCGGCCTCGACATGCTGCGCAAGCATCAGGTGTGCGCCGCCAGCTGTATCATGCCGACGCGGGACTTTAAGCTGCCCCTGTGCTTACTGCTTTGAAGGACTGACGAGGGTTAATCTTCATGAGAGGTGACGCCATGTCTGTCTACCCCAAGCCAGTGACAATAGCGAAGGAGGAAAGGGGGGCTTCCTATGAATTTTCTTCTTCCCTTGGCGGCATCTTTTGCGGGGAAGATTGTTTGTGTACGAGAGACACTGAGTTGCACGAGTGCAGATTCTAAACATTGTGTGTGTGCGTACTGATTGTAATAGTTGTGCGTGTGTGTTGTGGCCGGCAGTGCTGCATAGACCTGCAGGACAACGTGCTGCGCGTCGGTCGAGGGGAGATTGCGGCTCCCTTCCTGGCCGGTATTGCCCTCCTGGCCTGCTTGCACCGCGCTGGGGTCTTGAGAACATGGCTTGGACCAGTACCAGCAAGCAATCAGCCTGTCCTCCCGGCCGCATGCGTTGGTGGTTTTGTGCGCGCGTGGGTGTCTATGTGTGTGTTGTTCGCACTCGCGTGCTTCTGCTCTTTGCCTTATTTATTTGAGTTTTGGAAGCTTAGCGAGGGCCGCAGGCATTGCAGCTGCAGCTGGTCTGCAGGCAATGGTTGCAGGGCGGCTGGCCTCTGACTGGCAGGAGTGGCGTGCATGTTGTGTGTCGTGTGCGCTTGGCTTCCTGCAGAAAAGGACATCCCGGTGCAGGAGGCGCATGAGGAGGACAAGATGCAGACGGAGAGCACTGGCGCCCCATCAGCGTCCGCATCCACCTCTCAACAACCGCCAGTGAGTACTGGCTGCAGCAGGCACTTGTTCTGTACTCCAGGAGTGACCACGTAGACATAGCTTGCTCTGCTCCTGCTGAGGTGTGCGCATGTCCCCCTTCATTGCCCCTTCCCCCCCCCCCCCTATCCCTCTCTGACTCAAGTAAGTCCTTGGGAGGGGTGTTCAGAGGAGGGGTCTGACAACCGAGGTCTTGGGTGTGGCTGTGGTATATGCGTGAAATATAGTAAATGAGGCCTAAGCGTGTTTCTGTCTGTGTGGCTGCCAGGCAAGCGTGGGCAACAGCAACGCAGCTTCACCATCCCCTTCTGCTCCACCTGCGCAGCCTGCTCCTGCTCAAGCAGGTATGCATGCCGGCATGCAGTATTGGGTGCCCTGCACTGCTCTGTTTGGTTGGTGCTGGGCTTGGTGCTCTCCAGCTAGAGGGGTGGCTTGCTCCTCCCTTGTGCCCGTGCAACGCGCCCCCTATGACAGGGAAGTGCTTTTTCATACTTGTGTGTGCCTTCTGTATCTTTGCTCACGTACTAGTGGTGTTTAGAAGTACGTCACTGCTACCTTGTCTAGAAAAGCTTGAGGTGGTCTAAATTATCCAGGCAACAAGGTTCTAAACATTTTCCTCAATCCTGGTTCTTCTTACATGAACTTTGTGCCTGTATGTGCTTTTCTGCGGCAGCTACAAACACACTGGTGTCAAGCTCGGCCCCCCCGGTATGTCTAACCTAGACTGGCTTGCACTTTGGAATCGTATTGCAGCAGTGTTGTTCCCTCGTTTGCTTGAATTTGATGATGAAGCCTGAATGCAGCCAAACTTTGTCATATGATCAAAAAAGCAGATGCATGTGGTTTGTTAATAAGCACACATGCACAGGCACACGCACTCTGCGCATTGGTGTCAAGCTTGGGAGTTTAATGGTTTCTTTCAATGGGCGCAGCCGTCTGAGTCGGAGATGAAGATTATAAGATTGATGGAGCTAGGGTTTGACCGGCAAGCGGTTATTGAAGCCCTTTCAGTTTGCGACGGTAATGAAGACCATGCAGCTGGTATTCTTTTTGGGTGAGAGGGGACTTCCGTTCAAATTGTCAAACGAGTAGGGCAGCGGTTCACTTTGACTAACATAGCGCAAGTCGTGGTGCTTTGTTCTTGTAAATATCAATATTGTCACAAATATGGTTTTTGAAGTTTAGATTCACCTTCAAAATGCTTGGACTTGGTGTGTATCGTTTGCGGCCTCAAGTACATGGCAAACAGGAGCCATAATACATACTCAGAGGTGCTCAACCTGATGGAGCTTTAAGCTGTGTATGCTCACAATAGTCAATTCCTTGCTGGCAGCTGTAGATTGAAGATAAAATGACTTCAGATTATGTTGTTTGACTGCAAGATTTAGGTTAGAGCTTATGGTCCTTTTGCCCGTCTCTCCTCGCCATGAATGTCGTACGATAGCTTGAGGGTGCAAAGGTATCAGCTTAGCAGTAAAACGTTCGCCAAATTCTTTGTACATATTCACCACGACCTGTTGGTCTTGCTCATTTTGCCTAATAAAAGTTATGTCAGACAAATTTAATATACGTAGAGCTTTCACTTATTGAAAAATGGCTGTGAGTGATACCCTAGCACATTCTTCTATACAAAAGAGTTTCATGTATGTGGTGGCAAATCTGTTGGTGCAAAATTGAGCATATAATTCTAATTTGATGAGTTTAAGCATCTAGAGTTGATACTCTAATTCCATCTCTTGCAGTCTTAAAAAACTTGTTTTGAGTTAGTTTTCCATATGCTGCTGTTGTTTTCATTCTTTGGGATAAGACCAATTACAAGTAGCTGAGGACAGAATGCCCGCTGGGCCTTATAAGTAGAAGGCATTCCCGTTGAAATAATGAGCCTATAACCAATGCCAGGAAGTTGGCTGGAGAATATATGACTGCACAAACTTGCGTTGCTCAAGTCTTTGCTATTCTAGCATAGAAATTGGTCTCCTATTTATGGTATTGGTACGCTTTCTTCGAAATCGAAATGAAGCCGAAATCATTGAAATAAGCGACACTTGACCTAGCGACTATTTCTGGAGTTCCTAAACAGGGTCGCCAATTCCGGGCCCTGGGGTGAGTCACGTACTCGCGAGCGCAAGTTTGATCTTCTGGTTTGTGACTGATCGCTATTTGAAGGCCCCACTACTGAACTCAGTGACAGGAGGCACTGATGCGGAACAGCTAGTAGTATCAGCTAGATTGGTTGAGGAGAGCAGCGTTTTGTATGCACGAGTCTTGTCTTCCGCTCTGCATTATTCGACAGCATTGTCTTGTCTATGTCGTAACCGCACCCTGAAGAACTGTATTTGTTTCTTTTCACGCACTGGTTGTCAAATATTCGGTCTATCGGCTAGAAGCGTGTAATATAAAGAGGCAGCAATGGCAGACACGGTGCAGTATCTCCTGGAGGAGATGGTCCCGGAAGTTGAAGATTTAGAAAAGCGTGGTCTATTTACAAGGGTTGAAATTAAGCAGATAGTGAAGGCTAGAACTAACTTTGAGTACAGACTGAAACGACGAGCAACACTCAAGGAAGACTTCCAGAGGTACGTGGAGTATGAGATTAAGCTTGAAGCATTGAGGAAGTTTCGGAAGAAAGCGCTCGTTCGGGAGTTGAAGGCCTCCAAGTTGAGGTGGAGGTCATCCCTAAGTGATAGAGCAATAACACGGCGAGTCATATTCATATATGAGCGAGCTGTCCGCAAATTCCGAGGTGATTTGCGCCTGTGGCTGAAATACATGGAGTTCTGCCGGGAGCACGGGGGCACAAGGCAGATGCAGAAGGTGCAGAGCTCCTCCACCTTGCTTACACAAGAAGGACTGTGTCACACTTACAACACATTGCATGTACTCCACAGTCAAACGTAAGGCACCTTGTTAAACCATAGTAGCCTTCCCTTGCCCTAGCTTTTTTCTCTAACCTAGGCACTCGCCACAGCCACTTAGCCACCCAAGTTGACAGTGGAGGTGCACCCGGTTCACGCAGGTGATCACTAAGGCACTGCAACTGCACCCAGCCACCCCTGGCCTCTGGATCTATGCGGCAGCGTGGGAGTTTGAGCACAATGCCAACGTCGTCGCAGCCAGAGCTCTGATGCAGCGAGGCTTACGCATGTGTCCCAAGGCTGAGCTCCTGTGGCTCGAGTACTTCCGCATGGAGCTCACATATGCTCAGAAGCTGAAGGCCCGGCGGATCATTCTGGGTCTTAGTTCCAACGCACCTGCATCTGCCCAATCCCAGGGTTCAGGGGTTCAGTATTTAGAGGCTGGGGACGAGTCAGCGGGGTTTAAGGATGGGAATAGCCTTGCTCCAGAGGACGAGTTAAGTGTGAAGATAGCGAGGGCCATTTACAAGAGCGCGGTGGCAGCCGTCCCACAGAGCCCAGGGTTTAGGCACAGGTTTGTGCAGCTGCTGCAAGCTGTGGATTTTGACGGGGTGGAGTCTGTGGAAGATGACGTGTACTCCAGCCTGGCGGCCGACTTCCCCTCTGACCCTGAGAGCTGGAAAGTCAGGGCTGGCAGGGCCCTTGCTGGCAGGCAGAGGCAGAGGCAGGGTCAGAGGCGCGGGGGCGCTGCAGCAGCTGGCAGGAGCCATGCAGATGCCCTCAGAGACGCCATTCAGGTAGATTGGGCTGGGGCCACCCTGCCAGCCAGGAACTCTCCTCAGGGTTTCTACTGGTTGAAGGGGACTGCCAACAAAGCAGAATGTGATGGGTGGCGGTAGCTGTAGCAGGGGTGAAGCACCTAACTATGAGCTTCTAGGTTGCTACACTGCACTCTTTTGCCCTGTCTGCCCTGGCTGCTGCCGCCACCTCGCCTGTGTGACAGGTCAGGTGGGCTGACGAGACAACCATATCAGAAGTTACCATCTCTGGGAGGGCTTTAAGCACTGCCCCCAAAGAGTATCCGCCTGCATCCTGCTTTCAAGTCCTTGCTCCTGTAGTTGTCAAAGGGAAAGACCGCGTGCACAGGTGCAAGAATGTGAGTCGGGTCTTGGGAGGTTCAGTGGGGGTGGAGCCTGGGACTTTGACGAGATGACGACTCACCTCGTCAGAGGGGTACTGCATGCAGGTCTTCAACGAGGCGCTGTCGAGCGGGGCTCCTGGCCCTGAGACGCGCCGACTGTACGCCGACTTCCTGGAAGGCCAGCTGGGCTTGGGCGAGGAGCCTGAGCCCTCCGGCAGCGGCACTTCACCTGCGCACAGTCGTGACAGAGCAGAAGCGCAGGGGCTGGTGCGAGAGGCCTTGCTGGCGATCTTCAAGGAGGCCAGGGACTCGGGGGTTGCGAGGGAGGCGATGGGCAGGCACCACCTGGCCTTCCTGCTCCGCTGCGGGGCGTGGCAGGAGGCGGCAGAGGTGGCGGCGCAGCTGTGCGAGCAGGATAGCTGCTCCGATGCGGACGTGGTGCAGCTGTGTGTTGCCGTTGATCTGGAGGGCGGGGGTAGCGAGAAGGACCACGCCGGGGGAGGATTTGACAGGGCTCTGGATGCGCTACAGCGTGCGGACATAGATGCCGGCGATGCCAGCTGGCTGCCTGTCTGGGCCACGGTCAGTCTCCTTCTCCCATTCCTTCGCTGCTGCTGCTGCTGACGCCTGGTCTGCGCATCTGGCTTGCGATGCTGTCACACCTGCACCCCGCCTTTGCTTGGTTCTGGCTGGCATGCTGCTTTGGGCGTCCCCGCCAGTCAGGGGGCTCCTCATCGCAGGCACCTTATGCTTCCTTCTCTTCCTTGTAGATGCTGCAGAGCAAAATGCGGCTGCTTGTGACAGAAGGAGTGGTACTGCATGTTGCATTCCTCCTCCAGCTCACGCCCTTCAGGGGAACCTGCACCCTCTTCACACCCTCCCTTCGGCTGGTTGGAACTCATAGGTGCTATGCAGTCGTCTACCCTGTCTCAAGGCACCAGAATTCTCATAAGGCTAGATTTGCATGCAAGGTGGTTACGAAGCAGGGGGTGTCTTTTGTCCTGACCTTAGCAAAGGGTGCCCCTATGGCACAGGCTGAGGAGAGGCGCTCACCCCTCTGCTGCCGCTGCTCTGCTGGGAATGGCAGGCTTTGCAGTTGGGACCCGCGCAGGAAGGGAGAAGGGGCCAGCTGGTAGCGCTGGCAGAGAAGGCCCTGCAGGGGACAGGTGGCGATTCCAAGCGTGTTGCGTGCGCGCTCGTCACGTGGCTCCTGCAGTCCTTGGGCCTCCAGGCCGCTCGCACCGCCTACAACAGGTCAGCACAGCCAGCCAGCCAGCCACCTCTCGCCATACGCCCTTATTCGATCTCCTCCCATGTCAGGCCTGAACCACGACAGGTGTCCGCCCACGTGGATGCTGTCGCACTCTTTTTGATGACTTTTCTCGGTCACTCTCACTCTTGTGCCTATGAGACGTTTTGGCTTCTCCTCTGTAGCGGTCAGGTGGCCTCTGCGCCCCAAGAGCCCTCGCAACCCTTGAGCATGTGCACTTGTGTTCTGTGCCAGTGAAACAAGACGGGGTACGCACCCGCTCGACTGGACAGCTTATGCTGCGGCTGAAAAACTCGTGCAGAAGCTGGCAAAGGTGGTGCTGTGCGCGACAGAGAGCTAAGCAGCGCACCTCTGTGACTGGGGGCAGGTTGCTGCTGGTGCCAGGTGTCAGCGTGACAGTGCAGCTCCACTGCGCCGCTGTCGAGCTGCGCGCGGCGCTCGGTGGCGACCTTGAGGCCCTCGAGCGCATGCGGAAGATATTTGAGGCTGCTGTCGACGCCCATGGGGCCGCAGATGCGCAGCTCTGGCTCCAGTACTGCCGCCACGAGCTCGCTGTAAGTGAATACACTTGCCTACCTAGCTTATGCGTGCAAGGTGACGACTTGATGCAAGCGCAGCCTTTTTGTTCTTGATATGAGCAAGAGACGTGCTTCGCAGGGGGGGGGCATCTCCAGATTATTATGGCGTTATGTCATAGAATGAACCTGATGGGTACGTTGCTGCTGTTCAATTTAGATTGAAGCAACTTTGCTGTGGGGTGACTAACAAGAAGTGTCGCAGGACAACCATTTTGAGCGTTATTAACTTTTGGAGTATCCGTTCCCTGATTCGCATGTCCCAGGTTGGCAACGTGGAAGCAGCCAGCAACATTCACTGGCGAGCAAAGAAGATGCTTGCAAGCCCTGGCTCGTTCGTAGAACAGTACCAGCAGTTAGTCAGCAATTAATCGATAATTTCAATTGTAGAAGGCCACTGTATCTGCTTTGATGAAGAAGCTAGTCTTGGGTCCTACTGTTGTGGCGATCAACATGAAATGAGATGTGTGACAGTTGCTTCCTATTTTGTTGGTGGTTGCACTGGATGAAGTTAACTATGAAAAAAAGAATAACAGAAGGTCGTCTTCATTGCTAGTGGTTGGCTGTTACTTTAGGTGGTCCTCATTTCATAAGCCATGAGTTGTGACGCATCATGCGGCTGCATGCGATGCTCGAGTTGGATTGTGAGATTACACCGCTCCACTTGAAAGGGTTTTGCTTGGGCATGAAACTTTTTTGATGGGTGATCGCGAGTCAAGATTAAATAGTCACCTTATAGTCGTGTTTTCTGCACCGCTATTAGCACAATCCGGGAACTTTTAGTTTGTTTCTGTGGACTACCTGCAGTTATCAATGATGAAGAGTCGCTGAATTCGTGGTTATGGACGTGATGTGTCACTTGTACAAAAGACAGCATGATAGTGACTCGCAACCATTATTATCTTCCACAATTGAGATGCATAATCTAGTGAGGGCAACATATAATAAGTTCACATCATAAGTTTTATTGGCCACAATCTCTTGACACATGATATGGGAGCATTTTTAATCAAGTGTCCCATAAGAATTTGTGTCAAATCCTCAAGAACAAGCAATTGCAAGACAATGTATTTGAGATATTCTTTTTCTTGAAGAAGTTACAAAGATGACTATATATTATTATGCTATGCAACCTTGACTTTGGCATACTTCAGTGAATCTGCTCCCAACCTGACTGTTAGTGGAATGCGTGAGGTGCAAATAATTTATGTCAGGTAGTTACAGTTTTCATGCATGAAGGAGTGCTCGTGAAGCAATTTTCAAGACGGGTACTTCACCGTGCTACCCATATTCAGGAACTTTTAGAGTTATGTGTTGGGCGGCTCGACTGCTAGTGTAGTGATTTGAGTTATTATATATTAGTATGCATATATTTTAATGTTTTCAAATATATTTGGAGTAGTATTGTGTGGATTCAAGTGTGAATAGGTACTCTAGTGACTTGGTTCATGTCCTTTGAACCTTCTAAGGCATTTTCGAAGTTAGAGGAAAGACCTAGAAGAACTCCACGTGGCAAAAGTCAAATGTGCCATTTTTAGGTCAAAAGGACATGTGTACATTATTCTAGAAAGAGGTGGCAAGTTTTGGGATGTGTTGGGTGCCAACACATCAACATACACCTTCCTAGAAATTACTTATTTAGCAAGTATATAAACAAGAGCTAGAACATAGAAAGACATTCCAGAATCACTCTTGTACTTGCCAAAATCCAGAAATATATTAACTTTCAAGAAGCCATCTCTCTTTCAAGAAGCTACCACTTGTGTTCAAAGATCCTTGTCTTGAATAGATAAAGTATTCTGTTTTACTAAGTACTTTATCTATCTGTTTCACTACAGTGGTATCGGAGCTAGGCACTTTGGTAGCACAAGAAGATGGCCGATCCTCAAGACCAACAGCAAGCTTTCGAAGGAAGCCCTTCCTCTCCAAGACACCCTCCTCCAGCGCCGATGGGAGAGCCCACTCAAGAAAATCTGCAACAACAAGAAGCACCACAAGGAGGAGCACACCCTCCTCCAGCGTCGATGGGAGAGCCTACTCAAGGAAATCTCCAACAACAAGAAGCACCACAAGGAGGAGCACCGTCAAATCCCGTGGCAGCCGCTATAGCAAAGTTGACCCCACCACAAGGAGTTCCCGCAAATGAGTGGGCAGCCTTCCTAATGACCGTCCACAACCAAGTGGGCTTGGCCACCTATGAAGCAACCGTGCAAGCGTCAAGAGAAGCTATGGCTGCCATGGTTGCCCCTATTGCGAGCAATGCTCAAAATCCAGCCCCGGCTCAAGCGCCTCCACAAGAGCCAACGAGAGCAAGGAAACTCATCAAGCCCGGCAAACCCGACACTTTCAACCCCGGGAAAGGTGCCAACCTGAATTTATGGCTCTACCAAGTGGAGACGTACCTCGCATTCCTTGAAGTACCCGAGGAGGACTACGTTCCCTTTGCCGTTACCTTACTTAGAGGAGCAGCAACATCATGGTGGCGTAACTATCAAGCGGCTATATATCAAGCTATGGCGCACCCCATGCTCGGCCAAGAGCCCCCACCATCATATGCAAGATGGGCAGATTTTCGTGAGGCCCTCAAGAAGCAATTCATGCCCATCAATGCGGAGAAGATTGCCCGAGGAAAGCTCCACCATCTCAAGCAAACGACGTCCGTTCAAGAGTATACATCCAGATTTCACGCCCTCACTCTTGAGATCCCCAACATGTCTCTCGAGGAGAAGATTGACCGCTACATCTTTGGCCTCAAACCCAAGGTGGCAAAGGAAGTGGAGTTACGCGACTTGACGGACTTCTCAAAGATCATTGAAGTGGCCCAAAAGGTGGATACCTTGGATTTCAAGCACTCCGTGCCTTCATCTTCACGGGTACCGACGACGCGGGTGTACGCAGCCCCTTCCACATCCGAATCTGGACCCACACCCATGGAAATCGGAGTTATTAAAAGGGACCCCGCGGCTGCCCGGAAGAGTGGAAGACCCTCCAATGACACTTATGATGCAAGAAACCAGCAAGGAGTGAAAGCAAGACTCTCCCCGGCTGAAAAAGAAGCTCTCATGACGGCTGGACTATGCTTTTATTGCAAGGAAAAGGGCCATCGTGCACTTTCATGCCCCAAAAAGTTGTCAAAAAACGGACAGCGCCGGTAGGCCAGGAGCCTACCACCCCAAGACCCACTTCACGAGAAGGCAACACGCCAAGTGAGGTGGAGACCCCCGTTGAAGACGACGTTCCAGCCCCAATGAGTTTGAGAGGTTACCTTGGAGGAGAGAAGGTCCACATCTTGGTGGATAGCGGAGCTCAAGGCAACTTCATTGCTGCAGATTTTGCCACCAAGCACGGTATTACTATGCGAACTCTTGACCACGACGAGGAGATTATGATGCCCGATGGATTCTCCTATACTACCCCTTCCAAGAAGACGTACCCCTTGGCACTCTCTATCAAGTCCTTCAAGGATAGAGTAGTGTTCTCCCCCATGCAATTGGGCAAGTACGACGTCATCCTAGGGACGCCTTGGTTGACCAAGCACAACCCCCAAGTTGATTGGAGGACCGGTACTATCAAGATCAAGAATGACATCACTTCAAGAATCTGTATTTTGCGCGCAATCCAGAATATCCAGACCCAAGACATCCAGAAGCCGGCACACGAGATACTATTGTCCGCCCTCCAACTCAAGAGACTTGTGAGGAAGGGACACGAGCTTCTTTTGGCCTTGATCACGCCAAAAGACATCAAGAAAGACATCGAGAGTCAAGAAGGCAGCCCCGTTCCCAAGGAGATACAAGAAGTCTTAGAGGACTACAAAGAAGTGTTCTCCCCGGAATTGCCCAAGGGCCTACCCCCCAAAAGATTCGTAGACCACAAGATAGAGTTGGAGCCCGGAAGCAAGCCCATCTCTCGGCCTACGTTCAAAATGTCATACACGGAGCTAGACGAAGTCAAGAAGCAAATCAAGGAGCTACTGGAGCATGGCTTCATTCGACCTAGCAAGTCGCCATTTGGAGCCCCGGTGCTATTTGTCAAGAAGAAAGATGGTACCTTGAGGATGTGTGTGGACTATCGCGCCCTCAACAAGATCACCATCAAGAATCGATACCCGCTGCCGCGCATGGATGAGCTCATGGACCGGCTGGTTGGAGCCAAGTACTTCACGAAGATTGACTTACGGAGCGGCTACCACCAGATTCGCATCGCAGAACCGGACATAGAGAAGACGGCATTCAGGACAAGATATGGACATTTTGAGTTCATGGTCCTGCCATTTGGACTCACCAACGCGCCAGCAACTTTCATGACTATGATGAACACCATATTTCAGCCCATGTTGGACAGATTTGTGGTGGTATTCATCGATGACATCCTTATCTACAGCAAGACCCTTGAAGAGCATGCGAGACACTTGAAAGAAGTCCTTGAAGTATTGAAGCAAAACAAGCTATTTGCGAAGGAGTCAAAGTGCGAGTTTGCCAAACAAGAAGTGGAGTTCCTAGGTCTCCACGTGACTGCTGATGGCATCAAGATGGACCCCAAGAAGACCACGGTGGTGGAGGAATGGCCAACCCCCACGACCAAGAAAGAACTCCAGTCATTCTTGGGATTTGCCAATTGGTACAGAAAATTCATCCAAGGCTTCTCGCACATAGCAGCCCCCCTGACAGATCTACTCAAGAAGGACAGGCTATATACATGGACCGAGAAAGAGGAAGAGGCATTTCAAGAGTTAAAGCGAAGATTGACCACATCCCCGGTGCTCACACTCCCAAGTCCAAACCCAGATTGGCCCTTCCACGTCATCACCGATGCATCTTCCTATGCAATAGGAGCAATCCTGCTTCAAGACCAAGGCAAGGGACTGCAGCCCATCGCCTACGAGTCAAGGAAGCTAAATCCAGCCGAGCAAAATTATACAACCACGGAGCGAGAGGCATTGGCGATTGTACATGCCTTGAAGGTTTGGCGCTGCTACGTTGAAGGACGCAAAGTACTGGTCACCACGGACCACGAGGCGTTAAAGCACCTCCAAACGCAGCCGTATCTCTCAAGGAGACAAGCAAGATGGAGCGGATACTTGCAACAATACAACATCACGATTCAGTACCAGCCCGGCAAGACAAACCCGGCTGACCCCCTCTCAAGACTGCAATTAAATGCAGTGATGGTATCCCTGAAGACAGATCTGGAAGCTCGATTTTCAGCCGCCTATGAAAGAGACCCTTACTACAAGAGCGGAGAAGCAGCCTTGGACCCATGCAAGAAGCAAGAAGGCAATTATTGGGTGAGGCAAGATACGGGCCAGAGATGTGTTCCTAATGACTTAGACCTCCGGCTCTTGCTTCTACGAGAAGCACACGACAAC
>WELA01009392.1:382118-431922 GCA_009602735.1 Mesotaenium endlicherianum | reverse complement strand
TGTAACGATCCGAGCTATTTTAGGCGTATTTGGGACGTTTTCCCAATTACCTAAAGTACGTTATACTATTTATCATATTATTTGATAAATGATTGCATCATATTCAATTATTCGCCACACGTGTGTGCCGATTAATTCCTGGTCGATTGGCGAAACGACCGAGATACTATTGCAAAAAGCGTCGTAACGTAACTCGACTACTTCGCAAAAGTACGACATAATTATTCATAAAGTTACTTTGATTAATTATGAGATGATAACTTATTAAATCATTGATTGATTAAGTTGATTTGATTGTCATTATTTCGACAATGCACAATCACAGATTTCGAATTTACGACCAGTCGCTAATACGATCAAACCGTCGTATCAAGATACGAACAAACCGTCGTAAAGACAAACGAAACGAAATATGCAAAGTCGCTTTGCATCGACGCGGATTCGAACCCGCGACTTGTCGTTTGAAACGTTCACACCTAAACCAATTGGCCAAGTAGTTATTCGTAATTCCTGGCTCATGACGTAATCATTTGAACGCGACTTTGCGAACAGTCGCGACTTTTCGAAAAGTCGCGAGAACGCGAAAACACCCGTTTGGCGCGAACCGGTTTTCTAAAAACCATTGAAAAGTCTCCAAACCGCCAAACGGCGCGTTTCGAGCATTCGGCCGAATGGGACACGTCCCTTCGACCGTTTTCGTTGAACATGAACCAGTGCCCTAGGTGGTGACTCGAAGCACTCCAGTGCCTCATGTTGTGCAGGTATAAATACCTGTAGAGTCATTGTGAGTGAAACTCTCACAAGCACACATTCTACGTTAGTTTACATTTTCGCTCTTTCGAGTATTCGTCGATTTGCACAATTATACAGATTTTCCTTCCACTTGAATTAAATATTCCTTGAATACCGAGGAAAGATCCTCTCGAAAAGCAGAAACGTAACAACTATGTACCCCTGTAGGTCTGCTAGGAAATCTTCCTCCCCCGCCCTGTCATTTTGCTGGTCCCTCATGTTGATGGTCATCCACCGCCAATCAGTGGGTTTCTGGAAGAAGGCAAAATCTGTCCTTTTTAAAGTACAAGAGTACCAGTGCCCTGAGAAGTCCAGCTGACTGAATTCTCTCGCTAAGAATTCCTAGCTCCTTCTCTCCACCTCATTATACATGATCTTGAACCTGTTATGGGGTGTAGAGTCCTTAAAGCTGTCCGCGTCCATGGGGATCATCCTGATGACCCTATTTTTCCCCCAGATACCCGAAATCGATACAGCTCCTTCCTCATTTACTTGGGCCATTACCTTGGCCTGTCTAACCGTGTATCCTACCATCCTGGCATAATCGTGGTAGAGGAGGAGTCCTGTGCTGACCTCTATATACTTGTCAAAATTTTGGATGTCTCCCCTTCCCACTGCAGGATGTCCTTTTGTGACTCACTGCGACTTCTCTGGGCATACTTGAAGGCCTCCTCTAGTAGATCAAAGCCCTTGCCCAGCATTGTGTAGCGGTAGCAGCTGATTCTCCTTTGTTTTTCTTCACCCTGCTGCTTTCGCCTCTCCTCAGCTTGCCTCTCCTCCTCTGCCTTCTTGGCCCCCTCTGCAGCTTTTTTGTCCAGTTCTTCCTGCCTCAGCCTGGTCTGTTCCTCCTCCTCCTTCTTCTTCTGTGCCTCTTGATGTTGTTGAAGTTGTTGTGATTTCCGAGCGGAGATGGAGGATGATTCAATTTTGCCACGGAATTGCAAGTATTTTGCATGTGCCTCTAGTGCTCTTCTCTTCCTCTTAAGTTCCGACTTCTGAGTCATCCTGCTCAATCAAAAACACAATGCAGTTAGTGAAGTCATGATACTTTGCCGCTACCGAGTACCCTTGGTGGAGAAAACGTGGTAGGGAGAGTTCCAAGTGTGTAATACCTTGTGTGAGTGAGTATAAGAGGAGACTTAATTCAGAGAGAAAGAGTGAGTATGAGCGCAGGTTGAGTGTGTAGAATGGTTATATAAACAGGTGCCTGGCTGATTCCGAGACGAACCACACTCCCTCCAACTTAATTTTAAGGTGGGCTGCCTGTCACAACTGTCACTAACTGTCACTAACTATCACGTTCTTCTCCAACTTATAGGGAGACAGGACCTCCTGTCACCGTCCCATGTCTACTGAAAAGACAGTTAGGGAGGTTTGCCAGCCGCCCGAAGGTGGAACCGCTTCAACGCCCCTTTGGCATTGGTCAGTTGGTCTTTGAATTCTCAAGTGTCCCCAGAGGCATCGTAACCCTTCCATCTGACCGGGTACTTCATGACATATTTAGATGATCAACGAACAGAGCGAGCGTCTAAAATCTCCTCGACCTCATATTCTCAGGGACACCATCCCTGACAGCGGGGACTGATCCTGGTTGGACAGGTAACCAGCCTGTGAACTATGTGCCACCTTTCATGTACGGTTCCAGGTGGGAGACATGAAATACTGGGTGACCCTTGTATTCTGCTGACACGTTCAGTTTGTAAGCATTCTGACCGACACGGCGCACCACCGAATATGGACCGACCCAGATCGGACCAAGCTTTTTCTTGACCACATTAGGCAGGTACAGGTGTTGAGAATGCAATTTGACCAAATTGCCCTTAGAAAATGTATGCTCTCAACGGTGCTGATTAGCATATTTTTGCTGATTTTCTTGGGCTTTGTGCTTATCTGTTGGACTTCTGACAGTGTGTCAGCAAACTTCTGAGTCAACTGGAGGGAGATCGGATTGTCAATCCCTTCAGGGTGAGTTAAAGACTTCCCTAGTACATCTAAAGGTGAAATGAATCGACTTACCAAAGAGGCGATTAACAATTAATGAAGATCTTTATATCAGCAAGTAATCTTTATGGTATTTTCCGTTAACTGTTTAACGGCAAAAGGACAACGCACTAGCAGTAATTAATACTTGTAAGTCAAATACGAGTAAACTAGCATCAATAATGCAAATCAGTAAACTCATACATAAGCAAGGTTAGAAGACAGTGCGTATCAATGGCTTCTCGCCTTGGATTCAGATCTCTCTCAGTAAGCTGTACAAGAGAGTTGGCCTCGTTTCCGAATGCCGAACTTGAGAGCAATGCCTAGCATATGTACGTGGAATGAGTTTACTGTTCAACGGCCAGTGCGATGGCACCACCTACCCGGGAGTTAACCACGTTGGTAGGACCTCGGTTAACCAAATCCACCGCCATCTCCCATCATCCCGAATCGCCATCCATCATAGTGATGTCATCTGGCCATTCATCTAGCATACCACACTTAGATGCATATCGAGGCAGTTCGCCGCTACCGAGTACGGAAGTCAGCTGGCTGTCAAAGAATGTGTCAGCAAGCTGACTTAAGCTGACTTCAGCCTGCTGCTTCCGGCTGAGTCATTAAACTGATGTTAAATATAAAGTCTAGCAGACTGATTATAAACTAGAGTTCAGCAGGCTGAACTTATTTAACTGATATATTTAAATGAATATCATATCAACCAATATACTGATTCATTACAATCCCTCCAACTTAACATGTTGTCGCCTCGACAACACTGACACAGGGGACATGGATTTCCCCAACTGAAATTATTGATCCCTCTCCTATACAGCGTGCTGTGCCATTGGTCCTCTGCCCTTAAGAGGGAGATGCCCCTGGGGCCCTATGGTCAGGAGAGTCAGACCTCCTCCTGTCTTGGGGTCTTCTGAAGCCTGTCAGAGAGAGAGGCGCCGCGTAGGGACCCTGCGGAGAGCGCAGTAACTGTGCGGTTTCCTTCTGCACGGTCTGAAACTGAATGGAGGCAGCCTTTTCCCGGGCAGCCCTCAAACTGACTGGTACATATACCGGCATCCCAGAAGGATGTTGCATGACATGAGCTAAGGGTACATGCCCTCTCTGCGAGGGAGATGCCGACAGGCCTCTAGCTAATTCTCTAGCAGCCCTCCTGTCTGCCCTGTCTGACTGGGTCTCCGTGCCTGGAGATGGGCTCTGTCCTATGGCAATTCCCAGTCAAGTGATATCCTCCTCTTCAGCGAGCTGCTGCAGGGCCGACTCAATCTTCTCCCTTACAGGGGATGTGGCAAGTGTCAGGATCACGGCGGGGCTAGTGTCCTCCTCCTCGCCTTCCTCCTCTTCTTCCTCTGACCCCTCCTCCTCTCCGTCCCCGGGTTCCTCTGAGACTGCTGGAGTTTCTTTTGTCAGCTGCTCCAGCTCCTCCCGAGAAAAAGAATATCCCACTGACCTTCCCTTTTTGGGTGCTGGTGGGGGCTGCTGAGTCCGGACTGCATACAAGTCCTTTTCCCCCTGCTTGCTTGCCCATTTGGCATAAGCGTGCTTCCCTTTTGAGAATGACTCTCGGGCCTGCTCCTGTCCCCTTGCATTTCTTGGCTCATGCAATCTCTTACTCCATCCAATCTTGGGTCCCAAGCCGCAATGTGAGGGGGCAATACTATATTCCCCTTTAGGTCTGTTAGGAAATCCTCATCCGTCGCCTTGTCGTTCTGCTGGTCCCTCATGTTGATGGTCATTCACCGCCAATCGGTGGGCTTCTGGAAGAAGGCAGCGTCTGTTCTTTTTAGAGTACAAGGGTACCAGTGCCCTGCAAAGTCCAACTAACCGGTTTCCCTGGCCAAGAATTCCCAGCTCCTTCTCTCCACCTCATTATACATGGCCTTGAACCTGTTATGGGGTGTAGAGTCCTTAAAGCTGTCCGCGTCCATGGAGATCATCCTGATGACCCTATTTTTCCCCCAGATACCCGAAATTGATACAGCTCCTTCCTCATTTAGTTGGGCCATTACCTTGGCCTGTCTAACCGTGTATCCTACCATCCTGGCATAATCGTGGTAGAGGAGGAGTCCTGTGCTGACCTCTATATACTTGTCAAAGTTTCGGATGTCTCCCCTTCCTTCTGTAGGATGTTCTGTGACTCGCTGCGACTTCTCTGAGCATACTTGAAGGCCTCCTCCAGTAGATCGAAGCCCTTGCCCAGCACTGTGTAATGGTAGCTGCTGATTCTCCTCTGCTCTTCTTTAGCCTGCTGCTTCCGCCTCTCCTCAATTTGCCTCTCCGCCTCTGCTTTCTTGGCCTTCTCTGCAGCTTTTCTGTCCAGTTCTTCCTGCCTCAGTCTGGCCTGTTCCTCCTCCTCCTTCTTCTTCTGTGCCTCCCGCTGTTGTTGGAGTTGTTGTGATTCCAGAGCGGTGATGGAGGATGATTCGATGTCGCCACGGAATTGCAAGTATTCTGCATGTGCCTCTTCCGCTCTTCTCTTCCTCTTAAGTTCTGACTTTTGAGTCATCCTGCTCACTCATCAACACAATGCAGTTAGTGAAGTCATGATATTTTGCCGCTACTGAGTGCCCTTGATGAAGAGGACGCGATAGGACGAGTTCCTAGTGTGAAATACCTGGAATGAGTGAATATCAGGGTAAATTGAGTTTAGACAAAAAGTGAGTGTGAGCGCAGCTGATCCCAAGACAGAACACCACTCCCTCCAACTTAATTTTAAAGGTGGGCTGCCTGTCACAACTGTCACTAACTGTCACATTCCCCTCCAACTTATATGGAGACAGGACCTCCTGTCACCTGTCCCTGGCTACGGAAATGACAGGGAGGGAGGTGCCCCAGTCGCCCGAAGGTGGAACCGTTTCAACGCCCCTTTGGCATTGGTCAGCTGATCTTTAAATTCCCAAGTGTCCCCAGAGGCATCGTAACCTTGCCATCGGATGAGGTACTTCATGACATATTTAGACGATCGACGAACAAAGCGAGCGTCTAAAATCTCCTCGACCTCATATACCTTAACGTCACCCTCTCTGACAGCGGGGATCGGTCCCGGTTGGACAGGCAACCGACCGGTGAAGAGTTTGTCACCTTTGATGTACGGTTCCAGGAAAGAGACATTAAAGACTGGGTGACCCTTGTAGTCTGCTGACAAATTCAGTTTGTAAGCATTCTGACCGACACGGCGCACCACCGAATATGGACCGACCCAGACAGGACCAAGCTTTTTCTTGACCACACCAGGCAGGTACAGGTGCTGAGAATGCAGTTTGACCAAATCGCCCTTAGAAAATGTCAGCTCGCGACGGTGCTGATTATCGTATTTTTGTTAATTTTCTTAAGCTGTGTGCAGGTTATGTTGGACCTCTGACATGGTGTCAGCAAACTCCTGAATTAACTGGAGCGAGACCGAATTGTCAATCCCTTTCGGGTGAGTCAAAGACTCCCCCAGTTCATCTAAAGGAGACTTAGGGGCTCTACCCAGGCTGAGTTCAAAAAGAGTCTTGCCCGTTGACGCGTGCACCGCACTGTTGATCGCGAACTGAATTTGAGGCAACAGGTCATCTCAATTATCTTGTTTTTGGTTAATATATGCTCTAAGCACCTCCTGCAGGACGCGGTTAGTTCTTTCGGTCTGCCCATCAGTCGGAGGGTGGTTTGCTGTGCTGAGCAGCTGTTTGACTCCCATTAACCCCATTAAAGCTCTCCAGAACTTAGAGGTAAATTTTGAGTCTCTGTCTGAGATGATATTAGAGGGGAGCCCATGTTGGCCTACTACATGGTTGTAGAACTGTCTCGCTGTTTCGAGTGCAGTCACTTTGACAGTTGTGGGGATAAAAATGACCATTTTTGTCAGTTTATCCACGACTACCAGTGTTGAATCATGCCCATTGGCAGTTCTTGGTAGTGAGACCACCCAGTCCATGGATATAGTTTCCCAGCGTCCAGCTGGGATGGGCAGTGGTTGCAAGAGACCTCCCGGTGGTGTGTGCCGGGACTTATTTCTTTGACACTGATCACAAGACTTCACATATTTCAAGACCTCCCGGGGTAACCCCTCCCAATGATAATGTTTTGCCAGTTTGCCAACAGTTTTGGCATGCTCCAAATGTCCACCCATGAGATTGTCATGCGCTTGACTCAGTAAGAGAGACCTTATTTCCAAGTTATTAGGAATGACCAGCTTCAGCCTCCCTGAAGTGGTTTCAGTCACCCAGACCCCTCCTTTAAGCCGCTACCCGAGTGCAGTAGCAGGTTACAAACCATCCGTGGGGCTGGGCTCAAATGTTGGGTCAGAAAGGTAGGCTTTCCTAAGTTGTTCAAGGAAGGACTTTTTCACCTTTAGTGAAGTGATTGCACGAAGGACTTTATCGACAGCATGCTGACTAAAGTTCCTTTCTTGCAAGTCAGGTCTTCTAGAGAGTGCATCAGCAGGATTCAACTTCCCCGGTTTGTAGTCGATCTAGACTTGGAACTCCTCCAGCATCTGGCTCCAGCGGTTCTCCCTCCTCGACAGCTTGGACTTCTTCTGAAAGTGGGTCAGAGCTAGATGATCTGTAATCACCTTAAAAGCTTTACCATGTAAAGATGCTCTCCAATGTCTGAGCACATGAATGATAGCTAGCAGTTCTTTATCATGCACCGAGTAATTAATCCCCGCTGGATTAAATTTCATAGACTCGTACAACACAGGATGCCACTCCTGCCTTACCTTACCATCCTTTGTGGTTTTGTCAGCGGTCTGCAACAAAATAGCACCCATGGCAAAGTCAGAGGCGTTAGTAACCACCTGCACCGGTTAGCTGGGGTCATACACCGCTAGCACCGGGGCAAAACAAAGAGCATCTTTAAGGGTCTGGAAGGCAGCCCGCTGCTCTTCCCCCCACACATACCCTATGTCCTTTTTTGTAAGGTCAGTCAATTTACTGGCCTTTGTAAAATAATTCTCAATAAATCTCCTATAGTAGTTAGCCAACCCAAGGAAGGATCTAACTTCAGAGACAGATTGTGGTACAGGCCAGTCCCTTATGGTCTGGACTTTCTTAGGATCCACACTGATGCCCTCTTTACTGACAACGTGGCCTAAGAATTCAATACTTTCCTTAAAGAAATCACACTTGCTCATTTTAGCATATAAGAGATTTTTTTTCAGAGTGGCCATGACTGTGTTCAAGTGTTCAGCGTGCTGAGCTCCATCTTTAGAGAAAATTAAAATATCATCCAAGAAAACTTGCACAAACTTATCCAAATAAGGTCTGAAAATGTCATTCATAGCACCCATGAAGGTTGCAGGGGCATTAGTCAGTCCAAATGGCATCACGTTGAACTCATAGTGTCCATAATGTTTGCGGAAGGCAGTCTTGTGTTCATCCCCCTCAGCAATTCTCATTTGATGATAACCACTCTTGAGATCTATCTTACTGAACACCTTAGCACCAGACAGGGTATCGAGCAAGTCCTCGATTCTGGGTAAAGCGTACTTGTTCTTTACTGTAATTCTATTCAGAGCTCTGTAATCCACACACATCCGCATACTACCATCCTTTTTCTTAACAAACAGGATGGGTGCACCATAAGGTGATTTACTGGAGGAAATATAGCCATTTTCCTCGAGCTCTGCGATCTGTGTTTCCAACTCCTCGCT
Source organism: Mesotaenium endlicherianum (assembly GCA_009602735.1). Taxonomy (NCBI): domain Eukaryota; kingdom Viridiplantae; phylum Streptophyta; class Zygnematophyceae; order Zygnematales; family Mesotaeniaceae; genus Mesotaenium; species Mesotaenium endlicherianum. The sequence continues at coordinate 423,503 of WELA01009392.1, read as the reverse complement.
CTCCACATAAGACAAGCCATAAGTGCGTTGCCAGGGTGACTGACTCCCAGGTAATAAATCAATCCTATGATCTACTTCTCTCTTAGGAGGTAGTCCTGGAGGCATACTAAATACATCCGTACACTGAGCAACAATCTTTGCAGCAGTAAGGTGCTCCGATGGGCTTACCTTTTTTTCCACCACTTCTTTAGGTTCAGGAGGTACCTCTCTTAGCAGCAGACAGACCATTCTGTCTTCATTCTGGTTCCAGCTTTTGACGAACTCCATTGCATTCAGAAACTTGCATCCTTCTAGAAGCCTCTTCTTTTCCTTCATTTTNTTCTTTTCCTTCATTTTCCATCCACACAGGACAAGAGGAAGAGCACTGGTGGGTGCCAAATCAGTCTGCCCATCACTGGCTCCTCTCACTTTAACTGTACCTCTGCTCCAAGACACTTCAGCTTGATGTCTATTAAGCCAGGACCTGCCTAGCACGAGATCATAAAAGCCAGTGTTGAGTACCTCAAATGTAAGCGTTTCAGTTAGAACTGCAATGCCAGAACCTAACTGGATCTGAATAGGCTTGGTTATAACTCCTCCCGGGATACTTGAGGCATCTCCAAGGAATATTTTTCTATTCCCTTGGGTGACAGTAGGCAGCCTTAGCCGCTTAACTAAGTCCTTTTGGATAAAAGTATGTGACGCCCCTCCGTCAACAAATGCCCTCACCTTCCTACCTGCAATCATGCAATGCAGTAGGATAGGCGGGACTGTCTTTTCCTGACTTTGGCATTGTTCTCCTGACTTAGCAAAGAAATGTTGGACATCAGGTGGAACAAGAGCATCCACAGTGTGCACTCTCTGGACGTCTATATTGCCGATGGTCTCCTTTATCTGGTTGTCAGGCATGCATAGTGAATCCAATTCAGCAGGACTCATAATACCTGCTACAAGAGCAGCTAGTGACGACTCACTATCTCTAGCATCCTCACAGTCAGTAGACTGGATTACTGACTGTTGCTGTCTTTTAAAGGCTGGTCTTTTCTCTCGACCTTAGGCAGGTGCTTGACCGGACACTGTTCTCTGTAGTGGCCTTTCTGCTGACAATGGTAGCAAGTCGATTTTGCTGAGGCTGGTCTCGGCTTAGTCCTACCACCACCTCTTCCATAGCCGCCTCGAGGGAAACCACCTCTACCTTTAGACTGTATGGTATTATACACATACTCATATCCATCACCTTGATCATCCTCAGCCTTGTCTCCTTCAATTGCATTGTAGGAACCGTGGGGCTTTTTGACAATCTTAGACACCAAAGCGTTACTCTGGCGCTTGTGATTGAACTGCTGCTGATCCCAGGCGTCAGCATCCTGGATCAAGTCAGCCAGTTTCTCATACTTTTTCTCAGCAAAATGACCAGAGACCTCGGATTTCAAGCCATACCTGAAGTATGCTATCCTATACCGTTCTGGCAAATCTGGCTGCTTCATCATGTTCTCCTGGAACTTTTGAGCAAACTCAGCAACTGAAGTGGTCTGCTTCAGTGTCAGGGAGATCATCGCATAGATAGCTTTCTCCTGCTGGTTGATGACATCAAACTTCTCATGCAACTTCTTGACAAACTCTCCCCACGTAGGGTCACCAAGTTGCCAAGCCTTACGCTCTCCTTTCCAGTAAAGCCACCAGTCTGCGGCACTGCCTTTCAGTAGCGCACCGGTGTGCCTGACCTTCTCGTAATCTTGCAGTTCTGGGTAGTTCTCCAGCCACTGCTTAAAATCCGCGAAAAACTTGATCAGGTAATATTTTCTGTTTCCCTCAGGATCATAATCCTGGGGAGGTTTTGGCTTGGGCTTACTAGGCCCTCTGCCACCACCACCAGTGGTTTGAGACCCCAGTTGGTCTCTGTCCCGCAGTAGAGACATTATGATTCTTTTGTCCTCCTGTTGGAACTGATACATGGTCGCCAAATGCGATTGCATTTGAACGAAGAATGCTCCCACGTCTACACTCGGGGGTGGTAGTCTAGCAAATGCAGCAGCAGCATTGGCATCTACTCGCTGAGTAGTGTCCTCAACAGTCCCTCTCACTCCTGCAGCAGCAATTTCTGCCGCATTCAGCCGGTCACGTATTTGACCTAGGGGTACATTGAGTTGTACAGCAGGAGGTGGGTTCAGAACACTAGCCCTGGATGCCATAAGTTCTTCAACCGTGCGCTCGTCAGCGGGCTGTTCTTCCCTCCTTTCTGTATCTTCAGCAGCCTTTGCTAATTGTTCAACTAATCTAGCTCTCTCATCCTCAGCTTGCTGTGCTGCGACTGCGGCAATAGCAGCTGCCTCGTCTGCAGCCTCTCCTGCTGTAGTATCTGCCACTGCTTCAGAATAGGTACGGGTTCCCGCTACATGGCTTTCCGCCTGGTTTTTGACATTCTTGTTATCCTGGTTCTCCATGTCTCAAAAGTTGCTAGTTTGAGACCTTGTCCTTACCATACAAAGAAGACTGTGATAACTGTTTCGATACCACTGAAATGAATTGACTTACCAAATAGGCAATTAACAATTAATGAAGATCTTTATATCAGCAAGTAATCTTTATGGATTTTCCGTTAACTGATTGAACGGCAAAAGGACAACACACTAGCAGTACACAACACTCGTAAGTCAAATGCGAGTAAACTAGCATCAATAATGCAATCAGTAAACTCATACATAAGCAAGGTTAGAAGACAGTGCGTATCAAAGGCTTCTCGCCTTGGATTCAGATCTCTCTCAGTAAGCTGTACAAGAGAGTTGGCCTCGATTCCGAATGCCGAACTTGAGAGCAATGCCTAGCATATGTACATGGAATGAGTTTACTGTTCAACGGTCAGTGCGATGGCACCGCCTACTCGGGAGTTAACCACGTTGGTAGGACCTCGGTTAACCAAATCCACGCCATCTCCCATCATTCCGCATCGCCATCCATCATAGTGATGTCATCTGGCCATTCATCTAGCATACCACACTTAGATGCATATGGAGGCAGTTCGCCGCTACCGAGTACGGAAGTCAGCTGGCTGTCAAAGAATGTGTCAGCAAGCTGACTTAAGCTGAATTTAGCCTGCTGCTTCCGGCTGAGTCATTAAACTGATGTTAAACATAAAGTCCAGCAGACTGATTGTTAACTAGAGTTCAGCGGGCTGAACTTATTTAACTGTTATATTTAAATGAATATTGTATCAACCAATATACTGATTTATTACAAAAGGAGACTTAGGGACTCTACCTAGGCTGAGTTCAAAAGGAGTCTTGCCCATTGACGCGTGCACCGCACTGTTGACCGCAAACTGAATTTGAGGCAACAGGTCATCCCAATTATCTTGTTTTTGGTTAATATATGCTCTCAGCACCTCTTGCAGAACTCGGTTAGTTCTTTCAGTCTGCCCATCAGTCTGAGGGTGGTTTGCTGTGCTGAGCAGCTGTTTGACTCCCATTAACCCCATTAAAGCTCTCAAGAACTTGGAGGTAAATTTTGAGTCTCTGTCTAAGATGATATTAGAGGGTAGCCCATGTTGGCATACTACATGGTTGTAGAACTGTCTCGCTGTTTCGAATGCAGTTACTTTGACAGTTGTGGGGATGAAAATGACCATTTTTGTCAGTTAATCCTTTACTACCAGTAACGAATCATGCCCATTGGCAGTTCTTGGTAGTGTTACCACCCAGCCCATGGATATTGTTTCCCAGCGTCCAGCTGGGATGGGCAATGGTTGTAAGAGACTCCCGAGTGGTGTGTGCCTAGACTTATTTCTCTGACACTGATCACAGGACTTAACATATTTCAAGACCTCCCGAGGCAACCCATCCCAATGATAATGTTTCGCCAGTTTGCCAACAGTTTTGGCCTGCCCCAAATGCCTACCCAGTAAACTGTCATGTGCTTGACTCAGTAAGAGAGACTTCAATTCCAAGTTATTAGGAATGACCAGCTTCAGCCTGCCCTAATCTTATCTACAGTATGCTGATTAAAGTTCCTTTCTTGCAAGTCAGGTCTTCTAGAGAGTGCATGAGCAGATTCAACTTCCCTGGTTTGTAGTCAATCTGGACTTGGAACTGCTCCAGCATCTGGCTCCAGCGGTTCTCCTTCCTCGACAGCTTGGACTTCTTTTGAAAGTGAGTTAGAGCTAGATGATATGTAATCACCTTAAAAGTTTTACCATGTAAGTATGCTCTCCAATGTTTGAGCACATGAATGATAGCAAGCAGCTCTTTATCATGCACAGAATAGTTAATTTCAGTTGGGTTGAATTTCATAGACTCATACAGCACAGGGTGCCACTCCTGCCGTACCTTACCATCCTTTGTGATGTTGTCAGCAGGCTGCAATAAAATAGCACCCATGGCAAAGTCAGAAGCATCAATGACCACCTGCACAGGTGTGCTGGGGTCATACACGGCTAGGACTGGGGCAAAACAACGAGCATCTTTAAGGGTCTGGAAGGCAGCCTACTGCTCTTCCCCCCACACAAACCCTATGACATTCTTAGTAAGGTCAGTCAGTTACTCGGCCTTCGTAGAATAATTCTCAATAAATCTCCTATGGTAGTTAGCCAATCCAAGGAAGGATCTAACTTCAGAGACAAACTGTGATACTGGCCAGTCGCTTATGGTTCGGACTTTCATAGTATGCATACTGATGCCGTCTTTACTGACAACGTGGCCTAAGAATTCAATACTTTCCTTGAAGAAATCACACTTGCTCATTTTAGCATAAACCTGATTTCCTCTTAGAGTGTCCATAACTGTAATTAAGTGTTCAGCATACTGAGCTTCATCTTTGGAGAAAATTAAGATATCATCCAGGAAGACTTGCACAAACTTATCCAGGTAAGGTCTGAAAATGTCATTCATAGCACCCATGAAGGTTGCAGGAGCATTAGTAAGTCCAAATGGCATCACATTAAACTAAAAGTGTCTATAACGTGTGCGGGAGGCAGCCTCATGTTCATCTCCCTCAGCAATTCTGATTTGATGATAACCACTCTTGAGCACCAGACGGGGTATTAAGCAAGTCCTTGATTCTGGGTAAAGCATACTTGTTCTTTACTGTAATTTTGGTAAGAGCTCTGTAATTAACGCACATCCGCATACTTCCATCTTTTTTCTTAACAAATAGGATGGGTGCGCCATCAGGTGATCTACTGGGGGAAATATAATCATTTTCCTCAAGCTCTGTAATTTGTGTTTTCAACTCTTCGCTCTCCACATAAGACAAGCCATAAGTGCGTTACCAGGGTGGTTGACTCCCAGGTAATAAATCAATCTTGTGATTTACTTCCCTCCTAGGGGATAGTCCTAGAGGCATATTAAAAACATCAGTGTACTGAGCAACAATTTTTGCAGCAGTAGGGTGCTCCGGAGGGCTTACCTTTTTTCAACCACTTCTTCCGGTTGAGGAGGTACCTCTCTTAGCAGTAGACAGAACATTCTGTCTTCCTTCTGGTTCCAATTTTTGATGAACTCCATTGCATTCAACAATTTGCATCCTCCTAGAAGCCTCTTCTTTTCCTTCATTTGCCATCCATACAGGACAAGAGGAAGAGCACTGGTGGGTGCTGAAAGGGGAATGGTTGCGCGGAGTGCGCCCACACGTACTCACGCACCCTCACTCGCGAGTGGAAGCGTGCACGAGGACCTTTCCTAGTTGCATACACAAGGTGGAGTGGCCTGGTGGTGTGCCACCCTTGCAAGGGTTAGAGGGTTACATGATAGAGGCGTGGAAAAGAACTCACTTTATTAAGAAAAGTGGTGTACAAGATAAGAAGGTTAGACTAGAATAAGCTCCCTTTACTTCCTTGTGCTTCCCATTTATCCTTTTAACTCTAAGTGTCCTCTCTAGCAAAGTACCTCCAGAACCTTCTCCTATGGCTCCTTCCATGTAGGTGACCTTGCCTAGTTGGACAAGCTAGCACACTCACACGCACACAATCACACTCTAGAATATTCTACTACACAATCCACTAACTCCTCACGGAATTTCTAGAAAGTCCACGATCACTTTGGCACTCTACGTAATTGTACGTACTTTCTGGAACCCTCATGTTTCAATGTCCTACTTCCGGGACTCCAACCGAAATTTTCGTCACTGGACCTGTCCTTGTCACTAAATAGAATCCGTGACACTAAAAACTTCCAAAATTCATAACTATCACAATACTTGTCCAAATGACTCAAAATAAAGGCCAAAGTTCTTCTAAAATCACACTCTATGCATATAAAATACTAGAAAGAAACAAACTACACTTTCATAATTTTACAGGTGCCAAGTTAGTCTGCCCATCACTGGCTCCTCTCACTTCCTGCTCCAACGCACTTCAGCTTGATGCCTATTGAGCCAGGACCTGCCTAGCACGAGATCATAGAAGCCAGTGTTGAGTACCTCAAATGTAAGCGTTTCAGTTAGAATTGCAATGCCAAAACATAATCGAACCTTAATAGGCTTGGTTATAACTCCTCCGGGATACTTGAGGCATCTCCAAGGAATATTTTTATATGCCCTTGGGTGACAGTAGGCAGCCTTAGCCGCTTAACTAACTCCTTATGGATAAAAGTATGTGACGCCCATCCGTCAACAAATGCCCTCATCTTCCTACCTGCAATCATGCAATGCAGTAGGATAGGGGGGACTGACTTTTCCTGACTTTCGCATTGTTCTCCTGACTTAGCAAAGAAATGTTGGACATTAGGTGGAACAAGATTATCCAGAGTGTGCACTCTCTGGAGGTCTATGTTGCTGATGGTCTCCTTTATTTGGTTGTCAGGCATGCATAGTGAATCCAGTTCAGCAGGATCCATAATACCTGCTTCGAGGGCAGCTAGTGACGACTCACTATCTCTAGCATCCTTACAGTCAGTAGATTGGATTACTGACTGTTGCTGTCTCTTAAAGGCTGTTCCTTTCTCTCGACCTTTTGGAAGATTCTTATATGGACACTGCTCTCCGTAGTGGCCCAACTGTTGGCAATGGAAGTAAATAGATTTTGCTAAGGCTGGTCTCGGCTTAGTCCTACCACCACCTGTTCCATTGCCACCTCGAGAGTAACCACCTCTCCCTCTCAACTGTGTAGCATTATACTCATACTCGTACTCATTACCCTGATCATCCTCAGCCCGGTCTCCTTCAAATCACATTGCAAGTTCCATGGGGCTTTTTGACAATTTTTGACACCAAAGCATTACTATGGCGCTTGTGATTGAACAGCTGCTGATCCCAAGCATCAGCATCCTGGATCAAGTCAGCCCGTTTCTCATACTTCTTTTCAGCAAAGTTACCAGAGACTTCGGATTTCAAGCCAAACCTGAAGTATGCTGTCCTATACCGTTCTGGCAAGTCTGGCTGCTTCATCATGTTCTCTTGGAACTTTTGAGCAAACTCAGCAACTGAAATGGTCTACTTCAGTGTCAAGGAGATCATTGCATAGATAGCTTTCTCCTGCTGATTGATGACATCAAACTTCTCATGCAGTTTCTCAACAAACTCTACCCAAGTAGGGTCACCGAGTTGCTGAGCCTTACGTTCTCCTTTCCAATACAGCCACCAGTCTGCCGCAGTGCCTTTTCGTAGAGCACCAGTGTGCCTGACCTTCTTGTAATCCTGCAGCTCTGGGTAGTTCTCCAGCCATTGCTCAACATCAGCGAGAAACTTGATCAGGTAATACTTTTTGTTTCCCTCAGGATCATAGTCCTGGGGAGGTTTTGGCTTAGGCTTACTAGGCCCTCTGCCACCACCACCAGCAGTTTGAGAACCCAGTTGGTCTCCGTCCCGCTGCAAGGACATAATGATTCTTTTGTCCTCTTCTTGGGACTGATACATGCTCACCATTTGCAATTGCATTTGCACAAATAATGCTCCCAAATCTACACTCTGAGGTGGGATTCTAGCAAATGCAACAGCAGCATTGGCATCCACTCGCTGAGTAGTGCCCTCAACCGTCCCTCTTGCTCCTGCAGCAGCAATTCCTGCCGCATTCAGCCGGTCACAAATTTGACCTAGAGGCACATTGAGTTGTACAGCAGGAGGTGGGTTCAGAACATTGGCCCTTGTTGCCATAAGTTCTTCGACAGTGTGCTTGTCCGCTGGCTATCCTTTCCTCCTTTCTGTATCTTCAGCAGCTTTTGCTAATCTTTCTGTGTAACGATCCGAGCTATTTTAGGCGTATTTGGGACGTTTTCCCAATTACCTAAAGTACGTTATACTATTTATCATATTATTTGATAAATGATTGCATCATATTCAATTATTTGCCACACGTGTGTGCCGATTAATTCCTGGTCGATTGGCGAAACGACCGAGATACTATTGCAAAAAGCGTCGTAACGTAACTCGACTACTTTGCAAAAGTACGACATAATTATTCATAAAGTTACTTTGATTAATTATGAGATGATAACTTAATAAATCATTGATTGATTAAGTTGATTTGATTGTCATTATTTCGACAATGCACAACCACAGATTTCGAATTTACGACCAGTCGCTAATACGAACAAACCGTCGTATCAAGATACGAACAAACCGTCGTAAAGACAAACGAAATGAAATATGCAAAGTCGCTTTGCATCGACGCGGATTCGATCCCGCGACTTTTCGTTTGAAACGTTCACACCTAAACCAGTTGGCCAAGTAGTTATTCGTAACTTCTGGTTCATGACGTAATCATCTGAACGCGACTCTGCGAACAGTCGCGACTTTTCGAAAAGTCGCGAGAACGCGGAAACGCCCGTTTGGCGCGAACCGGTTTNTTGGCGCGAACCGGTTNTTTCTGAAAACCATTGAAAAGTCTCCAAACCGCCAAACGGCGCGTTTCGAGCATTCGGCCGAATGGGACACGTCCCTTCGACCGTTTTCGTTGAACATGAACCAGTGCCCTAGGTGGTGACTCGAAGCACTCCAGTGCCTCATGTTGTGCAGGTATAAATACCTGTAGAGTCATTGTGAGTGCAACTCTCACAAGCACACATTCTACGTTAGTTTACATTTTCGCTCTTTCGAGTATTCGTCGATTTGCACAATTATACAGATTTTCCTTCCACTTGAATCAAATATTCCTTGAATACCGAGGAAAGATCCTCTCGAAAAGCAAAAACGTAACACTTTGCCTCTAATCTGACTCTCTCCTCCTCAGCTTGCTATGTTGCGATTGCAGCAATAGCAGCTGCCTCATCTGCAGCCTCTCTAGCTGCAGTATCTGCCACTGCTTCAGAATAGGTACGGATTTCCGCTACATGGCTTTCAGCCTGATTTTTGACATTCTCGTTATCCTGGTTCTCCATGTCTCGGGAGTTGCTAGTTTGAAACCTTGTCCTTACCATACAAAGAAAATTGTGCTAACCGCTCCGATACCACTAAAATGAATCGACTTACCAAAGAAGCGATCAACAATTAATGAAGATCTTTATATCAGCAAGTAATCTATTTTCTGTTGATTGATTACACAGCAAAAGACAACACACTAGCAGGGGATAATACTTGCAAGTCAAATGCAAGTAAGCTAGCATCAGTAATGCAATCAGTAAACTCATACATAAGCAAGGCTAGAAGACAGTGCATATCAATGGCTTCACGCCTTAGATTCAAATATCTCTCAGTAAGCTGTACAAGAGAGTTGGCCTCGTTTTCGAATGCCAAACTCGAGAGCAATACCTAGCATATGTACATGGAATGAGTTTATTGTTCAACGGTAAGTGCGATGGCACCGCCTACCTGGGAGTTAACCGCGTTGGTAGGACCTCGGCTAACCAAATCCTCCGCCATCTCCCATCATCTCGAATTGCCATCCATCCTAAGGATGTCATCTGGCCATTCATCTCGCATACCACACTTAGATGCATATCTAGGCAGTTCTGTGCTACCAAGAACAGAAATCAGCTGACTGTCAAAGAATGTGTCAGCAAGCTGACCTAAGTTGACTTCAGCCTGCTGCTCCCGGCTGAGTCATTTAACTAATAATTTTATAAAGTCCAGCAGACTAAATATTAACTAAAGTTTAGCAGGCTGAACTCATTTAACTATTATATATAAATAAATATTATATCTACCAATATATTGATTCATTACAGATAGCAAGCATCTCTTTATCATGCACAATATAGTTGCTTTCAGCTTGATTGAATTTCATAGACTCATACAGCACGGGTGCCACTCCTGCTTTCCTTTGTGGTTTTGTCAGCAAATTGCAATAAAATAGCACCCATGGCAAAGTTCAAAGCATCAGTAACCACCTGCACAGGTTTGCTGGGGTCATACACAGCTACGATTGGGGCAGAACAGAGAGCATCTTTAAGGGTCTAGAAGGCAGCTTGCTGCTCTTCCCCCCACACAAACTCTATGTCCTTCTTAGTAAGGTCAGTCAGTTTACTGGCCTTTGTAGAATAATTTTCAATGAATCTCTTATAGTAGTTAGCCAACCCAAGGAAGGATCTAACTTCCGAGACAAACTGTGGTACTGGCCAGTCCCTCATCGTCTGAACTTTCTTAGGATCCACATTGATGCCTTTTATACTGACAACGTGTCCTAAGAATTCAATACTTTCCTTAAAGAAATCACACTTGCTCATCTTAGCATATAACTGATTCCTTCTTAAAGTGTCCTTGACCGTCTTTAAGTGCTCAGCATGCTGAGCTTCATTTTTAGAGAAAATTAAAATATCATACAAGAAGACTTGCACAAACTTATCCAAGTAAGGCCTAAAAATATCATTCATAGCACCCATGAAGGTTGCAGGAGCATTAGTCAGTCCAAACGGCATCACATTAAACTCCTAGTGTCCATAACGTGTGCGGAAGGCAATCTTGTGTTGATCTCTTTCAGCAATTCTGATTTGACAATAACCACTCTTGAGATCTATCTTACTGAACTCTTTAGCACCAAAAAGGGTATGAAGCAAGTCCTTGACTCAGGGTAAAGCATACTTGCTCTTTACTGTAATTTTGTTCAGAGCTCTGTATTCCACACACATTCGCATACCACCATCAATTTTCTCAACAAACAGGATGGGTGCGTCATAAGGTGATTTACTAGGGGAAATATAACCATTTTCCTCCAGCTCTGCAATCTGTGTTTTTAAATCTTCGCTCTCCACATAAGACAAGCCATAGGTGCGTTGCCAAGGTGGTTGACTCCCAAGAAATAAATCAATCTTATGATTTATTTCCCTCTTCGGGGGCAGTCCCGGAGGCATATTAAAAATATCTGTATACTGAGCAACAAGTTTTGCAGCAGTAGGGTGCTCCGGAGGGCTCTCCTTTTTCTCAACCACTTTGTCAGGTTGAGAAGGTACCTCTTTTAGCAGTAGACAAAACATATCTCTGCTCCAACACACTTCAGCTTGATGTCTGTTAAGCCAGGACCTGCCTAGCACGAGATCATAAAAGCCAATGTTGAGTACCTCAAATGTAAGCGTTTCAGTTAGAACTCCAATGCCAGAACCTTACTGGACCTCAATAGGCCTGGTTATAACTCCTCCGAGATACTTGAGGCATCTCCAAGGAATATTTTTCTTTTCCCTTGGGTGACAGTAGGCTATCTTAGCCGCTTAACTAAGTTCTTATGATTAAAAGTAAGTGACGCCCCTCCGTCAACAAATGCCCTCACCATCCCACCTGCAATCATGCAATGCAGTAGAATAGGGAGGACTGACGTTTCCTGATTTTCGCATTGTTCTCCTGACTTAGCAAGTGTTGGACATCAGGTGGAACAAGATCATCCAAAGTGTGCACTATCTGGGGATCTATATTGCTGATGGTCTCCTTCTTCTGTTTGTCAGGCATGCATAGTGAATCCAATTCAGCAGGACCCATAATACTTGCTAAGAGGGCAGCTAGTAACGACTCACTCTCTCTAGCATCCTCACAGTCAGTAGACTGGATTACTGACTGTTGCTGTCTTTTAAAGGCTGGTCCTTTCCTCAACCTTTGGAAGGTGCTTGACTGGACACTGCTCTCTGTACTGACCCAGCTGCTGGCAATGGTAGCAAATAGATTTTGCTGAGGCTGGTCTAGGCTTAGTCCTACCACCACCTCTTCCATAGCCACCTCAAGAGTATCCACCTCTCCCTCTAGACTGCATGGCATTATACTTCTACTCATACTCATCACTTTGATCGTCCTCAGCCTGATCTCATTCAATTGCATTGTACGAACCGTGTGGCTTTTTGACAACTGTAGACTCCAAAGCATTACTCTAGCGCTTGTGATTGAACAGCTGCTGACTCCAGGCATCAGCATCCTGGATCAGGTCAGCCAGTTTATCATACTTCTTTTCAGCATTATGACCTGAGACTTCGGATTTCAAGCCATACCTGAAGTATGCTATCCTACACCGCTCTGGCAAGTCTGGCTGCTTCATCATGTTCTCCTGGAACTTTTGAGCAAACTCAGCAATTGAAGTGGTCTGCTTCAGTGTCAAGGAGATCATTGCATAGATAGCTGTAAGATTATCTAAGTGTAGTTTGTATCTTTCTAGCATTTTATATGCATAGAGTGTGATTTTGGAAGAACTTTGGCCTTTATTTCAAGTCATTTGGACAAGTATTGAGAAAGTTAAGAATTTTGGGGTATAGGTGAGTTTTTAGTGTCACAGATTCAATTTAGTGACAAGGACAGGTCCAGTGACCAAAATTTCGGTTGGAGTCCAGAAAGTAGGACATTGAATTATGAGGGTTCTAGAAACTACGTACGATTATGTAGAGTGCCAAAGTGATTGTGGAAATTCTAGAAACTCCGTGAGGAGTTAGTGGATTGTGTAGTAGAATATTCTAGAGCGTGATTGTGTGCGTGTGAGTGTGCTAGCTTGTCCAACTAGGCAAGGTCACCTACATGGAAGGAGCCCTAGTAGAAGGTTTTGGAGGTACTTTGCTAGAGAGGACACTTAGAGTTGAAGCATAAAAAGAGGGAGCCTAGTCTTGTCTTGGGGAGTCTAGTCTAACCTTCTTAACTTGTACACAACTTTTGTAAGGTCATAGGTTTATAAAGTGCACTTCTGAGTTTCATGAAAGTATGTTTTGATTGTATAGTAGTGTAGAGTGCATTTTTGTGGTCATTTTAATATAGGGTTCATCGAATTTGGGCATGTATTGAGAGAGTTACGGATTTCCGAAATTTAATTAGTTTTGAGGTCGGTTGACGACTGTCCTTAATTCGCGGTGAGCGCGACCGTCGGATTGACCGACAGCGTCGAGCGATCTGGCCCGTTAGAATGAACTCGAACCTTCACGTAAGTTCGGCTGACGCGAAGTGCCGACTAGGTCGATTTACCTAGAAGTTTCGGTTTAGCCTAGCGCGTCTAAGATAGAATATTCTAGTAATGTTGATGCATGTATGTGGACGTCAATTCGGCCCGACACGACAGATTAGACTGATCTGGCTTACTCACGAATATTCTGGAAGGGACGATTTGACGAACACTTACGAACATCCGTAGCTTCCTCCTAGGGAGAAGCACTTAGGCAGAAAATTATAAATAGGCATAACTTCTTTGTTTCTTATCAGTTTTGACTTCTGTAAATTTCTATGGGTTTGTAATGACAAGGCCTTTCACCCTACATCATTTGTGAGCAGTTTCTTGCTACTCAAAATGTTGAGTAATTTTCCTAAGTTTTCTTAGTGATATGCCGCTGCACTCTTTAGTATGATTGCAACTAGTTCCTTTCCTCGTGAGTTACTACGCTTCCACTAGGGCACTCTTTCCCTTTCATCTGGTATCGGAGCTAGGCTAGTTTGCATATTATGTTATGGAGTCGCAGTTGGCAGCTGGAGGAGGCGAACATGTCGAGCATGTTGAGCGCGCGGGGCAACAGGCAGCACCAACGATGACTAGAGAGCAACAAGAGATGCAGGCGATGCTCAGGCAAATGGCAAATGCAATTGGAGGAGAAGTCTACGCCCAATTTCAACAAAATATGCGCGCGGAGGTGGAGAGAATGGTGGGAGTTGTTGTTGGAAACGCCGCTTTGACGAGTTCCGCACCTGCACCCGTTGTACCACCGATTCATGTTAACCCAGTGGTGCAACCAGTTATCCCACCCGCATCAGGAGTGCGTGCGCCTAAGCCTGAAGTTTATACTGGAGAGCGTGGATCGCCGCCTGTTCATCAATGGATTTTTGGAGTGAAGAAGTTTATGGAGTATTCTGCGCTCACGCCAGACAGGCAAGTCGCCTTTGTCATAACTTTGCTGCAGAAGAGTGCTGGAGCTTGGTATGAGCGACAGGAGCAGCTGTCTGGAGTTCCTGCTACTGTTGATCAGCTCTTTGAAGACTTGAAGAGGCAATTTCAACCTATTGCATCCAAGGATACCGCTCGAGATCTATTGGTACGCCTTCGTTAACGAGGAAGCGTTCAGGAATATGTATCGCGCTTCAACGAGCTGGTGCTTCAATGTCCATCCATGCACGAGTCGGAGATGATGGACAAGTTCAAGAGGGGACTCAAGCCAACTATGGCCAAGGAAGTGGCGCTCAAGGACCCTACCAGTCTTGGAGAAATGATGGCATTGGCAATGAGGGTCGACGCTGTGGAGTATAGTCAGAGGCAGTGGGGCAGCCACAACTTTGGAGGATATCGACACTTTGGATCTCAAGCGCCAAGCACGAGTGTTCAAGGTCCAGAACCTATGGAGTTGGGACTTGTGCAGTACCAACGCAGGCAGTACCAACGCAGGCAGCAGAATTTTAAACCGAAANAGCCGAGAGGACCCTGCTATAATTGTGGCAAGCTTGGACATCTGGCTCGAGACTGCCATGTGAAGGCGAAGCAACCTCAACAGCAGGAAAAAGGAGGACGCCAGTAAGTCGTTCTGGGGTGTCTACTGGCGTGAAGACGAGAACTCACAAGGAGGTTATCCCCAGGAGCCTGCCGAGAAGCAAAGGACGAGATGTTGACAAGCCTATCATCGTGGAAGGAGTGGTCGACGGCAACAATGCGAAGTGTATGGTCGACAGTGGCGCAAGTGCAAACTTTGTGCACAAGAAGCTGGTGAAAGAGTGGCGAATCCCTGTGCAGAAGCATTATGAGCCTAAGGAGGCAATTTTGGCGAATGGGCAGAAACTCAAGTGTGGTGCACCTACGGAAGCTACTCACGTGGAAGTAGCGGGGCACCGGAGTACTGAAGTTATGGAGCAGGCAGATTTAGGTCACCATGAGGTGATATTGGGCCGACCATGGCTGAGAAAAGCCAACCCTCAAGTGCACTGGAGCACAGGACAAGTGAAGGTCCAAGGGCGTGATGGTCGAATGGAGACAGCGAAACAGGTGGAGGTAGATACGACCACAAGTAACTGTCTTCTGTCGAGCCTGCAAGTTAAGAAGCTATGCAGGGCGAGTCAGGTGAAGGAGATGTACCTTGTTTCGGTGGCCCTGGCCAGGTCATCGAATGGAGCAAGCGTGAATCCTAACAGCCTGGGCGAATGTACATCGCCGGAGGAGCAAGTAGTGGTGTCTGATCCCCTTGCTCAGAAGGAGCAGAGCCCAACTGCTCAAAAGAAGAAGCCTGCTGAGATGCCTGCCCAAATTAAGGCGCTGTTGGAGGTGTTCAAGTGCGTTTTTACTGAGGAGCTACCTGCAGGTTTACCTCCACAGAGAGCTATGGAGCACAAGATCGAGTTGGAACCAGGGAGCAAGCCACCAGTGAGACCCGCCTATTGTCAATCGTTTGCGGAGTTGGACGAGTTGAAGAAGCAGCTGACAGAGTTGTTGGAGAAGGGATTCATTCGATCCAGCGAGTCTCCATTTGCAGCGCCAGTCTTTTTTGTGAAGAAGAAGGATGGGACTATGAGGATGTGTGTGGACTACCGGGCTCTCAACAAGGTCACCATCAAGAACAGGTACCCACTTCCACGGGTGGACGAGTTGATTGATAGGCTTGTCGGGGCGAAGTGTTTCTTGAAGATCAATTTGAGGAGTGGCTATCACCAGGTACGGATTGCGGAAGGAGACGTTCAGAAGACTGCATTCAGGACTTGCTATGGTTTATTCGAGTTCGCAGTCATGCCTTTTGGATTGACTAATGCACTAGCTACATTCATGGAACTCATGAATAGTATCTTCAGACCCTACTTGGACCAGTTTGTGGTGGTATTTTTGGACGACATGTTGATCTATTCGAAGACCTTGGAAGAGCATGTGGAGCATCTGAGGAAGGTGTTGGAGGTCTTGAGAGATCAGAAGTTATATGGGAAGATGAGCAAGTGCGACTTTGGTCTCAAGGAGGTCGAGTTTCTTGGACACATCGTGGGAGCTCAAGGAGTCAAGGTGGAACAGAAGAAGGTGCAAGCAGTCAGAGATTTGCCGTGCCTGCTGATATTCATCAACTCAGGAGTTTCCTCGGCATGACGAATTATTATCGACGTTTCATTGAAGAATTTGCCAAGGTGTGTGTACCGCTCACGGACATGTTGAAGAAGCAGGAGAAGTGGCTATGGGGTGACAAGGAGCAGCAAGCCTTTGAGAAGATTAAGGAGCTGATGACACAGGCACCTGTGTTGGCAATTGCAAGTCCAGAGCTTCCTTTCACCATCATCACGGACGCATCAAATTTCGCAGTGGGAGCCATTCTTCTCCAGCACCAAGGCAAAGGATTGCAACCTGTGGCATATGAGAGCAAAAAGTTGAGTCCTGCGGAGCAGAACTATGCAGCACACGAGCGAGAGATGTTGGCTATTATCCAGGCTTTGAGGATTTGGCGATGTTATGTGGACGGCCGGAAGGTGTTCATCAAGACCGACCACAAGAGCTTAATGGAGAAGTTTATGACGCAACCAACGTTGACACCAAGACAGGCAAGGTGGATGGAGTTTCTGCAATAGTTCGACCACAAGATTGAGTATTTACCTGGGAAGATCAACCCTGCAGATGCTTTATCCAGGAGGTGTGACCTTGCAGCTGTCTCCGTCATCAATGAGAATATGGACTTCAAGGAGAAGCTTCAAAGAGGTTATGAGGAGGACCCAGAGTTTGCTGATGGTGGAGCAGTTGAGTTCAACGCGAGTATGCAGAGAAAGGACGGCATATAGTATTATGGTGATTCCAACAGAGTGGTGGTACCTGACATCAAGGAGCTACAAGACTTACTACTTGCGGAGCATCATGACTGCTTATATGCTGGACACTTTGGAAGCGAGAAGACGGCAAGCGTGCTGAAGCAGAAATACTACTGGAGAAATATGGACAAGGACATCGAGGACTGGATCAGGAGTTGCGATGCGTGCCAGAGAAACAAGACACCAAATCAAAAGAAGGGAGGTACATTGCAGTCCCTGCCTATTCCAGAGTATCCTTGGGAGCAGATTGCTATGGACTTCATCACGTCGTTACCAGTGAGTGGTCAAGGGCACGATGCAGTTTGGGTTGTATCTGATAGGCTCAGCAAGATGGCTCACTTCATTCCCATGAAGGAGACTTGTACGGCAGCAGATGTGGCACGGCTATTCTGTAAGGTCATAGGTTTATAAAGTGCATTTTTAAGTTTCATGAAAGTATGTTTTGATTGAAAGTATGTTTTGATTATATAGTAGTATAGAGTGCATTTTTGTGGTCATTTTGATATAAATTTCATCGAATTTGGTCAAGTATTGAGAGAGTTACGGATTTCTAAAGTTTAATTAGTTTTGAGGTCGGTTGACGACTGTCCTAATTCGCGGTGAGCGCGACCGTCGGATTGACCGACAGCTTCGAGCGATCTGGCCCGTTAAAATGAATTCGAACCTTCACGTAAGTTCGGCTGACGGGGAGTGCCGACTAGGTCGATTTACCTAGAAGTTTCGGTTTAGCCTAGCGCGTCTAAGATAGAATATTCTAGTAATGTCGATGCATGTATGTGGACGTCAATTCGGCCCGACACGTCAGATTAGACTGATCTGGCTTACTCACGAATATTCTGGAAGGGACGATTTGACCAACACTTAGGGAAATCCGTAGCTTCCTCCTAGAGAGGAGCACTTAGGCAGAAAATTATAAATAGGCATGAATTCTTTGATTCTTATCAGTTTTCACTTCTGTAAATTTCTACGGGTTTGTAATGACAAGGCCTTCCATTCTACATCATTTGTGAGCAATTTCTTGCCACTCAAAATATCAAGTAATTATCCTAAGCTTTCTTAGCAATATGTCGCTGCACTCTTGAGTATGATTGCAACTAGCTTTGTTCCTCGTGAGTCACTACGCTTCCACTAGGGCACTTTGCCCCTTTCATATTCTTTGACCATATTTTCAGGCTACCTGGGTTGTCGAAGGTGATTGTTTCAGATCGGGATCCAAAGTTCACTAGCAACTTTTGGCGGTTATTGTTTACTTTGATGGGGACCAAGCTGAGTATGAGCACTTCCTATCATCCTCAGACAGACGGGCAGATTGAGAGGCTCAACAAAACTCTGCAAGAGGTGCTCAGGAGTTTCACTATGGAAAACCCTTCAGAGTGGGACAAGGAGGTACCAGGGTTGGAGTTTGTTTACAACAACAGCATGCAGAGATCGACCAAGCAGTCACCATTCGCTATGGTCTATAGGAGAGAAGTATATCATCCAGAGACCATCTTGTTGGAGAAGGCCAAGGAGACTCAGGCTCCTACTACGCAAGCTTTTATGAAGCAGATGGCCAACACTTGGGATATGGCAAAGACGTGTATTCGGAAGGCACAGGAAGAGCAGGTCAAGCATGCTAACAAGCACAGGAGGGAAGTGACATTCCATGTGGGTGACAAAGTACTCTTTTCAACAGAAAATCTACCTTTCACAGGCAAGAGGAAACTGCGGGCACGATTTACAGGTCCCTTTGTGGTGCTCAAGCAGGTGAATCCAGTGACGTACAAGTTGGAGCTTCCTTCACGCTGGCGTATCCATGATGTGTTCCATGTCAGTTGTTTGTGGCGATACGTTGACCCGAATGAAGGACATCCAGCACGACTACCTACACCGCCACCACCGGTCGAGATCGATGATATATTGGAGTATGCAGTGGAGGCGATTGTCGGCGATCGACGAGTCAAGCGAGGTCAACGACTTGTTCAAGAGTATCTGGTCAAGTGGAAAGGCTACCATGCGGATGACAACACTTGGGAGCTAGAGGCCAACTTGACTCATTGTAAGAGTAAGTTAAGATGTTATCTGTAGAACGCGTCGAGGACGTCGCATCTTGAGGAGGGGGATGATGTAAGGTCATAGGTTTATAAAGTGCATTTTTGCGTTTCATGAAAGTATGTTTTGATTGTATAGTAGTGTAGAGTGCGTTTTTTTGGTCATTTTGATATAAATTTCATCGAATTTGGTCAAGTATTGAGAGAGTTACGGATTTCCGAAATTTAATTAGTTTTGAGGTCGGTTGACGACTGTCCTTAATTCGCGGTGAGCGCGACCGTCGGATTGACCGAGAGCGTCGAGCGATCTGGCCCGTTAGAATGAACTCGAACCTTCACGTAAGTTCGGCTGACGCGAAGTGTCGACTAGGTCGATTTACCTAGAAGTTTCGGTTTAGCCTAGCGCGTCTAAGATAGAATATTCTACTAATGTCGATGCATGTATGTGGACGTCAATTCGGCCCGACACGTCAGATTAGACTGATCTCGCTTACTCACGAACATTGGGAAGGGACGATTTGACAAACACTTAAGAAAATTCGTAGCTTCCTCCTAGGGAGGAGCACTTAGGCAGAAAATTGTAAATAGGCATAACTTCTTTGTTTCTTATCAGTTTTCACTTTTGTAAATTTCTACGGGTTTGTAATGACAAGGCCTTCCATCCTACATCATTTGTGAGCAATTTCTTGCTACTCAAAATGTTGAGTAATTTTCCTAAGTTTTCTTAGTGATATGCCGCTGCACTCTTTAGTATGATTGCAACTAGTTTCTTTCCTCGTGAGTTACTACGCTTCCACTAGGGCACTCTGCCCCTTTCAACTTTTCTTAATAAAGGGAGTTCTTTTCCACTCCTCTCTCATGTAGCCCTCTCTCTCTTGCAAGGGTGGCACACCACCAGGCCACTCCACCTTGTGTATGCAACTAGGAAAGGTCCTCGTGCACGCTTCCACTCGCGGGTGAGGGTGCGTGAGTGTGTATGACGCACTCCCCGCACCCTTTGTCCTTTCACATGGTATTGGAACTACCTAGTTGCTTCATTTGGAGAGGGAGCTTTGGTTGGTGATGCTTGTAGGAGTGTAGAGGGGGTAGAGAGGAGAGACAAGGATGATTTAAAGTCGCGAAGGGCAGCCATGAAGACGTTGATGCAAGCTAGCATCTCACTCTCTTGAAGGAGGGAGGAGATGGGAAGAGAGAGGTGCTCCAAGAAGTGTTAACTTGGACGCAACCAGATTTTTGTACGTCTTCTTTATAGTATAAGAAGGTTATCCAAGCATGGTAGTGATATAAGTAATATAGAGCAGCCTTTGCTTGAGTATGGAGACATGTGAGCATGAAGAAAAATGGAGTTCACACGGCTGGGTTTTTCCTTGAAGATGCAAGCTCTTTAGTGTTAAGCTCTTTCTTTGAGGAGTGGGCTTAGCATAGAGGTGTTGGTGGCTAGAAGGAGTATGTGCCCATCTTTATTTCAGGTTGTCAATGAAGGTGGAGATGATAGTAAGAGTAGGCAACCGGGAACCTTAGCAAGCATGTGTACTTGCAAGTCTAGAAGCTTTGGCGGGCATAGCACTCGCAAGCTCAAGAGGAGCTCATGAGAAGCTCAAGAGAGGGTGCACCGGGGTGTTGCACCAAGTTGGCCAAGTATGTGGCCAGAGTTGGGTTGCCTTGCATCACTCCTATGTAGCCACTGGTTATTTGAGGTTAGCCATGATGGAGCTTGGTACCTTGTGTGGAGATTGAAGAAGCCTCAAGTGAAGAGAAGCACCGTAGAGAAGGCTTGGAGCAAGAAGAAGTATTCCACATTTTTCTTCAAAGTGGAGAGATGGAGATGGAGCCTTTCACGTTCAGATTTCTCTTTTCTTATGGAGGAGAGTACTACGGAGTATATGGAGGTGAGAATCATGATGAAGACAAGCCTATGGTGTGGACGAAGAAGCAAGGTATGAAGTTGGTGCAAGAGGGCTAGTGCAAGAGATGTCTCCCACTTGAAGCGTGTGTGCTATTAGTTGTGTGATGGCATAGTTAAGGGGCAGATTTTGGTGCATCTATGGAAGCTCTTCATGTGAAAGTAGAGCACCAAGGCAAGCTGGATTTAGTAGTAAGAAGTGTCATTGGGGTGACCAAGGCTAGAGTGCACTCAAGAAGCTAAGCATGTGGAAGGAGCTGCACAAAGAGAGTAGCCTATCCTCTAGTGCTTTGGTGCACGGGTCAAGTGAAGACCTTGGAGGGGTATGGTTAAGTGAGGATAGTGAAATAGGTGGAGGTAGATATGACCACAAGTAGCTATCTTTAGCCCGCTAGCAAAGAAGCGACGCGGGAAGGTGAAGGTGAAGGAGAAGCGCTTGTTTTGGTGATCTTGGCCCGGTCATCACACGGAGCAAGCGTGCCCCCTAACAACCTTGGCGAGCGCGCATCGCCGATGGAGCAAGTAGAGGTGTATGATCCCCTTGC
Source organism: Mesotaenium endlicherianum (assembly GCA_009602735.1). Classification (NCBI taxonomy): domain Eukaryota; kingdom Viridiplantae; phylum Streptophyta; class Zygnematophyceae; order Zygnematales; family Mesotaeniaceae; genus Mesotaenium; species Mesotaenium endlicherianum. The sequence continues at coordinate 401,979 of WELA01009392.1, read as the reverse complement.
TCATATATAGAGCAGACCCCAACTGCTCAAGTGGAGGAGCTCCTGGAAAGTGAGCTCAAGAGAAGCCCGCTTGCAAGACAAAGTGTGTGCGAGCACAAGATGAGGTGCAAGCACTAAGACTATGTGCGTTTGCCCAAGTTATGGAGCTCATGGAGGCGTTCCAAATGTGTTTCTTGGAGCCTTGTGTGAAGGCAAACCTTCAAGAAGAGCCAGAAGTATGTGGGAGTGAGCATCTAGCCAAGGAGAAGACTATGATGGAGTTTGGTGCACCACGAGCGAGACTATGCGCTCAAGCACTAAGACTATGTGCGTTTGCCCAAGTTATGGAGCTCATGGAGGCGTTCCAAATGTGTTTCTTGGAGCCTTGTGTGAAGGCAAACCTTCAAGAAGAGCCAGAAGTATGTGGGAGTGAGCATCTAGCCAAGGAGAAGACTATGATGGAGTTTGGTGCACCACGAGCGAGACTATGCGCTCAAGCACTAAGACTATGTGCGTTTGCCCAAGTTATGGAGCTCATGGAGGCGTTCCAAATGTGTTTCTTGGAGCCTTGTGTGAAGGCAAACCTTCAAGAAGAGCCAGAAGTATGTGGGAGTGAGCATCTAGCCAAGGAGAAGACTATGATGGAGTTTGGTGCACCACGAGCGAGACTATGCGCTCAAGCACTAAGACTATGTGCGTTTGCCCAAGTTATGGAGCTCATGGAGGCGTTCCAAATGTGTTTCTTGGAGCCTTGTGTGAAGGCAAACCTTCAAGAAGAGCCAGAAGTATGTGGGAGTGAGCATCTAGCCAAGGAGAAGACTATGATGGAGTTTGGTGCACCACGAGCGAGACTATGCGCTCAAGCACTAAGACTATGTGCGTTTGCCCAAGTTATGGAGCTCATGGAGGCGTTCCAAATGTGTTTCTTGGAGCCTTGTGTGAAGGCAAACCTTCAAGAAGAGCCAGAAGTATGTGGGAGTGAGCATCTAGCCAAGGAGAAGACTATGATGGAGTTTGGTGCACCACGAGCGAGACTATGCGCTCATGCCTTGTGAAGATTATTATCGTCGCTTGATGGAGACTACGACTTTATGGATATGGACCTACGAGGAGGAGCACAAGACTTATAGGGCTGATATATCCTGCCTATGATGGAGATACATGATAAGGACTTGGACATCAAGCTAGGAGAATCAGGGCCTATACTAGCAAGCAAGAGAGAGGCGTAAAATTTGGACTTGGACACTCGAGTGGTAAGCGCCTTACCTTCATGATGAGGGGGGGGACTGTTATAGTTGTTTATAGTGCTTGTAAGAAAGGTCAAGCCAGTCCCATGAGTTCATTTGTAACTAAGAGATGTGAAGTGGAAAGAAGTTTGAGAGCAAGTGCTTGGAAGGCACTCAAATCTGTCCATGTTTGAGAGTTTTACGGATAGGCGAGCGCGAGGGTAAAAATTGGCAGATTTTGGCTACTTTATGCCTACTTAGGAGAGAGTGGATAATATTTTCACTAGAATTCCTACATGATGTGAGAGGCCTAGTATGAAGCCTGCCCTGAGTCATAGTCATGTTTCATAATCAGGGGTTTAAGCATGTGCCATTTGTAGGCGCGGGAGCTTGATACGTGTTGCGCGCGTGTGCGTCATACGAGCGTGAGGCACAAAGTGACGATCTTGTTTGAGTGTTAGACTTAGATTCAGATTCTGAAATTTTGTGGAGAGGTAGTCCTATGGGTTCAGATTTAGAAAAAGTAACTGTTTTATAAAAATATTAATTTAAGTCCTGACAGTGCCACATGGCGGTCTGTTGGACTTCCGGGCAAGCCGCATGTGTGAGGCAAGGCGCAATCTGATTTCATGGTCTTAGACTTAAAATCAGGGAAAACAAAGCATACCTGTAAGTTTAGAGTAGTGATACTATGTAGATTGCACAACTTTCAGGCTAAAAATGTCAGAAAAAGTCGAGGGGGTGCCACTTGGCGTCTTGAGAGGTCACCACGAGTCACGCACACAAGTGAGAGTGCAATACCTCTACAAGGAGTATGGCTTAGAGCTAGAGGTAGCTAAGGGTACCAGAAGATTCAGGAACATAGTGGACTTAGGTTCATGATGTAATCTGGTCAAAATTATAAGAGCACCACGAGTAAGCCACATGGCGCGACGAGGAGTTGCCACTTGTCCAAGAGGGCGACGAATGAGTATTTTGGCGATTTGGCGAATTATTATGCCTTGGATCCAGCTTTGGAGTATGTGGAGATGATGGAGGGAGTATGTTACAGCCCTTATAAAGATAGTGGCCTATTCCAAGACAAAGGAGTTGAAGTGAAGATGCACTTGTATTAGGAGATGCCATGTGTGGAGCCAATGTATGCGATGGAGCTTTCACTAAGTGGAGCAAGTTTGGAGTAATGAGTATCATCCTGGAGCCTCTTCAAGACCTGCAACTTGTATAATAAATGTGCATGTGTGTTTTTCTAGCGTATATGTGAGCTCGATTCCTCATATGACGTCACTTATACTTAGTATGCGCCGAGGACGTCGCATCTTGAGGAGGGGAATGATGTAAGATTATCAAAGTGTAGTTTGTATCTTTCTAGCATTTTATATGCATAGAGTGTGATTTTAGAAGAACTTTGGCCTTTATTTCAAGTCATTTGGACAAGTATTGAGAAAGTTATGAATTTTGGGAGTTTTTAGTGTCACAGATTCAATTTAGTGACAAGGTCAGGTCCAGTGACAAAAATTTTGGTTGGCGTCCAGAAAGTAGGACATTGAATCATGAGGGTTCCAGAAACTACGTACGATTACGTAGAGTGTCAAAGTGATTGTGGAAATTCTAGAAACTCCGTGGATTGTGTAGTAGAATATTCTAGAGCGTGATTGTGTGCGTGTGAGTGTGCTAGCTTGTCGAACTAGGCAAGGTCACCTACATGGAAGGAGCCATAGTAGAAGATTTTGGAGGTACTTTGCTAGAGAGGACACTTAGAGTTGAAGCATAAAGAGAGGGAGCCTAGTCTTGTCTTGGGGAGTCTAGTCTAACCTTCTTAACTTGTACACGACTTTTCTTAATAAGAGGAGTTCTTTTCCACTCCTCTCTCATGTAGCCCTCTCTCTCTTGCAAGGGTGTCACACCACCAGGCCACTCCACCTTGTGTATGCAACTAGGAAAGGTCCTCGTGCACGCTTCCACTCGCGGGTGAGGGTGCGTGAGTGTGTATGGCAAACTCCCCGCACTCTTCCCTCTTTCAATAGCTTTCTCCTGTTGATTGATCACATCAAACATCTCATGCAATTTCTTGACAAACTCTACCCAAGTTGGGTCATCGAGTTGCTGAGCCATACGCTCTCCTTTCCAATACAACCACCAATTTGCTGCAGTGTCTTTCAATAGAGCACCAGTGTGCCTGACCTTCTCGGTAGTTCTCCAGCCACTGCTCAACATCAGCGAGAAACTTGCTCAGGTAATACTTTTTGTTTCCCTCAGGATCATAGTCCTAGAGAGGTTTTGACTTAGGCTTACTAGGCCCTCTGCCACCACCACCAGTGGTTTGAGAACCCAATTGGTCTCTGTCACGCAGCAATGCCATCATGATCCTTTTGTCCTCCTGTTGGGACTGATACATGCTCGCCATTTGCGATTGCATCTGAACAAATAAGGCTCCCAGATCTACATTCTGAGGTCGTAGCCCAGCAAACGCAGCAGCAGCAACATTAGCTCCATTAGTAGCAGCTTCGGCATTCCCGATTGCTGCCGCTCCGGCTATGCCTGTTGCGCTCAATTGTCTGCAAATTTGAGGGAGAGATATGACATTAGGCACAGCAGGAGGTTGGCTTCGGAGATTGGCCCTCTCTGCCATCTGCTCTTCCACCGTCCTTTCATCAGGGGCCCTCCTGTTTACTGCCTCCTCTACATCTTTGGCTATACGCTCATCCTTAGCTAGCTGGGCTGCTAGTGCAGCAAGAGCTGCTGCCTGCTCAACAGCTTCTCTAGCTCCTGTATCGTGCAGCGTTTCTAAGTAGGTACGGGGTCCAAAGACGCGACTTTGGTCCTGACCTTCTACAATGTTATCATTGTCCTTACCCTCCATTTCTTGAGAGATGTTGGTTGAGACCTAATCCTTACCATACACAACTACTGTGTTAACTGCTCCGATATATTTTGAAATGAATCGATTTACCAATAGGCGATTAACAATTAATGAAGATCTTTATATCAGCAAGTAATCTTTATCGTATTTTTTGTTAACTGATTAAACAGCAAAGACAAACACACTAGCGGTGGACTAAACTCGCAACTCATATGCAAGTAAACGAGCATTAATAATGCAATCAGTAAACTCATACATAAGCAAGGCTAGAAGATAGTACGTATCAATGGCTTCTCGCCTTGAATTCAGGTATCTCTCAGTAAGTAGTACAAGAGAGTTGGCCTCGTTTTCAAATGTCAAACTCGAGACCAATACCTAGCATATGTACATGGAATGAGTTTACTGTTCAACGGCAAGTGCGATGGCACCGCCTACCCGGGAGTTAACCACGTTGGTAAGACCTCGGCTAACCAAATCCACAGCCATCTCCCATCATTCCGAATCGCCATCCACCTTAAGGGTGTCATTTGGCCACTCATCTAGCACACCACACTTAGATGCATAAGTAGGCAGTTTGCCGCTGTCGAGTATGACAGCCAGCTGACTGTCAAAGAATGTGTCAGCAAGCTGACACAAGTCAACAGGCTGACCTTATGGACTTCAGCCTGCTATTCTCGGCTGAGTCATTTAACTAAGTATTAAGTATCCAGCACGCTTAAATTCAACAAACTAAATACTAACTAAAGTTCAGCAGGCTGAACTTATTTAATTATTATATCTAAATGATTATTATATTTATCCAATATACTGATTCATTACATAGAGGTCCCTAGGTGTACATGCCTCCTGCATGGAATATGAAGCACCAAGAGATGAAGAGTAAGAGGGGTTAAACTAAACTTTCAGATTGAGTGAAAGAACAAGTTGAATTTTAAGTCAACCTGACGAGGCAGCACAATCAAGGTGTAGGCCACCAAGAGAATAAATAGCTAGGAGCCTGGGAGGTCATGTTCAAACTATACTCCAGATTGGGTACTTTGGTTCAGAGTACGGACGAGGTAGCAAATAAGACTAAATGTTGGCAAGACTAGTCACGCCAGTCCTAGTCGAGTTGGGTGGCTGGCCGGAGAGGTGGAAATATATGGAGTAGATACGAGCAAGGAGGACAATGTCGTGTGTTTAGGAGTTGAGTGCGCATTATTGGCATAAGCAATACACAATAGGCAAGCAAGCTTTGTCGCAATGAAGTCTGGAATGCATATGGTCTTCAAGCCGAAAAGGGAGTCAAGCGTCAAATGTTTTAATTAGGAAGTGTGTACTTTTCAGAGTGAGCACCTCAAGATTGTAAACTGGTGAGAGAAGAATCAATAAAGTATGGCCCAAAAGATCATTAAGATCATGATCTTTGTAGAGTAGTCCCATGCAAGAGTAAATTGTGACTTTGCTCACCACTCGTGAAGTTCTTCAAGTGACTGGAAGCCAGGAGGGCTTGCTCTTCAGAAAAGAAAGACTAAGTGATCTTGAAAACACACGAGAAAAAAGCGTAAGCTTTACCGATAACTTTGTCACTTACAACTTGACATAATGGACTTCTAAAAGATAGTCCACTGGGGATATTTTAACTGATTTAGACCCCTGGAAAATCGGCACGGAAGGCGGCGGGTTCAACGCGCAGTCGCACTAGGAGGCTATCTTGTGTCCAGGAATGTGCACAAGGTGTGTGCTAGCACTTTAATAGACTAAGCATGACTCAAACCAATTAAAACTAGATGCAAGAAATATGCCAAAATTTTCTCATTGGTGGAGCTTACCTCGACCAATGCTACCTAGATAAAGTCTTAAAAGTACATGTGGAACTTGAGGAAGCTTCCTTTAGGGATAGGTGATGCAGTCGCCAAGTTCTAGACTTAATGATGCACATTTACTATGATAATGCAAAATATATGTAGGCTAGGGAGCCTGCGGATCTGTGCGCACAAAGCTCGGAGTCCTTGGGGTCACCACTAGTCAACAATGTGACCTTTGGGACACATTGAGACACAAGTTGACCTTTGGTGATATTCCACAAGGGGCCGATAGGTGGCGCGGACTAGATCGGGAATATCTTGCTCGACACTAAACCAAACAACTCGAAACTGGTGCCGTTCGGAAGGTGGCTCGGCGCTCTACGCTTAAGTGACTTGGAGATTTTAAAAAGGTCAACGTATGAATGCGTAAAGTCAAGTCAAAGTCGGCCTTCCTAGGTTGATGGTCCACACATGTGTAGCTTGCTTTTGTGCGACGACCTCGACCTAATAAATCATGAGAACAATAAAGCTAGCAGCCACCAGGCCCCTCCCTACGAAATTTCTATAAGTAAGATTGATCTACAAGCAAAATATCGTTACTTAGTTTTTGGTAAGAAAGTTGTTGTATGAGAGCTTGCTTATGAAATACAGCATATCCCTGCACGAAGATTAAGACCTGATTTTGAGGTGAAGTTTATGCTTATTAAGTGCAAACATCGAGAGTGTTGTGTTTGCATACTTGGTCATTGTAATGGATGAAGGCTGGAGTAGTGTGCGAAAGGTTGCATTGAGCCAAGATTGCTTGCCCTTCCTAAGTAATTGTTGGGGACTAAGTTCGGTTGACTTGAAGGAGGACTTTCGAGACACTTTGGTGACCTTAAGAGAATTGTTGTAGGTTGAGAAGAGAGTCTTGAGAGGTTACCAGGTGCTGTTTGGCCCCCATCCATCATAAAGACGTACTCAAGACTGCTCAAAAAATCAAGCAGTCAATATAAGATCCTTGAGAGGAAGGGGGAGAGAGAGGGAGAGTGTAATGAATCAGTATACTGGTTGATATAATATTCATTTAAATAATATAGTTAAATAAGTTCAGCCTGCTGAACTCTAGTTAACAATCAGTCTGCTGGACTTTATACTTAACATCAGTTTAATGACTTGGCCGGAAGTAGCAGGCTGAGGTCACCTTAAGTCAGCTTGCTGACACATTCCTTGACAGCCAGCTGACTTCCGTACTCGGTAGCAGCTAACTGCCTCGATATGCATCTAAGTGTGGTATGCTAGATGAATGGCCAGATGACATCCCTATGATGGATGGCGATTCGGGATGATGGGAGATGGCGGTGGATTTGGTTAACCGAGGTCCTACCAACGTGGTTAACTCCCGGGTAGGCGGTGCCATCGCACTGACCGTTGAACAGTAAACTCATTCCATGTACATATGCTAGGCATTGCTCTCGAGTTCGGCATTCGGAAACGAGCCCAACTCTCTTGTACAGCTTACTAAGAGAGATCTGAATCCAAGGCGAGAAGCTATTGATACGCACTGTCTTCTAACCTTGCTTATGTATGAGTTTACTGATATGCATCATTGATGCTAGTTTACTCGCATTTGACTTACGAGTACTATTCACTGCTACTGTATTGTCCTTTGCCGTTAAACCCCGTTAACGGAAGTACCATAAAGATTACTTGCTGATATAAAGATCTTTATACTTTGTTAATCGCCTATTTGGTAAGTCGATTCATTTCAATGGTATCGGAGCGATTATCACAGTCTTCTTTGTATGGTAAGGACAAGGTCTCAAACTAGCAACTCCCGAGACATGGAAAACCAGGATAACGAGAATGTCAAAAACCAGGCGGAAAGCCATGTAGCGGGAACCCGTACCTATTCTGAAGCAGTAGCAAATACTGCAGCTAGAGAGGTTGCAGATGAGGCAGCTGCTATTGCCACACTCGCAGCACAGCTAGCTGAGGAGGAGAGAGCCAGGCTAGAAGCTGAACAAGTAGCAAAGGCCGCTGAAGATACAGAAAGGAGGGAAAAACAGCCCGCTGACGAGCGCACTGTCGAGGAACTCATGGCATCAAGGGCCAATGATCTGAACCCACCTCCTGGTGTACAGCTCAATGTACCCCTAGGTCAAATACGTGACCGGCTGAATGCGGCAGGAATTGCTGCTGCAGGAGCGAGAGGGATTGTTGAGGACACTACTCAGCGATTAGATGCCAATGCTGCTGCTGCATTTGCTAATCTACCACCCCAAAGTGTAGACTTGGGAGCATTGTTCGTTCAGATGCAGTCGCAAATGGCGACCATGTATCAATCCCAGCAGGAGGACAAAAGAATCATAATGTCCCTACTGCGGGACAGAGACCAACTGGGGTCTCACACCACTAGTGGTGGTGGCCGAGGGCCTAGTAAGCCCAAGCCGAAACCTCCCCAGGACTATGATCCTGAGGGAAACAGAAAATATTACCTGATCAAGTTTCTCGCGGATGTTGAGCAGTGGCTGGAGAACTACCCAGAACTGCAAGATTACGAGAAGGTCAGGCACACCGGTGCGCTACTGAAAGGCAGTGCCGCAGACTGGTGGCTTTACTGGAAGGAAGAGCGTAAGGCTCGGCAACTCGGTGACCCTACGTGGGTAGAGTTTGTCGAGAAGTTGCATGAGAAGTTTGATGTCATCAACCAGCAGGAGAAAGCTATCTATGCGATGATCTCCCTGACACTGAAGCAGACCACTTCAGTTGCTGAGTTTGCTCAAAAGTTCCAAGAGAACATGATGAAGCAGCCAGATTTGCCAGAACGGTATAGGATAGCATACTTCAGGTATGGCTTGAAATCCGAGGTCTCTGGTCATTTTGCTGAGAAAAAGTATGAGAAACTGGCTGACTTGATCTAGGATGCTGACGCCTGGGATCAGCAGCAGTTCAATCACAAGCGCCAGAGTAACGCTTTGGTGTCTAAGATTGTCAAAAAGCCCCACGGTTCCTACAATGCAATTGAAGGAGACCAGGCTGAGGATGATCAGGGTGATGGATATGAGTATGTGTATAATGCCATACAGTCTAAAGGTAGAGGTGGTTTCCCTCGAGGCGGCTATGGAAGAGGTGGTGGTAGGACTAAGCCGAGACCAGCCTCAGCAAAATCGATTTGCTTCCATTGCCAGCAGCCACGTCACTTCAGAGAGCAGTGTTCAAACAAGCACCTTCCGAAGGTCAAGAGAAAAGACTAGCCTTTAAAAGACAGCAACAGTCAGTAATCCAGTCTATTGACTGTGAGGATGCTAGAGATAGTGAGTCGTCACTAGCTACCCTCGTAGCAGGTATTATGGGTCCTGCTGAACTGGATTCACTATGCATGCCTGACAAACAGATAAAGGAGACCATCAGCAATATAGACGTCCAGAGAGTGCACACTCTGGATGCTCTTGTTCCACCTGATGTCCAACATTTCTTTGCTACGTCAGGAGAACAATGCGAAAGTCAGGAAAAGACAGTCCCCCCTATCCTACTGCATTGCATGATTGCAGGTAGGAAGGTGAGGGCATTTGTTGACGGAGGGGCGTCACATACTTTTATCCACAAGGACTTAGTTAAGCGGCTAAGGCTGCCTACTGTCACCCAAGGGAATAGAAAAATATTCCTTGGAGATGCCTCAAGTATCCCGGGAGGAGTTATAACCAAGCCTATTGAGGTCCAGTTAGGTTCTGGCATTGCATATCTAACTGAAACGCTTACACTTGAGGTACACAACACTGGCTTTTAAGATCTCGTGCTAGGCAGGTCCTGGCTTAACAGACATCAAGCTGAAGTGTGTTGGAGCAGAGGTACAGTTAAAGTGAGAGGAGCCAGTGATGGGCAGACTGACTTGGCACCCACCAGTGCTCTTCCTCTTGTCCTGTGTGGATGGCAAATGAAGGAAAAGAAGAGGCTTCCAGAAGGATGCAAGTTGCTGAATGCAATGGAGTTCGTCAAAAGCTGGAACCAGAAGGAAGACAGAATGTTCTGTCTGCTGCTAAGAGAGGTACCTCCTCAACCTGAAGAAGTGGTTGAGAAAAAGGTAAGCCCTCCGGAGCACCCTACTGCTGCAAAAATTGTTGCTCAGTACACTGATGTATTTAATATGCCTCCAAGACTACCCCCTAAGAGGGAAGTAGATCATAGGATTGATCTATTACCTGGGAGTCAGCCACCTTGGCAACGCACGTATGACTTGTCTTATGTGGAGAGCGAGGAGTTGAAAACACAGATTGCAGAGCTTGAGGAAAATGGTTATATTTCTCCCAGTAAATCACCTTACGGCGCACCCATCCTAATCGTTAAGAAAAAGGATGGCAGTATGCGGATGTGTGTAGATTACAGAGCTCTGAACAGAATTACGATAAAGAACAAGTATGCCTTACTCAGAATCGAGGACTTTCTTGATACCCTGTCTGGCGCTAAGGTGTTCAGTAAGATAGATCTCAAGAGTGGTTATCATCAAATCAGAATTGCTGAAGGGGATGAACACAAGACTGCCTTCCGCACACGCTATGGACACTATGAGTTCAACGTGATGCCATTTGGACTGACTAATGCTCCTGCTACCTTCATGGGTGCTATGAATGACATTTTCAGACCTTATTTGGATAAGTTTGTGCAAGTTTTCCTGGATGATATTTTAATTTTCTCTAAAGATGAAGCTCAGCACACTGAACACTTAAAGACAGTGCTGGACACTCTGCGGAAAAATCACTTGTATGCTAAAATGAGCAAGTGTGATTTCTTTAAGGAAAGTATTGAATTCTTAGGCCACGTTGTCAGTAAAGAGGGCATCAGTGTGGATCCTAAGAAAGTCCAGACCATAAGGGACTGGCCAGTACCACAGTCTGTCTCTGAAGTTAGATCCTTCCTCGGGTTGGCTAACTACTATAGGAGATTTATTGAGAATTATTCCACAAAGGCCAGTAAACTGACTGACCTTACTAAGAAAGACATCGGGTATGTGTGGGGGGAAGAGCAGCAGGCTGCCTTCCAGACCCTTAAAGATGCCCTTTGTTCTGCCCCAGTGCTAGCCGTGTATGACCCCAGCAAACCGGTGCAGGTGGTTACTGATGCCTCTGATTTTGCCATGGGTGCTATTTTGTTGCAGCCTGCTGACAAAACCACAAAGGATGGTAAGGTACGGCAGGAGTGGCATCCTGTGTTGTATGAGTCTATGAAATTTAATCCAGCGGAGATTAATTACTCAGTGCATGATAAAGAGCTGCTAGCTATCATTCATGTACTCAAACAGTGGAGAGCATACTTACATGGTAAAGCTTTTAAGGTGATTACAGATCATCTAGCTCTGACCCACTTTCAGAAGAAGTCCAAGCTGTCGAGGAGGGAGAACCGCTGGAGCCAGATGCTGGAGCAGTTCCAAGTCCAGATCGACTACAAACCAGGGAAGTTGAATCCTGCTGATGCACTCTCTAGAAGACCTGACTTGCAAGAAAGGAACTTTAGTCAGCATGCTGTAGATAAAGTCCTGTGTGCACTCACTTCACTAAAGGTGAAAAAGTCCTTCCTTGAACAACTTAGGAAAGCCTACCTTTCTGACCCAACATTTGAGCCCAGCCCCACTACTGGTGTGTGTCGTGCTACTGCACTCGGGTATAAGCTCAAGGGAGGGGTCTGGGTGACTGAAACCACTTCAGGCAGGCTGAAGCTGGTCATTCCTAATAATTTGGAAATAAGGTCTCTCTTACTGAGTCAAGCTCATGACAGTCTCCTGGGTGGACATTTGGGGCAGGCCAAAACTGTTGGCAAACTGGCAAAACATTATCATTGGGAGGGGTTACCCCGGGAGGTCTTGAAATATGTCAAGTCCTGTGACCAGTGTCAGAGAAATAAGTCTCGGCACACACCACCCGGAGGTCTCTTGCAACCGCTACCCATCCCAGCGGGACGCTGGGAAACTATATCCATGGACTGGGTGGTCTCACTACCAAGAACTGCCAACGGGCATGATTCAATACTGGTAGTCGTGGATAAACTGACAAAAATGGTCATTTTTATCCCCACAACTGTCAAAGTGACTGCACTCGAAACAGCGAGACAGTTTTACAACCATGTAGTATGCCAACATGGGCTCCCGTCTAATATCATCTCAGACAGAGACTCAAAATTCACCTCTAAGTTCTGGAGAGCTTTAATGGGGTTAATGGGAGTCAAACAGCTGCTCAGCACAGCAAACCACCCTGAGACTGATGGGCAGACTAAAAGAACTAACCGAGTTTTGCAGAAGGTGCTGAGAGCATATATTAACCAAAAACAAGATAATTGGGATGATCTGTTGCCTCAAATTCAGTTTGCGGTCAACAGTGCGGTGCACGCGTCAACGGGCAAGACTCCTTCTGAACTCAGCCTGGGTAGAGTCCCTAAGTCTCCTTTAGATGTGCTAGGGGAATCTTTAACTGACCCTGAAGGGATTGACAACCCGGTCTCCCTCCAGTTAACTCAGGAGTTTGCTGACACCCTGTCAGAAGTCCAACGAAACTTGCACACGGCCCAAGAAAACCAACAAAAATACGCTAATCAACACCGTCGGGAACTGACATTTTCCAAGGGGGATTTAGTCAAACTGCATTCTCAGCACCTGTACCTCCCTGGTGTGGTCAAGAAAAAGCTTGGCCCTGTCTGGGTCGGTCCATGTTCGGTGGTCCGTCGTGTCGGTCAGAATGCTTACAAACTGAACATTTCAGCAGACTACAAGGGTCACCCGGTCTTTAATGTCTCCTTCCTGGAACCATACATCAAAGGTGATACACTGTTCACAGGTCGGTTCCCTGTCCAACCGGGACCGGTCCCCGCTGTCCGGGACGGCGATCCTGAGGAGTATGAGGTTGATGAGATTTTAGACACTCGCTTGGTCCGTCGATCGTCTAAATATGTCATGAAGTACCTCATCTGATGGAAGGGTTACGATGCCTCTGGGGACACTTGGGAATTTCAAGATCAGCTGACCAATGCCAAAGGGGCGTTGAAACGGTTCCACCTTCGGGCGGCTGGGGCACCACCCTAACTGTCCCTTCAGTAGACATAGGAAGGTGACAGGAGGTCCTGTCTCCATAAGAGTGGAGGGGGATGTGACAGTTAGTGACAGTTGTGACATGCAGCCCACCTTTAAATTTAAGTTGGAGGGAGTGGTAGTCTCTGATCACCATATTACCCACTCAACCTGCGCTCACACTCACTTGCTCTCCAACTCAATTTTTCCTTATGTACGCTCACACCAGGTATTCCACTCTAGGAACTCTCCCGATCGCGTCCCTCTTCATCAAGGGCACTCAGTAGCTGCAAATTATCATGACTCCACTAACTGCATCGTATTTATGATTGAGCAGGATGACTCAAAAGTCGGAACTCAAGAGGAAGAGAAGGGCGGAAGAGGCACATGCAGAATACTTGCAATTTCGTGGAGACATCGAATCATCTTCCATCACCGCTCGAGAATCACAACGACTCCAACAACAGCGGGAGGCACAGAAGAAGAAGGAGGAGGAAGAACAGGCCAGACTGAGGCAAGAAGAAATGGACAGAAAAGCTGCAGAGGAGGCTAAGAAAGCAGAGGAGGAGAGGCAAGCTGAGGAGAAGCGGAAGCAGCAGGCTGAAGAAGAAGAACAGAGGAGAATCAGCAGCTACCGCTACACGGTGCTGGGCAAGGGCTTTGATCTACTGGAGGAGGCCTTCAAGTATGCCCAGAGAAGTCGCAGTGAGTCGCAGAAGGAAATCCTCCAGAAGGAAGGGGAGACATCCGAAAACTTTGACAAGTATATAGAGGTCGGCACAGGGCTCCTCCTCTACCACGATTACGCCAGGATGGTAGGATATACCATCGGAGAGGCCAAGGCAATGGCCCAGGTGAACGAAGCAGGAGCTGTCTCGATTCCTGGTATCTGGGGGGCAGATAGGGTCATCAGGATGATCCCCATGGACGCGGACAGCTTCAAGGACTCAACACCCCACAACAGGTTCAAGGCCATGTACAATGAGGTGGAGAGGAGGAGCTGGGAATTCTTGGCCAGAGAAACCAGTCAGCTGGACTTTGCAGGGCACTGGTACCCTTGTACTCTCAAAAAGACAGACGCTGCCTTCTTCCAAAAGCCCACTGATTGGCGGTGGATGACCATCAACATGAGGGACCAGCAGAATGACAGGGCGACGGATGAGGATTTCCTGACAGACCTAAAGGGGAACATAGTATTGCCCCCTCACATTGCGGCTTGGGACCCAAGATTGGATGGAGTCAGAGACTGCATGAGCCAAGAGATGCAGGGGGACAGAAGCAGGGCCCGAGAGTCATTCTCCAAAGGGAAGCACGCTTATGCCAAATGGGCAAGTAAGCAGGGGGAAAAGGACCTCTATGCGGTCCGGACTCAGCAGCCCCCACCAGCACCCAAAAGGGGAAGGTCAGTAGGATATTCTTTTTCTCGGGAAGAGCTGGAGCAGCTGACAGAGGAGACCCCAGAAGTCTCAGAGGAACCCGGGGACGGCGAGGAGGCGGAGTCGGAGGAAGACGAGGAGGAAGGCGAGGAGGAGGACACTAGCCCCGCCGTGATCCTGACACCTCCCACATCCCCTGTAAGGGAGAAGACGGGGTTGGCCCTGCCGCAACTCGCTCAAGAGGAGGATATCACTTGGCTGGGGACTGCCAGAGGACAGAGCCCATCTCCAGGCAAGGAGACCCAGTCGGACAGGGCAGACAGGAGGGCTGCTCGGGAGATCGCCAGAGGCCTGCCAGCATCTTCCTCGCAGAGAGGGCATGTACCCTTGGCTCATGTCGTGCAACATCCTTTTGGGATGCCGGTATACGTACCTGTCAGTTTGAGGGCTGCCCAGGAGAAGGCTGCCTCCCTTCAGTTTCAGACTGTGCAGGAGGAAACAGCCCAGTTACTGCGTTCTCCGCCGGGTCCCTACACGGAACCCCCTTCTCTGACAGGCTTCAAAAGACCCCAAGACAGGAGGAGGTCTGGCTCCCCTGAGCATAGGGCCTCAGGGACATCTCCCTCCTAACGGCAATAGGCTGGGGATAAGAGGGAGAACACGCTGTTATTAGGGATAGTGTTGTCGAGGCGACAACATGATAAATTGGAGGGATTGTAATGAATCAGTATACTGGTTGATATAATATTCATTTAAATAATATAGTTAAATAAGTTCAGCCTGCTGAACTCTAGTTAACAATCAGTCTGCTGGACTTTATACTTAACATCAGTTTAATGACTTGGCCGGAAGTAGCAGGCTGAGGTCGCCTTAAGTCAGCTTGCTGACACATTCCTTGACAGCCAGCTGACTTCCGTACTCGGTAGCAGCTAATTGCCTCGATATGCATCTAAGTGTGGTATGCTAGATAAATGGCCAGATGACATCCCTATGATGGATGGCGATTCGGGATGATGGGAGATGGCGGTGGATTTGGTTAACCGAGGTCCTACCAACGTGGTTAACTCCTGGGTAGGCGGTGCCATCGCACTGACCGTTGAACAGTAAACTCATTCCATGTACATATGCTAGGCATTGCTCTCGAGTTCGGCATTGGGAAACGAGGCCAACTCTCTTGTACGGTTTACTGAGAGAGATCTTAATCCAAGGCGAGAAGCTATTGATACGCACTGTCTTCTAACCTTGCTTATGTATGAGTTTACTGATATGCATCATTGATGCTAGTTTACTCGCATTTGACTTACGAGTATTATTCACTGCTAGTGTATTGTCCTTTGCCGTTAAACCCGTTAACGGAAATACCATAAAGATTACTTGCTGATATAAAGATCTTTATTAATTGTTAATCGCCTATTTGGTAAGTCGATTCATTTCAGAGAGATCGGAGCGATTATCTCAATCTTCTTTGTATGGTAAGGACAAGGTCTCAAACTAGCAANGAGAGAGAGAGAGAGAGAGAGAGAGAGAGAGAGAGAGAGAGAGAGTATTGGATGAAAGATGGAGTGAGAAAGTGAAAGCGTGTCTTTTGGCTAGTAAATTGCGTGTACAATTGCGAGTAATGGCGTTTTTTGATGTTTGACGACCAATTACATTATGACGTGTTTTTATTTAGTGATATTATTTTTGACATGTAGCCTTTTTGATTTAGTATCTATATTTATTATGATTCTTATTTACTTCTTGATCGTGTTTGGGGAATGGTGCAGGAACCTTGAGTGTGACTACTTTTAAAATGTTTACGACCTGTTGATAATGCAAAGTGAAACAATTATTATATATTATGGTAAAGAAGAATGTTCTTTGTGTTTTAAAAGTTTACTCTTGAGCGTTGCAATTACGTGGGTGACGAAAATGTACAAATAGCATCGCGTATGCGGTTGCGCATGGGATATGCACCTCTTTGGTCTTTCACAATTTGTAACGATCCGCCGCATGGCCGGAAGCGGCGCGTGCGACATGTCGCGTGGAGCGATAGAAGTGTCGGTTTGAATGGTATAAGTACAATTGGCGCGCGATCAAAGTACCTCGAGTTACCTTTTCGTTCGTATCGCTACTCAATTACCTCGTTTCGATAATTTCCACTGTTGGTTTTCTAAAACCTTATGAGACATGTGGTTTGGGTTTTGTCTTCCTTGTTTCTTAAATTCTTGTAAGACAAAGTTGGAGAATCAAATCGAGAACCTATAGGTTCTTGTTACTTGAGTATGTTAAATTGTTCAAAATACATGTATAATCTCTTTGAGGTTCACAAGGCACTTGTACGACTTTGTTTTGCATCGTTTGTGTAGTGATTTGAGTTATTATATATTAGTTCGCATATATTTTAATGTTTTCAAATATATTTGGAGTAGTATTGTGTGGAGTCAAGTGTGAATAGGTACTCTAGTAACTTGGTTCATGTCCTTTGAACCTTCCAAGGCATTTTCGAAGTTAGAGGAAAGACCTAGAAGAACTCCATGTGGCAAAAGTCAGATGTGCCATTTTTAGGTCAAAAGGACATGTGTACATTATTCTAGAAAGAGGTGGCAAGTTTTGGGATGTGTTGGGTGCCAACACATCAACATACACCTTCCTAGAAATTACTTATGTAGCAAGTATATAAACAAGAGCTAGAACATAGAAAGACATTCAAGAATCACTCATGTACTTGCCAAAATCCAGAAATATATTAACTTTCAAGAAGCCATCTCTCTTTCAAGAAGCTACCACTTGTGTTCAAAGATCCTTGTCTTGAATAGATAAAGTATTCTGTTTTACTAAGTACTTTATCTATCTGTTTTACTACAGTTTGTAGTAGAAAGTCTTTCGTGGACTGATTAATCTGCCTTTTGCACGCTTGAGCATTTGTCGGCTATCATGCTCTCTCCGTACGCTTTAGAATTTTGATTGCACGCAGGGTTGATTGCCTCAATCCGCGTGTTTTATCCACAACGCTTCAATTCTGCGTCCATTAATTATACACTTCACTTTCTTCATTCTCATTCAACAAATCGCTTTCAATTTGTGCAAGCGTCACAAATGCCACATTATCAAGTCAATTCTTTTTGAAGGCAATAGGCTCCACTGTATATCAAATTTAGAATGAGAGATTGGTTTGGCCTTCCAGAAATACAGAAGATAGTAGAAAAGTTTTAAATCTCATGTTGGAATGTTTTGGGCTATGCTTTCCGTGAGACTTTGTAGACTGCCAAAGTCATCAACCAAAGGGAGGCGTTGAAGGCATGAATGTGATTCTAAGGCGAAACAAGATAATTCTCTATTTCTTAGAGATGATTCAATATTCTCAAATTCCTGAATCTCACCACCTTGCATGCCTTTATAATCCAGCACTTTAGACATACTCTTGAAAGTCAAAGAGCCCAGTGAGTTTACCACTTCCTTACTGACTTGATCAGCTAAGACTTTCCGTATGCTGAGCTTTTGATAAAAACCCGACAAAGTGTAGGAGTTTGAAACTTGGGGAGACTAGCTACAATTCTCGCATGGCAAGGAGCGAAATTCATTCGAAAAAAGTGAGCCCCAAAGGCTTGAGGGCTCTCTTTTGTAGGGTTTGAAGAAGCCAAGACTTCTAAAGCCCCTAGCAACCCAGGTTGCCAGAATAGTAATCTGGGACTCCCTGCCTGTGTAAATAAGTGTACTTGGATGAAGGTCCGCCTCAGGGATAGGCTCGTTCAAACCGTGAAGTAGAGGGTATGCTTGAGTCTTCTTGTAAGCTCGAGGGAAAGCCTTCTTTGTGATCACGGGTTCCTCGGGCCTTTCAGGAGTACAAAAGCTCTTCTTTTTCCCTTCCTTAGGTTTTGGGGTACAATACGGTCACTTGGTCAATGACTGGTCATTACGTCAGAGGGAGCTCGACCAATTTCGCCATTTTCGCCAAGCTGAAAACGGAAGTGCGAAACCCGGCTCCCTAGAAAAGCTGGCATTTTGGTGCCCCTGAGCTGTGCCGGCAGTTGGCACAGAAAGTGGTCACCTAACCTCGCCGCGCAATGCAATTGGCGAGAGTCGAGACGTGACACTATTGAGAGGAGAGAGAAGCCGAGAGGTCCAGATGAAAGCGATCCTCCATTTAGAGTCTGATGTCCGAATTTCCCAGAATTTTCACGGCCAGGGTGTTGCCGTATTCCGAACTCTAGATAGATCCAAACCCCACAGGTCGAATCAAGGGCCCAATACCCACTGCCCAGAGCCCACGATCTCAGACGGAACATATTTCGGTGCCTTCCATTTTAAGAAACTGGCACCTGAAGTTGCCTGAAGTAACTGCAATTTTTTTGCAGCAGCCTCGTGACAGTCTGTAACATTTATTGGTCGAGGGAAGTCGTGCAGATTGATTAAAAATCTATACGTGCACAATGATTGGTACGGGAGTGTGTGGTACTCGCTTCTCAGCAGCATGTCGTATGTTAGCCTTCCCGTCCAGTTGCATTCGTGGCTGGTACTGACTTGCGGCTGATGCATTATTTGCCCAGTCACTATGGGGGCGGCTATCTGACCCGCGTGCATTTGGAGGTTATGGGAGGGAGGGCAAGAGGTACACAGGCAACACAGGGCAAATAATTACGACAGATTTTCACTACAGTAGGGTGGGTGACGCTAGTGTGACTCCAGTCGTCCATGCTTATCCAAAGTCATCCTTTCGCAACTGCATGTGTTTCCTGGTTGTCTCGCTCTAAACCGAACAGTGAGAAGGACGCAAAAAGTTCAGGACCGTCCTTAAGAACTGGGAGGTACCAAATGCGAAGTAGTTGACTTGCACATGTACTGATGAAGCCTTTGATCTAGTGAATGCCCAAGTTGCAATCACTATGTTGCTTATTACATTGTTCGCCTTGTAGTTCTTACCTCTAGTGTGCATGCTCGCTAGAAGTTTTGCTGCCATTGAAAGGGGACACAGCATTCTCAAGTGGCATAGTTGTGAATTACGTTCAACAGGAAGACAAAAACGTATAGGCAAGTGTAGGCCTGCCAGGGTTCATGAAGAGAACCATAGCAGAAAGGAGCAGAGGAGAAGCTTAGGAAGCAGGCCGGGTGCAAAGGATTGCAATGGCGACCAATGCCTCCGGAAATATCCCCCCGGTGGATGAAGAATTCCCACTGGTACATACTCACCGTCGATGGGACCAGGGGTGATTGTGTAGAAAAGGGCGGGATTATGCATTTCGGCAGTCAATGGATCCTGACCTTCAAAGCTCTCAAACTCTTTTACATTTTTTTATGTTCCCAATCCCCCCCTTTGCCCCTTCACCCGGCCACCCGCCCATGCCTCCATCCAATTGAGGCGTACTTCCCCCAACTCTTCTCCCTAACCACTGCTAGTCAACTACTCCGAATTTTTGCTCATGTCCATGGCTATGCCGCTCACCGGTTCTCCTGTTGGCGGGTGGCGCAGCCGCAGAAATGGCAGCGACTGAAGAACATCGTCAACACCTCCCTGAAGGTTGAGTCGGCTTCGCCCGACAGGTTGGCCTCCGTCTCCGGGTGATTTCACTATGCATACTTCCAGACAGACACATGCATCCACTCACCCCGCTCCCCCCCCC
>WELA01009392.1:347194-361185 GCA_009602735.1 Mesotaenium endlicherianum | reverse complement strand
CCCCCCCCTTGACATGGGACTCACCTATACATGAAGTTGCACTCGTTATTTATTTATTTCTATGGTTATTATTATAACATAGTATTATCATTATGTAGTAAGTAACAACTATATCATAAGTACCTCATTAAAATAAATCTCCTGTTTCTTGCGCCAGGTGGAGGTGCACATCGACGCCCCCCCGGAGATGTGTCACCTGTCGGGCGCTGAGGTGTCCAAGTACACCGTGTCGGCGTCTCTTTTCGACACCTGGCCGTACCCGGACCTGGGCGGCGACTCCGACTTCCGGCCTGCGGAGGCCGCCCAGCTGGCGCCAAGTGGCATCAACCGCTCGGTCATGGGCCGCACGGGACGTGCCGTGATCACCGCGGATCTCGAAACCCCGCGGCTGTGGTCGCCTGAAGACGTGAGAGCTATCCCTCTCTCCCTTCTTTTCGAAAGCTCCGTTGAGAGCTCTCTGACAAGTCTTTCAAAGGCTTCTAGTTCCTTCTGGCAGTTGCCTTTCGTTTCTCGTATGTGTGCGTGAATTATATGCACGTACGTAAATCATATGCACGCATGGAATAATCATATTCACGCATGGAATATATGTACGCAGATTATATGTATGCACGCAAAGAATGCACATGAAGGATGCCCACGTGATGTATATACCCATGATAGAGCGTCCCATTCTAAAGAGGGCAAAGAAAGGTAGCGGACATGTCTCCTTGTGTGTGGGTGAAGTTATAAGTAACACGTCTTTACCTTCATAAAATCTTTACCCCACTATAATATCAAACCCCGTATATACCGTGAACTTTGTGAAAGCGTTGCCGTGTGTTGCCATGTGTCGCCGCGTGTCGCCGCGACAGCCATACCTGTACACGCTGGTGCTGAGCCTGCACGACCCGGCGGGCGCGCTGATCGAGTGCGAGGCGTGCCGCGTGGGCGTGCGCTCCGTGCGCGTGAGCGAGCGCCAGCTGCTGATCAATGGGCGGCCCGCGCTCATCCACGGCGTGAACCGCCACGAGCACCACCCGCGCCTGGGGAAGACCAACGTGGAGGCCTGCCTGCTCAAGGTTTTATGCGAGCCCCTTTGGTTTTTTGGTTTCTCCTTTCTGTTCTTGTTTGCCTGGGGGGAAAGGGCGGGGGAGAGGGAGCTTATATGGGGGAAGGGTTGAGGCCATTGCCTATTAAGGTGTTTACACGCTCCTTCTCTTCTCTTTGTTTGTACGGGGGGGAAGGGGTTGGGGAGGAGGAGGAGGGGCTAAGGGGGGCAAGGCGTGTGGGAAAATATGGCTGAAGGGGTGGTCTTTGCTTTTTTCGGAAATGGGGCTGAAGAATCCGTGCAAAGACAGTGCCCTGATTTCAGCAATATTTAAAAGGTACTCAAAAAGTTATATAAACATGACCTCTTATTTATCTCCTTGTTCAGCTCTCCCCCCCTCTCAAACCCTCCCCACCCTATCCCCTTCCCCTATTTGTTAATTATAGCAGGTTGTATTGTCGGGGTCAGTTGACAAACACTTGCTCAGTCATCATGCTGTCTGCATGCATCCTTTCTGGAAGACCCTTGTGCTGCCGGCGGCGCTGCTCTTGCTGCTGTGCATTATTCTGCTGCCCCTCCGGCTGCCGCGCTCTTAAAAGGACGCTGCCCAGGTCAAGTACTGCGAGGTGAACGAGACTTGAAATAAAGGAGAAGCTTCTACAGAGGTTACATGAGACTTCTCTGAGCATGCACGGCATTCGAACATTTTCTCCCCTTGACCAACACTCTCCCTGCGCGCGTGAACGTATGCATGCGTGTGTGCATGTGCGCGTGCGTGGGCATGTATGCGTGTGAGTGTGTGCGTGCGTGTGTGTGTGTGTGTGCGTGTGCATGAGTGCGCGTGTGTGTGCCTGTGCCTGAGTGGGCGCGTATGTGTCTGTACATCTGTGCGTGCACGTCTGCGCCGCACCCGTGCGCCCCTTCTCCCCGCCCGCCGGTCCCACTGAATCAGCTCACAGCGTGAATGTGCCCTTTCCTCGTGTGTGCGTGCACCCGTGCGTGCACCCTTCGTTGCACTCCCCTCCCCCCCCCGCCCCCCCTCTCTTCTCTGGCAGGACGCTGTGCTGATGAAGCAGCACAACGTCAACGCGGTGCGCAACTCGCACTACCCAAACCACCCGCGGTGGTACGAGATCTGCGACCTCTTTGGGTTTTACCTGGTCGACGAGGCGAACCTGGAGACGCACGGGTGCGACCCGTGGTGGCCGTACGAGCACATCCATCGGCACTTCACGTGGGACCCCGCGTTTGCGAGCGCGTTCCTCGAGCGCGCCACGCGCATGGTGGAGCGCACGAAGAACCACGCGAGCGTCGTCGAGTGGTCGCTCGGGAACGAGGCGGGATACGGGCCCAACCACGACGCCATGGCCGGTGCGTGCGCGCGCAAACAAGAGCGCGTGCGCGGGAGAGAGCGCGCGTCCGCGAACAAGAGGGCGTGCGCAAACAACGGGGCGTGCGCAAACAAGAGGGCGTGACAGAGGGCGTGCACGAGGGCGGGTGTGCGTGGCTTCGGAGGGGGAAGGGAGGGGGTGAGGGGGGGGAAAAAGGGCGGGGGGGGTTGCAAAGGGGAGCGGGGCAAGTGTGTGGCCTGTGTTGAGTGTGTTGAGTGTGTACAGTCTGTCGAGCTTATGGTTGGTGGGTTTATGGCTCTTGCAAGCGTGTGGGGGTGTGTGTTTTTGGTGTGTTGGTTGAGAACAATTGCGTGCATGGTGGCAGACTATGTGCGCTCAGAGCGCTCAGACACGCATGTATTTGCACGTGTGTAAGCATGCATGTGTGCATGCGTAGGTCCTGAAACCTCTTGCAGCCTCGGTGTGCCAACCCTCTCCAGTATACTTAATGAAGGTTTTAATTCTTCTTGTTTGCCGCAGGATGGATACGGGGCCGGGACCCGACAAGGCCGCTGCACTACGAGGGCGGGGGGTCGCGCACGACGGCAACAGATATTGTGTGCCCGATGTACCACCGCCCGTGGGACATCCTGGCCGTAGCCAACGACCCCAAGGAGACGCGCCCCCTCATCCTCTGCGAGTGCGAACGCCCCCCCTCCCTCCCGAGCTCTACCCCCCTTAAACCCCTCCAGTCAAGCCTGGACCCCGCAACCCTAAACCGAAACTTTTTACTCGAATTCTGACACCCACCTAATGAGCATGTACTAAGCCTTACCAAGCCTTACGAAGCTTGAACGTCGAATGCGACCCTAAAAGCAAAGGAGGTTCGCGAGCGGAGCTGAGGCCCTTTTCTTTTATCGACAGCGAGATGAGCTGGGGCAGTGAGGACCCGGTAGGTACTTGGGAGGAGTTTGCCGACCAGAATGAGCTTGGTGCTGCTGTCGCGACCTTTGCAAGGCATGTGCACGGGCGCGTGCATGCGCGCACAGATACGCACACGCACAACGCGCTTGTACTCACACATACACGCAAACACACACATTCATACATGAACGTATGCACACACTTATGCACACATGCCACATGTGTCTCTACGTGTATATGAGATATATATCTTGTAAGGTTTGCATGCTACGCAAAGAAGATGCTTCCCATTTTAAATTCAGGGGAAAAAGCATTGAGGCATGCAGTCTTTGCCGTGTTTGAAGGGGGTCTCTATTGCTGTGATGAGCTGAACGGCAGCTGTGACAACATGAATTATTAACAAGAGGAGTCGAAGAATCTCTCATGTTCGTTCCCAAACTTCTTATTGAGAAAGAACATTCATATAGCCGTCTGCTTTTGCTTGGCTGGCAGATGGGCCGCGGGCATTCACTTTCTAAGCCTTCACAAGGGCCATCGTTTTTCTACTCCTTCTTTGCCTGCAGTTTGCCAGGTGATAGGGTAGGAAAAGGTTGACTTGTGCTTATACTTGAAGCGTATTTGAGTATTTGCATAAGACGTCGTTCCTACTGTCCCAACTGTCTGTGCTGGCAGGTACTCCCACGCCATGGGCAACAGCTGCGGCAACCTGGGCGCGTATTGGGACCTCATCGACGCGACACATGGCCTCCAGGGAGGCCACATCTGGGACTGGGTGGACCAGGTGCGTCCTTCCTGTCTCCCTCTCCTCATTCTCGGGCAGTCTTTTACCATGTCCTTTTTTTTCATGCTGGAGAGGATGTGTGCATTCCTCCAGACGATATCGTCTTCCCTAACAACTTGTCTGTTAAAAATTTCGTAGAAGGGAACCGTTGCGTGATTGTTCGTATGCACGCATGCGATTGGGATGCCCACGTGCACCCACAAACACGCACGCACACACTCACTCACACGCACACGCACGATGTGTGAAGTTAGTACGGTGCATGGCTGACGTGGTGTGCTTTATCCACCAGTATCGCTTTCCACTGATAAAAGTAAAGTGAACTTATTGGATACAGTTGACCAAAGCATTATACGTGTATGTACCATATATCATACGCAGTATTATATGCACTGTAGGTGCCAACGTCTTGGGGGGGAGAGAAGAAGTGCATGTGTCTGCTTTGTTACCAATAACTCTCTAAGAAGGTTGTTTTCTCTTGTTAGACAACCCCTTCCCTATTCTGTTTTCCAATCATCCTACCTGCCCTTCAGAAATCCAATTCAACAAAAGAATGATCAGAGAGGCACAGACATGAAGATGTCATTGAAGCCCACAGCCGAACTCAACCGTGACACATGCAATACGACAGAGAGAGATGGCACTGAAAACCAGAATCGAACCTAACTCCGATGCTGAGTTCGAATTCAAGTTTCTGTCGCTCCCGTCGCTCTCGTTGCGCAGGGCCTCTGGAAGAACTCCCCCGACGGGAAGCGCTTCTGGGCGTTTGGCGGCGACTTTGGCGACAAGCCCAACGACGCACAGTTCTGCATCAACGGCCTCATCTTCCCCGATCGCACCATCCACCCCACGCTCGAAGGCGCGCCCCTNCCCCCCCGGCGCAAAAAAAGTGCTGACCTTATGCACGTGCTAAAAAGTTTGGCTTCATGCAGATGCTGGATTGCCGGCAAGTGGGCCCCAGGAAGGGTGGCGGGCTATGGCAGGACCATGCTGAGGTGTCACATTGTAGCGCAGCGCACGCTGGTGGCGGGTGGCTGAAGCTTGCTCCTCGTTTGTGCATCGCTTGTTTTTTGCCTCAAATGCACGGTCACTTCGGAGGCAAAGTGAGCTATCTCGTTTGCTTGCAGCATGCTCATAATGAATGCTTGCAGCGTTCTTATCGCGTGTGTGAATGTTGCCATGTGTAGAATTTCACACAATTTCTTATCGTAAATTTGGATGTACTATGCGTTACACAAGTTTGCGTGTGTATTGGAAGGAACACGTGTTTTTTCAGTCTTCAAGCTGTCTTTTTTTCTGGGTGCGTGTGTAACAGAAGGTGTATTTGTTCTTACGGCTTTTGTACTGTTTTTTTTTAAAAATTTTCTTTTTGGGTGCCCAGAGGTGAAGCACGTGTACCGCCCGTTTGCGTTCCAGCTCACACCCGACGGCTCCCTCGAGGTGCTTATTCCCGCCTCTGCTCTGAACGATTCTTTTGGCTCGCCTGTGCGTAGCGTGTTCTCCATGAGCACACATGTCGTCTTGTGCATACCTCCTGTTTCTTGAGTATATTGTTGAGACTGCATGGTTTTCTCACCTCTTCGAATGCGCCTCCGTCTGTGCGCTCTTTTTTTTTTGGTTCCTCCACGTGCACACATGCACATATGCGCCGCGTATGCACGTGCGCTTAGAGAGACATGCCGAGTGTCATGTGGAAGTTCCAGGGGCCCAATTCCCGCCCTTCAACTTTTTTTTCTTTTTCCTTCTCCCCCCCATGATGGAAGTGCACAGAACGTGGCTAGCGACATATCAAACCTGTTCGTGGTCTAGATGTTCCCTTTCGACATTCAAACTCATTGTCGGAAGTTGCGTTCTACTCTATGTTAGTAACTGAACGTATTCTTTTCACTTATTGCTGGGGGGGGGGGCTCTTTTCTGCTCCTCTTTGCCCCAACAGATCTTCAACAAGAACTTCTTTGCAACTTCGGGCGGCACTTCCTTCAAATGCGTACTCCTCGATCGGGGGAACGTGATTGCCGAGACCACTCTGGAGGTGCCACCTGTTGGTCCCAGGGAGCGCCAGGTGGTCCCCTTGGGCTCCTTGCTCGACAAGCAGAAGCTTGCCACCTGTCGTGCGGGCGAGACATTTCTGAACGTCACTGCCTACGAGAGCAGCAAGAGCAGGTGGCAGGCTGGGGGCCACGTGACAAGTGTCCAGCAGCT
This sequence comes from Mesotaenium endlicherianum, assembly GCA_009602735.1. Taxonomy (NCBI): domain Eukaryota; kingdom Viridiplantae; phylum Streptophyta; class Zygnematophyceae; order Zygnematales; family Mesotaeniaceae; genus Mesotaenium; species Mesotaenium endlicherianum. The sequence goes on along the minus strand of WELA01009392.1, from coordinate 354,917 downwards.
GGCAGTGCCACTTGGAGACTCCGCAGGGCCTCCCTTGAAGGTGTGCATCATACAGGGACCCAGCTTTCTCTCTCTTTGGTATTTTTTTGCGAGGCTGGATGGAAACGTATGCATTGACTCAGATTGAAATATTCTGTGTGTGAAAGTATTTTGTTTGTTTTTTTCCTGAACATTTGTATCCACGCTGTGTGCACCCTCGGTTGCGTGCGCGTGCACATGTGTGCCTATGTGCGCGTGCGCACTTGCAAATTCTGCGCGCGTGTGCGTGTCTGAATTCATCTCTGTGTGTGTGTGTGCGGGCGTGTCTGGCCGTGCGCGCGCACCTGTGCGTGCCTATGTGAGGGTCAACATGGCAATCAATCTCCTCTCCTCTTTCTTCTCTCACCATATCGATTGCGCGTGTGTTCTCAAACAGACGCTGAGCGCCGCGGAGATGCCAAAGCTGAGCGTCCAAAAGGATGGCAGCCTCATCCGGATTGCGCCAGGTGGCGGCGGGTGGGAGATTGTCTTCGACACGCTCGTGGGGTCCATTGCCACCTGGCAGGTCTGCGCCCCTCCCCTGCCTCTGGCTTTTTGAGCCCCCTCGGCACGCGTGTGCGAGAATCTGTGCTTTTGTGTGTGTGTGTGTGGTGTGTGTGAGGAGAAGTGTGTGCTATCAATCTGTGAGCACGTCCTGAAGGAACTGCCCCTCAACTGCTGGGCAGGTTGCTACTGTTGGTTTCTCTTAGTTAGTCCGCTTGCTCCTTTTGTCCGTCACTTGGGCGCAAGCCACTTGTTGCCGCATGTGTGAATTTTGCAGATCGCTAGCACACGTTAGCTTCTGTATTTGTTTGTCCAAGTGGTGTCAGTATGTGTGTGCACGTGTATGCGTACACAAGCAAGCGCACGCGCGCACGTGCGTGTGCGTGTGTGTGTGTGTGTGTGCGCGCGCGCGAGTGTGCGTATGTGTGTCCTCCGTGTCTGCCACTATAATTCTCTATTGCGGTAACAATTTCCTCAAACCTCCCCCCCCGCCCCCCCCTTTCCCCACTCCTGTCTCCGCTGTCGTGCTGTCGTTGTGCCAGGTGGGCAGCACCAACCTCGTGCAGAAGGGCCCCACCCCCTGCTTCTGGCGCGCCCCTACCGACAATGACAAGGGGGGGGGTCCAAGCTACGCGTCAGAGTGGAGGGACGTCGGCCTGGACTCGCTCAAGACCACCCCCCTGGAACAGCCTGCGGATAGACAAGACAGGCAGGTCAGGCAAGTCAACGACTCGCTGGTAGAGGTGGAGTTTGACCTCGCGCTCGCTCGCGATGCGGGCGCTGTGCCTGGGGAAAATTTGACGCGGGGGGTCGAGGATCTGGCCAAGGGAGGGGGCAATTCGTCCCAGTCAGGCTCAGCAGAGGCAGGAGCAGGAGCAGAGGCAGCGACAGGCGGTGCTGAGGGCGGGGAGGATTCGGCGCCGGCGGCGGCCGCCCCGCTCTTCAGGGCCTCGGCGGTGTACCGCGTGTTTGGAAACGGACAGGTGTCGCTGCGCATGCGCGTGGAGCCGGAGGCCGGTGCTGATGTGACAAACTTCCACCTGGCGCGGGTGGGGGTGCATATGACGACCCCCCCCGCACTAGAGACCCTGCGGTGGTACGGCCGTGGGCCCCACGAGTGCTACCCTGACCGCCACCTGTCAGCTCCCCTGGGCATCTACCAGGGGGCGGTTCGCGCCCAGCATACGCCGTACGTGATGCCCAGCGAGAGCGGGGGCAAGGCCGACGTCAGGTGGGCGGCGCTGATGCCAGGTGGCGCCGCTACGGAGGGCGCAGGGAAGGGAGGCGTGGGCCTGGTGTGCATGCCGGACGAGTCCTCGCCGCCCATGCAGGTCAACGTCAGCCGATTCTCGGCAGGCGCAATTGACCGCGCCGCCCATCAGCACGAGCTGGCAGAGGACGACTGCGTGCACGTGAGCGCTTCTGACACCCCTCTGCAACGGCCCAAAGGGCTATCCCTTTTTTTTTATCTCTGTCTATATGTTTTGTTTGTTGCTTGCACTATGAGATATGTTCCACTTAAGACGCCGGCGTCCGCGTGCGTGCGCTTCTGCAACCGTCCGCATCTGCCGGAGGGGAGGGGCTCTTAATTTTTCACTACTGGTTGTTTGCACTCGAGAGTCCAATATGACCAGTAGTCTTAAAATACTCTCCGATTTTGTAACAGACGTGTGTGTCCATGAACGAATGCTTGTGTCCCGCTGCTCTAACCTAAAATCCTAACCTCAAACCCTGTCTCTAAACCCCAAGCCCTAAACTGAAAGACACTCGTGCGCTCTCGAGGTTGCCGGCGTCCTGGCCTTGCACTCACTTCTGGTCTCTCATTGCTTTCTCGATTGTAAGTCCTGCGAACGTGTTGGTCATGTGACGTGCATAGATTGTACGGTGAGCGTGATAACGTTCGCGCGAGACCGGCCCGTTTTATGATTTCGCACGAGCCCTACTTCATGCATCAATTTTTTGACGACGTGCCAATAGGTGCCTCGCATGCATAGATCTAGTGCCAAGTATTTTTGCTCTCTCCCTCATCTTTCTTGTCTAAGATGGATTCTTCCAAAAATATCGTTGTAGTGTCGTGCAAGTGAAGTCCCGACTTGCACGCATAGCCACACGCACTCGCATATTACTGCATCTTCCTTCTTTGTAAATGCGGTGCTACAATTTGGGTGCCTGGCGACGTTGTGTAGGTGCACTTGGACCACCGCCACATGGGCATAGGAGGCGATGACAGCTGGAGCAAGAGCGTGCACGAGCAGTACCTCATAAAGCCCCAGAAGTACGAATTCTCGGTGCGAATGTGCCCCCTTGTTGTGGGGCAGGAGGCGCTGTCACCCGAAGAGCTTTTCAACACAAAGCTTGTCGAGTGACATGGGTTTAGCTACCTAAGGGGAGGCAACGATTCAAGAGGGCTCGTGTGTTCGGAGAAGGGTGCACATAAGGTGCAATACCAAAATAGAGCGTGAGGATTGGGCGATGGAAGACATAGATCTTGATGCTTGCAGAGCTTCTTGTGAGTTGTGACAATCACTGTGTCACAACAGCTTGCAAAGCACCACTTGTTGCAATTGAAAAGAGTGTGAAATACCTGGTTATTGAATGGCCAAACGATTCTCGCATGCAAGGCTTGTCGTTATTTGTTTTGTACTCACACAAGGAGAGTAGGAAACGTAAAAGACATGTTATAAACACCTTATCAAACTCAAATTTTAGTTGGCTCATGTTGCATGGTATACCATGTATGGCGGCGTAGGTTTTTGGAGGCATCCTTCGATTTCTGCCGCTCTGATTCCAGCAACATCCATTTCACAATGAAAGTTGTCAGTATTATGATATTGAAAAATGCAGCAAACAAATACATAGCTTCTGCAAGCACCCCTCATCTTTTCCTCCTGATGGTAGTTTGAAGGCATCCACCATTGATCAGGAACTCAAGTCATTTACTCTCTAATAAAGGATATAGCCACCGGGCTTTTCCTTGAATAAAAGTTGGGCAAATTGCATAACTACACCTACAAGTTCCTAAAATTACAAATTCTACCCCTAGTTTCATCCCGCGCATGTAAACGTTTTCCACGTCGTCTTTACGTGAAATACTGACGTGTCCAACGAATTCGCACGCGACCCTTCCTGACACACCCTTGCTCCATTTCGCCACCAAAATTGCCATACTCCTCTTGCAAGTGACCTACATTCACGAACCAAACTTGCCCGGGACGCCAGAAAAATGGCCCGCAAATTTTTGTGAAACCTATTTTTGGTGCCCTAATTTTCTATACCCGGTATATGTTCATGAACTATAAACCTCGCACTCCCTTCTATTTCTCATATATGAACTAAGTTACATCAAGCTAATTGTAGCGGCTGCAGAAAAAGGGGTTTGTTGCTTGCACCTTGCACATTGCCATGAAGGTTCATTGCGGTTTTCTTTGCTCCTTCTATAAAGTCGCACCGATCTTAAGTTTGAAGGCGCGGCGAAAGGTTTATTTATGGGCCCATCAATCATTTAGAGAGGGGAAAGAAGGAAAAAAGGTAGGTAGTGAGAGGTTTGTTCATCCAAAATTTGGCGTCCCGGGCGAGTTTGGCTCGTGAAGGTAGTCACTTGAAAGAGGAGTATGGCAAATTTTGGTGGCGAAATGGAGCAGAGGTGTGTCAGGATGGGTCGCGTGCGAATTCATGGGACACGTCAGTATTTCACGTAAAACCGACGTGGATAAGGTTTACATGCGCGAGGTGTAATATTGCAATTACTTTGAAACTAGGGGGTAGAATTTGTACTTTTAAGAACTTGTAGGTGTTGTTTTGCAATTTACCCATAAAAGTTTGTTCCCATAATGAGAAATGTAGGTTATAGAAATAAAGTCGGATCAATATAAGTGGTTCTCCAAAACAGTGGAGCGCGACCCGTCCAAAATGTGATTCTTGTGACGACTGGCAGTTGGCTTCAGCTGGCTTTGGTTCCTCCAAAATCCCAGATCGAGGGATACATGGACGGTATCGCTCGCATCGCTTTGTTTGAATGCCGTTGAAAGCGTCGATGCAACTGCACGGCTGTCAACCTTCAGGCTTTTTCTTCAAAATGAAGAAAAGACTTTTCTGGTTCAACATGATTCCCGCCGGGCTCGATCCGGCGACCTTCAGTGTGTTAGACTGACGTGATAACCAACTACACCAGGGAATCTGCCTGGCTAGTGCTGTGTAACATTATATAGGCTTGTTAATAATATTCATGTCCAAGAATTTTTTCAAATTGAGTATCCAAAAAGGTTAGAAATTGTCTCATGCTGTCCGAGGAAGTGATTCAATGATTGGGTTGACATTTTAACCGTTTGAGGAGAAGGTATGTGAGAAATTTTCAATTTGCGAGGAATTACGAGCTGTGTCTTTGAAGACGTTTTACAAGTGTCTTGGTACTTCAAGTTGACAAATACTTTGAGCATTTACAGCAGGCCCCAGGATTCGACCAAGAAATATAATTTCAAAACATTCTGGGCCTGACGCCCATGGATTTTTGAAACATCCGACACTATTTAGAAGATATCTTTATACTTCTTTGATTTTGAAAGACATCCAAACAAATATCTACGTAAATGTGTGATTTTGTAAAACATCCACTCAGATGGAAGGGATTTCAGTTGAGACAATTCTTGTTTTTGAACGATTTTAAAACATTCAAAATATGGAAAAACGTTCAATACATCTCAAATTGTAGTGAAACAGATTGATAAAGTACTTAGTAAAATAGATTACTTTATCTAGTCAAGACAAGGATCTTTGAACACAAGTGGTAGCTTCTTGAAAGAGAGATGACTTCTTGAAAGTTAACATATTTCTGGAATTTGGCATGTACAAGAGTGATTCTGGAATGTCTTTCTATGTTCTAGCTCTTGTTTATATACTTGCTACATAAGTAATTTCTAGAAGGTGCATGTTGATGTGTTGGCACCCAACACATCCCAAAACTTGCCACCTCTTTCTAGAATAATGTACACATGTCCTTTTAACCTAAAAATGGCACATTTGACTTTTGCCACATAGAGTTCTTCTAGGTCCTTCCTCTAACTTCGAAAATTCCTTAGAAGGTTCAAAGGACATGAACCAAGTCACTAGAGTATCTATTCACACTTGACTCCACACAATACTACTCCAAACATATTCAAAAGAATTAAAATATATGCAAACTAATATATTATAAGTCAAATCACTACACAAATCCTGGGGCCTGATTTAACAACCTCCACCCATTAGACACTGCTTTGAGAATTTTGAATACTTTCCTTTTCCTATCAAAATTTCCCTTTGTAGAGGGTCACATCTATGGTTTGATAAAAAATCAGGGACGTGACGTAGGCCATGTTCGCGACAATGAAGCTCAAAAGTGTTCAATGGTTGTTGTTTATTTATCATCTACATAGAATCTAGAACGATGAGCCTTTTGCAACTGGAGGAGATATAACTTTCTTCGCTTTCGAAGAAAGGCATCGCCTATGGCCCACCCTTATGTTGTCAGAACGGCAAAAGAGCTGTTAGAAGGCCAAGGCATTCATCATTATAATGACGCCTCGCATTTCCATTTCATTCCCAACTTAATGATTGCCGCATTGGTTACTTTTTTCGGCAACTAGATTCGCCTGCACAATTGTTCTCTGTGTAATTGTCATTCCTACCTATTTCTAAATCATTCTTTGTGATTAAACACTAGAAGAAACAAAATATCATTTTCTTGGGATGACAGAGGCTCCTACTCAAAACAAAATATACAGACTATTGCCACACGAGATGGTTTGCACGTTCAATCTTTTGCAAGTCCATGACACGTCACTTGTCCAAGAACATGATAAAGTGCGTTCACTTCATCATGCCAAGCTTTATATTCATCATATAAAACACAAAAAAATAACAAAGGAACAAACCTATTCTAAATTACGTTTATATGGAAAGCTATACGCTCGCTCGAGGGAAATATTGTGCCACAGTAGGAGGCTTTGGGGGGGGTTTTTCCCCAGCATTTTTTACATTATGTAGTCTAATCATGAGACAACCAGGATTTGTTTCAGTCCAACCTATGCCTCTGTCTTGTAGAAAATTTAGTACCTGCTCAGACATGCACACACACACACACGCACGCATGCACACACACACACACACACACACACGCACACACGTGTCCACAAACAGGCGCAAATGTGCCACAAGACAAAGAACACTTTTGCGAGATGCATTGGTCAAGGCACACATGAATAACTAGGGCGCACGCGTTTTATAAGTACCCATAGGTGCCCCTTACTCATGCAGAAAGAGAAAGATAGACTCAAAAAAGATGGCCACAATGCACCAGATGCAATGGGATTATGTCATCAACAGCAAGACAGCAACCACAGGGCAGGCTGGTAGATGCTTGGAGATACAAACTTGCGCATTAGGGGGCATATTAAAGGAAAACACACACACACACACACACACGCACACACACACACACGCACACACTTGGCAACAAGTGGTGAATCCCATGTGGCACTCCACGCACGTTGCCCCAAACAAATCATAGGATAAACAGTGCCATTAAGCTTGTCCCGCAACAAATTACACCCTCTTAACTCACAAGATGCAATGCGTTGTGTTTCATGGATGCAATTTGAGCACGTAACTGAATAAGAAAAAACACGCACCCTGCACATTCAAGCCAGACCCACAAAAGCATTTCACCTATTGCTGCCACCCACAACTTCTACCGTCTACTACATCAGAAATCACTCAATGAATAATTTCAAGAAGAAGATTCATTGACGGATGGACTATCAGTACTTATTCATCGATGCAAGAACAGGATGCAAGACGAAATAATAACAAGTGGTGTCCATGTCTTATTTAGCAGCTTGAAGCGGCCACAGCGCTGCGTGAGATGCCAGAAATGTGTACGAGGGGAGAAACAAGTCCAGGTCTTAGAGCAGACCCACTGCACGTGCCACCATAATTTTAAGAATGAGAACAAGTGTCGAGGACAGGAAGAAGACAGTGTCCAAACGCTTAGAGCACCCACCGCAGGTTTTACGCGCGCTTGCCCGCCCGCACTGTGCCGGCCGTGACCGCAAATTATTGTCAAAGAAGTAATGGCTGCACACGCTCCCCCGAGAGAGAGAGAGAGAGAGAGAGAGAGAGAGAGAGAGAGAGAGAGAGAGAGAGAGAGAGAGAGAGAGAGAGAGAG
>WELA01009392.1:300440-312316 GCA_009602735.1 Mesotaenium endlicherianum | reverse complement strand
GGGGGTGGGTGGTGGGGGGTGGGAGGAAGGAATTTGTGCGTATGGCTTAGGAACCTAGGTTATCGTAGCTTTGCAGTCAGTAGCGTATAGTTGGAGAGTGTCTTGTGATATACAGAAGATTGATGTAAGTTGATATCTATAGCTGCGTGCGTGGGAATAAGACAGTCATCAATATTGCTCCGGAAAATAATAACACACACAGTTGGCTTAAATGCTCTTAGGTACTTAGCTTCCGGAGCTAGCTTAAGCTAATGTGATCTACAACAATTATATATATTTTATGCAAATTGGAAATCTCGTGTACGTCAACTATGAAATGGGCGTTGGCCTGCGCTTGCTCCTAAAAAGGTCGTATAACGTGGGCATTTGATTGTGCTCCAACGCAAAGGTAGGAAGTTACACATATGACAGTTGGCATCACCTATCCTGCCCTCGTGGACGATGCATGTTCACAATTAATGAAACGACGACTCTTAAGCTCAAAAGCCATGGGTGGCTGTCAAATGTATGCCAATAATGCTTGTAACTTTACCTGCTTAAAACCCTTCACACTGCGTCCGTTTGTCCTGAGAATGAGAGATGACTATGGTTCAGCTATTCAAACAACAAATGAAAAGATTTGAAATGTACCCATGGATCTCTCCATCGTTGATATGCTAACTCAACACGCACATAAGCCGGAAGGCTACTATAGCTCAGCCTAACAACATTACAATCTACGCTGATATTGCGTGGCACTGGCGCATAGCTAGCCCAGGCCTCCGCGATACGTTTCACCACAGATATAATCCTTGCTTATTCATGCGATATAAATACTGAATGAAGAAGGGAGGAAAAGCAACTCAGAAGAGCAAGAGCCCCATGGCCAGGTGCCACAACGTCACACCAAATCACATTGCTCATCGTCGCTCAAAATGACTCATCGCCGACAATATTTGGTATCATGAGTTCTGATGTCAGTGCTGACGAGATTGCTGACAACGTTGGTGACAACCTTGTTGCAAATGTTTCTTCAAAAGCTTATGCCTTTTTGAATAAGGACATTTTATGCAAGTATACGCAATTGGCTAAATTTGCAACACAGAAATTTGAATTGCGTTCAGAACCATCTAACTAAACAGACCAGACTGGTCTTATATTTTGTACAATTACTCACGTACTGTAAGTTGAGATTTGATTTCTTGATGAGATGATGTAATTGACACGTAGCCAGCTAATTGCAACACAAAAGGCAAGAAAATGCACAACATAGACTTTGAGGTTAAAATTTGTTTAGTACATAAACAACATTGCTGCAGTATTTGTTATTATATTTTGGTAATGCCTAATCTGTGTATTTGTACTCATTTTGCTACATGAAGAGCAATAGATTCGAGTAAATTGACGTTCAAAAAGTTGAAATTGTTTAGATGTGTGCCAAGATACTTTGTATGGAAGTGCTGAAGGTACTAAATAAAGTTGGTAGTAACCAAGCAACCAAACAGCTTGCAGCCTGGAATACATATATACCCTCTGTAGTCTGTACATAATGCTGGCCTCGTTTTCGAATGCCAAACTAAATAGCAATTCTAAAGCATATCACATATGTACAAAGAAATGGGTTTATTGTTCAACGGCAATGCCATGGCATAGGAGTTAATCATATCCTACACCATGATCTTGATGCTACAATTCGATCACTTAAAAGAAAAGAAATCAAGCAATGACCAGCCACACAATCCACAGATAAGTGAAACGGTTTCAAAACAACAAAGTTCACTTTGTCTTGTGTCATGACACTGGCGGATGCCTTGCAGTCAAAGTGCCAAAAAAGCGGCACTCATCACATGCATTTTGAGCTTGCATTGCATCTCAGAAATTTGGTGCTAATGGCTACAATAGCTTATTCTTGCAAGCTGATAAAGGTTTACTAGAACGAATGTTCATGACTTTAGCTTGTGACTTCAGGTTCAAAATATAATAGGCTACAATTTCTTTCCCAACATGTTATTGGCGGCCGTCCTTGACGCAGCAGAGTAGGCATAAAGTGCAAACAAGGCGGAGAGAATGAGAAAGAAATCGATGAGGAGAAGGCCGACAGCATCAAACACATACTTCGGCGCAAAGAGCGCCCACACCTGCGCATGCACACATGTACTCCAGCATTGCTCCACATTATTCAAAAATATTGTGAAGTTGTAAGACATACAATCTAGTCATGCTTGGAGATACTCGCTGTTGCCCAGTGCCCAGAGAGACCATCATGGTGCTCTAAGTCTGCTGACGCTGGGAACTGAGAATAATGGAACATAGAGTGTGCGGGGGGATGTGCATGCACAATTGCGTGAGCGCGCCATAGACAATGAAGCGCAAGCATGCACATTCCCATAAGCGTACAAGTGCACAAGCACACAAGAGCACGAGCTCATGAGCATGCGCGCACGCACACGCATGCCTTTAGGCCTGCAAGCCGCACCGCGCAGACAGATGGAAGAATGCACGCAGTCAGGGGGTGAAGAAGAGGGGCTCGGGGCGGAGGGGAGCTGGCCGACCATGAGGTGGCGGCGCTCGAGCGTGACAAATGCCGTCGTCACGGCCGCCGACAAGCTCCTGACCAGACCATAGACGAGGCATACCTGCAACCAAAATAGCATGGGAGAGAGAGATTGGCCTATCAAGTAAGCGCCGTGCTTTTGAGCGTAACATCATTGAGAGTAGGAGGAATACTCAGACTAGAACTCCAACCTTGCACCTAAGCGGAGGAAAGTGGCACCCTAAAGTACAGCTGCACCGGGAAGAGAACGTCGGGAAATGTATTGAAAAGCATCATGCAGATAGAGAGGACGCAACAGGGTCTTCCCCTTCGTATTTGACGGCACATGTGCGGCAGATTTGTCAAACTTCTCCATCATGGGCGCGTGCACGTGTTTGGAGGGCATGCTAAGTTTGACACTCGGCGCTTTCTGACAATTGGAAGATAGGTAGGCAGCCTGGGTTGACGCTAAAACTTGAGTTGGACATGAGAAGAAGGCAAATTTGTGTGATGCCTGCGGAGACACACGGACACCTCGGACGCACACACGCACACGCTCGCACGTTCATGCGCACACACACACACACACAATCACATTTACACTTACACACACACTCACGCATATACACACACACACACACACACACAGAGACACAGTCCTTGCAGGGAGTTTTGTGAGGCAATGGAATATTCTCCATTGAAATCAAAGTAGAGTAGTGACAGCTGCAGCCATTTACAAGAAAGACAACAAGCCATCAACAGCAGACACTGTACAAACATTAAGAGGCTCCAAGAGGATAAGAAAGAGCAGGCAAGAAGAGAAAGAGGGCGCACCTTGGCCAGCTGAGTCAGGAAGAGCGCTCTCCTGTCATCAGGTGTCAGCTGGCGTGGCAGGCCCGAGCGGCCGCCAAACGGAGCCAGCGCGAGGAGCGGGAGGGCGACAGTTGGCAGCACGTGGGACGCGCCGAATGTCTCAAGCGCCAGCAGGGCTCCTTGCCGGAAGTAGTTGAAATCCTCAAAGCTGCGACACACGCCCACGTTACATGTCAGCCGGTTGGACATACTGACTGCTGAGCAAGCCGGGACACGAATCGCGTTAACCGCGTTCTCGCATCAACGAGGTCAACAATATTGCAGGCACGAGACATCTGCGACGCCCGATATGGTTGAGGAGTTTTTTGCTGTGGATCATTGCATTGTCTAGGAAGAGTGTGCGGATGTGATGGAGCGAAATTGTCTCAAAAAGTTTCTTTGTGTCTCTCTGTTAGCGCTCACTTTGCACCCAGCGTACAGCCGATGGGGGAGACCCTGCCAGCTCAGCATCTGAGGCCTCCTCTTCTTCAAGCCTAGGGTTCCCGTCAAGCACGCACGCAAGCATTGAGGTTTCTCCTACTCCATGAGATAATCTTGGGTCTGTTTGTTCCAACCAGCCGACAGCTGTGCCTCGTACGGCGACAGAGAGCTTGCGCCCGATTGGCTGATTTCACAGCGCGAGCAACGGGCGCGGCGCACACCCCGAAATGGTAAGAGGCCTATACAGGGTCTTTCGAGGTTGACCCCAGGCAGCAAGAGCCAAAGCGAATCATAGGCTAGGGGTTGGGATGGGGAGAGGGGGAGACGGAGAGAGGGAGAGGAGGAGAGGGGCAGGGAAACAAAGAAAATTACTCAAGCTATACATACTTGATTTGTCAAGTTTTGGGTGTCGGTTGTTAAAGGGGCTCATATCTTGGGAGGAAGCGTTCCTACAGAATCTTGAGAGGTTGGGGGTTTCAAAAGGCAAAACGCGCGCACGTGCGTGCACTTACCCAGTGAAGGCTGCAGGGTAGTGAAGGCCGTCAAACGTGCACCTGGTACCGTCCCCCCGCCCCTTCCCCTCCCCTCCCCCCCCAAACACCAGCCGTGAAACAGAAGTTGAGATTTGGCACCTGCAATAAAGCACACAGATTTTAGTCAGCTGACAGTGCTCCAGGTGGCAGCCTGAGTGGCGGCGTTTCATAAGCTTGTTGTTGGTGACATCATGCGTTGGCTGCGTACGCGTCTATACAGTTTGTGACATAGAAATCATGTGTGGAAGCAGAAGCGGTCTGAGAAATAAGTCACGCGTGCCCACTATCCATCCACACACGCGTATGTGCGTACGCGCGCGCGCGCGCATGTGCGTGCCAGTGTGCGCTCGTGCGTGCGTGCATGCGTGCGCGTGTGTGTGTGTGTCTGCAAACGTCTGTGTGTGCCTGTGCATGTACTTATGCGCGTGTGCGTGTGCGTGTATGTGTCTGCAAACATGTCTGCAGATGTGTGTGTGTGTGCGCCCGTGCGTGTGTGCCTGTGCGTATGTGTGTGTGTGTGCGCGTGAATAAGCCGTGGTGCACTGCCCGTTGAGTCGGCAACAGCCGTTCCGAGACAGAACAAACAATCCTCCCGCCAGTGGCCACACAAGAATGTCGCAGGAAACCTAAAAGAATGGAAGAAAGACCCAGAATTTTAAGCATAGAAATCCTACAGAGAAAAACAAACAAACAAACAGAAAGTTCCCTGCAGTCGGCGGCTGCATCTTCACAATGCCACCCGAGCGAACGAAGGAGATGGGCGGGGGCGCTGACCGGTGGCCAGTACAGAAGAAGAGCTGCAGGCTGACAAAGGCCCACTCCGCCGCCGCCCCCCCGTGGCAGCCTTCCCAGAAGCTTCCTTTGTGGCCAGCCCCAGCCCCAGCACTGGCAAGAGCAGCAGCGTCCACACCAGCGTTGGCAGCACCAGCAGGCGCACTGCCCGTACCACTAGCAACACCAGCACCAGCACCAGCAGTAGCAGCACCAGCGGGGGCAGCAGCAGCAGCGGCGGTGGAAGCACGGCGCCCGCCCTCACCCTCCCACCTGTCGTCCCCATGAGTCGGTGCAAGGGCTGGTGCAGCATGAGCCCACTCTCGGCTGGTTTCGTGGCCTGTTGCGCCCCCTGGCTGGGCGGCAGCTTCATTTGCCGGGCGGCGTTCTCGTCTTCTTGCGCTTGCCCTCGAGGGGGGCGCTGTCGGGCTTGCAGATGACACAGAGTAGGTTGAGATGGAGGTGGAGGAGGGGCAAGGGGAGGGCGAGGGGGCAGAGAAGGGTGGTGGCCCGCCTTGGAGAGTGATGAGGCAGTACCCTGCAGAGGTGGAAGTAGGAACCAATTACAGGCACACAAACACAGCCACGTGCAGCGTGTAGTGCGATTAGTGCGTAGATTAGCACGCGCGAACGCACATGCAAACACGGTCATCTATACACACACACACACACACGCACGCACGCACACACACACACGCACGCACGTATATCTGCGTGTATATACAAGTGTGCGTGTGTGTGTGTGCGCGTGTGTGTGTGCGCGTGTGGGTGAATGTGTGTGTGCTTGCATGAATGCTATGCGCATTGATCAGAAAGACTCGACTTCTTTACACATCTGGGAAGCTCTTACGCCTTCTACTCGTATGTAGCGCAAACCCGCGTTTGACTTTGGAGTCATAAGCGGGGGTCCAGCGGGCACGTCAAGTACGTAGAGATATTTACATATTAGAGCTGAGAGAGAGCGAGTGTGCAGGCTCTCAGACCTTCCAGAGCTGCCAGGAGTGCGACAAGTGGCCCCTTACGGCCCACTAGGACGATCAACGTGGGGAGGACACTTGTCACCAGCGCAGCGATCGCCTCCTGCGCCAGCTCCTCGGCGTTGACACGAGTCGCCGACTGGTCGGCCTTGGCCTGCGCTCTGCCACCTGTCACCGAGAGGCTGGCCTGGCCCTGGCCAAGGCGGTGCCCCCCGACTGATGCCACCTTGCGAGCTGGCGCTCCTTTGCCACCTGTCACCACAACGGTAAGCGTGTAGGCCGCTGTGACAAGATAGGTATACCTGGGCAGGTATAGCTTGGAAGCTTCCAGCATCTCAAAGATCTCCGCAATGTTTTTGCTGCTGGCAAACTGAGCGGCCGCCCAATCCTGGAGCGTCCAGGTGGCAGAAATGATGACAAGCACCATTGGGACGCCGACACCTGGCACCCAGAGAGTGCCCCGGCTGCTTCCTGGGCACGTGGGACTGTAGGGAAAGCGCCACCTCAGCAAGGCAATGAGTGCAATGGTTGGGCCACATGTCAGCGCTATGTTGGCCAGCATTGGCAGAGTGTCCAGGTTTGCCGAATCTGGCGACGGTCCAGACGACGAGCTGGCAGAGCCTGGAGGCGGGGGGGAGGCGGCAGCGGCGGCGGAGGAGGAGGAGCTCTTGGGGACTGCGGCTGCTGAGGTGGCAACGCCGTAGAGCTTGAAGGTGGTCCCCATGCCAGCCCACGCCAGCGCAGCGTTGAGCGCTAGCAGCAGCAGCGCCTGTGGGTAATTAAAGTTCTCGATTCACCCGTTCAGAAAATATGAAGAAAAAATAAAGAGAGGGAGGAAGGCGGTGTATGAGTTGCGGTGGCGGGAGGAAAAAAACAGGTGCCTGAGCGATCAGCGGTGCGACAGCTGGCAACGTGGTGACAGCTGGTGCAACGAGCCGGCAGAGCAAAGGGACGGCAGCTGGTGCAACGGGCAAATGTAAGGGACATGGAGATGGGAGGAGCCAACTGGGAGACGCGGTGAAGAGTTTAGGGCCCAGAAGAATCCCCGCGAGTAGGGAACACTACACGCGAGTAGGAAAAGCGAGAGTGGTGTGATGCAGAGGCGAGCATTCATACGTGTGTGCGTGCGCACGTGCACACGTGCGCAGCCGAAGAGGGGAGGCAACTTTGTTCATGTGTATGTGCGCAAACATGCGCGCGCGCGCATGTGTGTGTGTGTGT
The DNA here is from genome assembly GCA_009602735.1 of Mesotaenium endlicherianum. Taxonomy (NCBI): domain Eukaryota; kingdom Viridiplantae; phylum Streptophyta; class Zygnematophyceae; order Zygnematales; family Mesotaeniaceae; genus Mesotaenium; species Mesotaenium endlicherianum. The sequence goes on along the minus strand of WELA01009392.1, from coordinate 305,009 downwards.
GTGTGTGTGTGCGCGCAACGCGCGCGCGTCGCACGTGTTTGTGTGTGTGCGTGTGTCCACGCGCGCTTGTGTGGGTGCCTTGCCCACCCGAAGTATATGGACCCCCTTGAATGAGACGTACATGCACTATTGCAGTACACAAGACACATATGCATGCGGGGTGACTTGCACGCATGCTTCAGCTTGCGCTGGGGCATGTATGAATGTGCGCAGCGACATGTGGCACCACCAGAAGCAGCTTACTTGTACCCGACGCTTTCTTTTTGAGAAGCTCAACTCGGGGATGGAATAAAATTGCGCACGAAATAAAATTGCGCAGTTTGGCACGCAAGCGCACAGCGAGACCCATGGAAGGGGGGGTGGGGGGAGGGGGGGTGATGGATTGATGCGTCGCTCCGTAAACAAACACAAACACATGTTTACTGTTACAACATTTTTTTCATACATAGTTGAGGCTATGCCTTCATCAAGAATAGATGTAAATGTTGCCAAGAATATCGAGAAGACAAAGTGCAAAGGGAGGTTTGTTTCATTCGGGAGTCTAGCCAGTCAGGGGCAGGAAGAGAGAGACTGGGGCGCAGACATACCGTGGGTGCGTTGAATCTGGTCGCGATGGCCCTCCGCAGATACAGAGTGCCCACAGAGGCCAGCACAAAGCACGCCACGTGTCCTTCTGCCACTGTTGCGTGCCTCAGGGGAGCACAAGAAAAGCGACTTCAGAATAGTAAACGAAGGCGAAGAGGAGGGAGGCGGAGAAGCAGAGGAGGAAGCAGGAGGAAGAAGAAGAGGGAGAAGACAGACAAGAAGAAGGAAGAGGAGGAGAAGAGGGAGAGTGAGGAGAGGAGGAGGAAGAGGGAGAAGGGGCAGCGGAAGCAGTAATATCAATTACAAGACACCCTTATGCCCTCAATCAAGCGCGCGCGCTCACACACACACAGTCAACACATACACAGAGAAGTTGTATCAAACAGGCCAGGGAGGGGTAGGGTGAAATGCACAAATTCAGCCGGACGCATATTTTGAAACAACGAAGGAAAGAAGGGAGAGCCGGAAAGTGATGCACAGTACAAAGAAGAGAGGAGGTGGCGGGCGAGGCAGCAGGAGGGGGAAAGGGAGAAGAGAGGGTGGAGAGGAGAGAAAGGGGCAGGGGAGATTTGATGCTCACTGATGAAGCTATTGGACGTCAAAGAGCACGCGTGCATCGCCACCAGCGCGGCTGCCGCCCACGCCCGCGTGTCGCAAGAGGACGAGAACAACGCCGCAACAGACGACGCCGGTGCACTCGCGCCGCCCCCGCCCGTCGTTCCTGCCCTCACGCTCGTGTTCGTGCTCTTGTTAAACATCCCCCTCTCCCCCACCTCCAATGAGGGCCCCGCCCCTCCTTTTCTTTTTTGGGGCCCTAGAAAGCCTCCCCTGGCGGACTTAGCAGGGGCACTACCCCTCTCCCTCGCCCTCTCCCTTCTCCAGCTCCACTGCAGATGGTGCTTCAGGAACGCGAGGGCCGACGAGACGGCGACAGCTGTCAGCGCAACGACGTCCGAGAGCGACGCGAGCTCGGGGGCCCAGGCCCGGTACGGCGTGGCCTCCAGGATTCCTGGAGCCAGTAGGAGGGCGCCAGCACATGCCATCCCGGCAAAAAGGGCGGCTTTCATGAGGGCCTTGGCCGGGAAGAGGACAAAAACCGCGTCAGATGTGACATCAGCGATGTCATCAAATCTGAAATCGGCACCTGCAGGCTCGTCGGTCACTTTGGAGCGCAACCCTGAGGTCGCCAAGCCTGACCCCGAGCCTGTCCCCAAGCCTCTTCCCAAACCTCCTTCCATGCCTGAAAACCCCAACGCCTGAGCTTTCCCAAGCCTAATTACGCAAAGCAGGGAAATCATTTGGGCGGCGAGCCCCAGGACCAATACGAGGAGGCCAGCTGTCATCGAACCAAGACCAAACTGGGTCCACTGGGAGCGGGCCAGCTCAGCAGCAGCTGCCAGGTGTGCAGAGTAGGCCTCGATGATTGCCCGAGTGCCCTCCTCCTCTTCCGCCACCAGTTGCGAGCCCCCATCCTTTCTTTCCCCCTCCTCCAACACCTCACAGGTGCTTCTCAGTCCCTCACTGCCAGTTGGCACATGCTCCCAATGGTTGCTCTCGTTTCTTGCACACACATTACCGCCCGTGACAGGTGGCAGTGGCCCCTTGCTGGCAGCACCTCCCGGGCAGGAGCTAACAGGTGGCGGCAGCACGTCGCTTGCCAGGCGCTGGGCGGCGGCGTACAGGGAGCGCAGGCGGGCAAAGGGCAGGGCGGGAAAGGGCGTGTGCGCTGCGCTCGAGTATTCCTCCAAATAGCGCTGCACCTGCGTGCGTAGGAGGGTGCGAGAACACATTAGTGAGCGTGAGCGTGTGTGTGTGTGTGTGTGTGTGTGTGTGTAGCTTCGAGCAGTAACGTAGTTCTGTTACAAAAGGGTGCGTAGAGATTGTGACTTTCTCTTTTCATTCCTTGTTTGGGTATTGGCAAGAGAAGGAAACCCGCCGCACCCTCGTGGAACAAACGGAAGTGATGGAGCCAGGGGGAAAGGATTGTGGAGAGGAGGAGCAGACTTCCTTAGAGCGGGAAACAAGCAGACAGTGGGGGATCACGAAAGAAACACGCCACCGGAAGTTTCTCCGGGTTACAGAAGCATACAGTTGCCATCGCGCAGCTGCCATGTGTCACCACCCGATCGACCCGGCTGCGGGGGCTCCCCAGTGCATCGGGTGGGAGGCGGTGACAGGTGGCAGCATGCCATCACCAGAATGCATTGACAGGTGGCAGCGTACCAACCTGCCAGCTGTTGGCCCGCAGCACAGAGGCGTACTGCTGCATCCACATCACGTCTCGCCTGCCGCCCGCCTCCTCTCCTTTACCGCTGGGCTGCGTGCGGGAGCCTGCGGGCGTGCGCCAGGTGGCAGGCGCGAGAGCCCACATCTCTGCGCTCACCTTCCCCACGCTGCACGCCGCGCACAACCAGAGAGGAAATTTTGCAGTTTAAGCTTTGAAGTGCTTTCATAATTCTCAGCTTTGATTTGATATGAGGCTCTTGGGGTGGTGTCAGGGGAGGTGTCACTTTCTCTGATCGCAACAAAGGGGCCGACTGAGCGTTAGGAATATTGAGGAGTGGGGCTACTGAAGGTCAATAGATTGGGGGGAAAAAGAAAGGAAAAAGAACAGAGGGAGAGGGGCAGACGCGAACATCTGAGAGTACGCTGATGCGCCCGCGCAAGTACACAAACCGAGGTATCTGCACCCTGTTCTTTCAACCTAACCCTTTGGCAACCTACGTCACCCTGCATCAGTTGACCCCCACAACACTTGACCCCCACATCAGCAAATCCCCGCTACCTGAGTTTGAAGGGCGAATTAAGAGACAAATGTTAGGCTATATATGGATCCATACGGGTCTACTTAAATCTGCGCCACAATTTTCTGCGACTCAGCCCTCAGCTAGGAGGGGAAGACCACAGGGCAAGCAGGTCGTCAGCCATTTCAAAACGTTCCCTAAACCCTGAATTCCCCCGCACCAATCATCTCCCGGCCAGAATTGCATCCCAGTTGAGTGGCATGTGTCGCGTCAGGGGTGCCTCCAGGGTGTGCTCCGAAACGCCAGCCACACCAACGACAGCCGACGGACGACGGACGACACCCGAGGCGACCGGGCTGCAACAGGTGTCAAGCTGGGGGCCAGGTGTCGACCTGCCGTAGGGGATGGGCACGCCCAGCAGCATTGCCATCGTTGGCGCAAAGTCCACCTGCCAAGACAGAGCCGCAGCGGCAGATGTGAGACTTTCAGATGTGTTGAGTGATCTGATGCACGCTCTGTTTACGTGCTTGATAGTTGATAGGTAAGAATGAGTGGGTGAGCTGTCGCGATGTCACCACCGCCACCCAGCAAAGAAGAACACCGGAAAGGTCCCGGAATTATTCCGCATCGGAAATTTTGGGGGAGCCCGGACTCTCCACGCTAACACACCAACTGCCGGGGCCGATGGGCACGTCGCATGTTTCCACGTGAATTATACCATAGAACACTAGAAATAAAAAGACGAGGCCCGAGGCCTTGACAAAAGGATGCGGATGTGGCAAAGGACGACGATGCCGCGCGCTGCTTGGTGAGTAGTCAATTAGTCTGTGCAGATACACCACCAGCACTATGCGAAGCGAGGGGAAGGGAAGGGAACGAACTCGCTCCCCAGCAGGGAGGGGCGTGTACGTGCAAGCGGAGCTTACTTGAGGGAGCACAGGTATGCAGAGACCACTCGGCTCGCCAGGTGTCACGTCCTCCTGCAGGCAGCAAAGGGCCCCGGTCCATCAAGCTCTATACTGGAAGGCAGTCAATCCTGAACCCTAAACCCTGGACACCCTCAACGAGCAAAACACCCTAACCCAAAAAAAACTCAACCTGGTACATAAAAGCCCCCTGGTGGCGGTAATGTGCGCAATTTGTTCCCTCCCTTGGCGAAACTCGTGCAGTTGTGTTGTGGGCCAGCACGTGGACAACGTGTATGTGTGTGTTTTTTAAGGGGGAGAGGGGGAGGGGGGGG
>WELA01009392.1:210108-222914 GCA_009602735.1 Mesotaenium endlicherianum | reverse complement strand
GGGGGGGGGGGGGGTTTCGGAGGGGGTGAGTTGAGGAGGTGAGTCGCGCACAGGCACCGCATGCATGCCTGCGCGTTTCCTTAATCTGAAAGTCAACACGAGCGACGCCACGTGTTTGTAAACCCGAGGGCCAAATGTGACCCTTGAGCTTGACCGGCTCTGGCTCCCAATCTAGACCCAAAGAGGGAGAGGCGCGCGACAAACAGACGCGCGTGCGCTCACCCCGCATCACTTGCACAGGCACACATACTCACACACACACACACACACACACACACACACACAAACACAAACACACACACACACAGAGACACACACACACACATGCACGCACGCACACGCACACAACGCCAGCAGGACTAACAGCAGCAGCCGCAGCCAAAGAGCAAAGCCAGGCAACAACAGAAGGTGGGCAAGGAGCGAGAGAGAGACCGAGACAGAGCAAAAGAAGCCCCCCACCTTCCAGTCGCCCGTGTGAAGGATGGTGCCATCGTCGCAGCGGAACACGAAGCCGCAGCAGTCGGGGATGGAGTGCGTGACGCGGATGGGCTCCACCTGGAAGGGGCCCGCCTGGAAGGGCATGCGCATCTCAAACGTGTGACACCTGTCCTCAAACGGCAGGTTGTACTCCTTGAGGCGCCGCTTGATGAGCTGCCCGCCCGCCCGAGCGCATGCACGCACGCACACAGACACACATGCACAGGGTCACACACCCAACCCCTCAACCACCCACGCACACACTCACCCACACACGCACGCACATATCCACCCATACAGCCCCCCGCACGCACACACACACCCACGCACGCACAGACAGACAGGCAGACAAAGAGAGAGGGAGAGTGAGAGCAAGCTCGATATAGTGCAGGGCAAGAAGAGGCAAGACATCAAACGGTCGAGATGCACGGACTGAGCGACCCTGACGTTGCACCCGCCTGGCAAAGCACAAGCCAGAAACACCGCTGCAGACGACAGAGCCCCAGCAAGCCCCAGCAAGTCGAACGAGTACCAAACAAAGGCTGCGCCCCTGTCCACCAAGCACGCCAAGTTTCCAGTCTAGGGTTTGGGACTTCGGGTTTCCGAGTCCCCAATTATTTCCCGTCAGCGCCCACGCGCACACAGAGCGTCTGTGCGTTTGTGCTCGCACCACATGTGCTGGTGCGCGCTCGTGCACCACGCGCGTGCGTCTGCACGCGCGGGCGCTCGTGCGCTTGCATGCTTGTGAGCTCGAGCGCTCGTACGCGTGCGTTGATTTCGATTGGTACCACGACGAACATGTGGGAGTTGGTGCTCCATCGGGGCAGAGGGAGATACGTTCGGCGTGCATGCATGTGCGGCTGCCTGCATGAGAGTGAGGTGCCTGCGGGCATGCATGTGTGGGCGTGCGCATGCGTTCATGCATGACACGGCGTGCCTCTGCAAGCTGTACTGTGGGTATGTGTGTGTGATACATATACGTGTGTGTGTGTGTGTATGTGTACGTGCGTGAGTGCGCGCTTGTATGTGCGTGTGTGTGCATGCGCGTGTGTGTGTGTGTACAAGTGCGCGCGCATGTACGCGTGTGGCAGGCAGGCACCCAACAGCGGGGGCGCGTGTGTCCTTGCTAAAAATAGTGGGCCAGGAGAGAGGAAGTGGAGAGTGGAAGGATTGACGAGCAAGGCCGCGGCCCCACCTCCATGGTGAAGCCGGTGCTGTAAATGGGCGTGGACGGGTCGAGCGCCGGGAGCACCTGCAATCTTACGAAATATGAAAAAACAAATCAGTAAATCATAATATATAGACGTAGATGGGTGTGGACAGGTCGAGCGCCAGGAGCACCTGGAGAATGCGAAAATTGGGAAAATACATAAAATTCACAAATAATGATATATGAATAAATAATTTTCATGTATAGAAATGAGAAAGGGGGAATCAGATACCAAATAGAGCACGAGCAGAACAGATAAGGATATGGGGAAAGAAAGGAGGAAACACATAGACGCACACATACGCACCCACACGCACGCACAGACACTCACACACACGCGCGCACACGCACACACGCACACACGCACACACACACAAAGCCAAGAAGACAAGCCAGATGCCAGGAGAAGCTGACAGCACAGGGGTGGGAGAGGGAACCAAGAGTGGCGCCAGACGCACGGACAGGTACAGGCACAAGCAGGAGACCGCACCAAAGCATCAGCACCAAGACATGAGAACCTCATGAGGGCATCAATGACTGGAAACAGGAAAAGAGGAACAGGCGAGAGCAGATAGGGCGCTCAAGGCGCACACGAGAAACAGGAACAGAAGAGAGGGAGAGAAAATATCCTTGAGCCTCTGCACAAGGGACCAAATCACCAGCAACGATAGAATCAGAGGTGGTGACGTAGCTCGTGGCCACAAGTGTGCATGTCGCTCAGCCAACTCTCTCTCCCCACTCATAAGCCTGCCTGCGCCCCCTCCTCTCGCCCCCCTCAAGTCGAGGAGGAGAGGGGCGGCGAGGCCTGGCCTCAGAGAAACTTGAGAGGAAGCTTGCGCTAAGCAGCACCAGCTGCGCGCACCATTCGCATTGCGGCGGAGCTCCAAAACCCTAACATCTCCAAACCCCAGACCGCCAGAACCCTAAAATCCAGAACCCTAAAAACTCAGCTCTCATATCTCAGAATCTCAAATTCAAAGGATCAAATTGTTGCAACACGCCAGTGGAATTTGACCCTCGGATTGTTGAGAAGGAAAGAGCAGGAGACAATGACAAGCACGTTATTTCCTGTTCTTGCTTCTCAGGAGGGCACAGCACCGAGGTCAGGCGGAAAGGCGGGAAAGGAAAGCAGTAGGGGAGGAGGAACAAGAGATGGCAAGCGAGGAGGGGAAGGAGAAGGGAAGAAGAAAAGCAGGGAAGCATGGGAAAGGGGGGAGGAAAAGGGCGGCAAGGAACAACAGGGTGGAGGATGCAGGGTGCAGGAAAGCAGTCTCACTCAGCCTGCACTCAGCCGCACACTTGGCAACTTTCACCTTCCCTGCTCTCTCCCCTCCCCTTCTGCTTCCCTTCCCTCCCCTCCCTTCCCCTCCCCTCACCCCCCTGCACTTTCCCTGCACACAGCTGCGTGCCCCCTCCCTTCTCCTTCTTCACACCCAAGGCCTGACAGGTGGCGCCTGATGCCCTTATGCGTGTAGTACTACTCCTCCTCCCCTCAATCCGGCCTGGCTTTGAGACAGTTGATGCATGCACACCCCCCCCCCCCCCAAAAAAAAGAAGCCTCACTGGCTGCCTTGCTAGCTTAACTTCAGAAGTTGTGCTCCTATGAAACCCCATCCCGGCTGCAACCGAGAAACTTCAGCTGAGCTAGCAGGGTTTTCGGTTGCAGAGTAGAGAGGGAGGAAAGGTGTGCAGGGGAGAAGAGAGAATGAGAGAGGTGGAGCGAGAGAGGGGGCAAGGCCGGGTTTGCGGCAAATGAGAGGGGATAAGGACAGGTGCTGAGGCGTGCGGAGGTGGAGAGTGAGCAGGGGAGGGTACTAGACGAAGGGTGGCCACTAAACGGGGGGACGGGGGGGAAGGGGAGACATCTGNGGGGGGAAAGGGGGAAGGGATGGAGGGGGGGGAAGGGAGGGGGGAAGAGAGAACAACAAGATTGGCAGATTTGAGTGATGGTTTCAAGCTCTAGGGGCTGTCGCTGCTGCTGCTGCTGCTGGTGGTGGTGTTGCGTGCGGGTCGTGTATCGCTTGCAAGCCCTGCATGCGCAGCGTGCGCGCGCGCATGCATGCATGCACATGCATGCGTGCACAGCACGCGCGCAGCCGGTGGGCTGCAGTAGCGACAGCTTCATTCCGCTGCAGGCTTTCAGAGCGGCAGCCTTTCAGAGAATTGGGATATGCAACTGACGGATGAGCAGAAAATCCGCATTGGCAGAGGGGAAGAGGGGGAGGCAGGCTCAAGCGCTTGAGGGGATTGCTGCGAGTGTCAGAGAAGGGCCTCACATCTGAGAGTGAGGTGTTAAGGGTCAGCGCCCTGCCATGATGGCAGTGGGGAGAGACGCACTGCTTGCAAGAGGCTCTGCAGGGGATAGGGTTCGGGCTGGGGTTAGGTTCCTGCTGAGCTTCTGGTTCAGAATAGAGATAGGGTTGAGACTATACCTTGTTGGGTTTTCAGCAGATGTCCAAATCAGGGTTAGGCGAGAGAAGTGAAGGAGGTGCTTTAATGCAGAGAGAGGTGCACCAGGGGGAGGGGTTAAAGGGGGAGGGGGAGGGGAGAGGATGGATTTTTTATTTTGGGGAGGGGGGGTTTTGAGGGGGAGAGAAAGGGAGAGGAGCGGGAGAGTACGTGTACAGGGGGAAAGAGAGGGGCAACAGGGAAGGAGGCTGTCGGTGGTGGGACCGGCGACATGCTCCAGCCTTGTGAGCCCCAGAGTGAACAGGGCCACCATTTGATTCTGGTTATTTGGGGCTTCCTCAGCCGCGGCTGATGCTCGGGCTTGTTTTTCCCCTGAAACTGGAGTGATTCAAGACGGGGTCGTGTAGGGGTTGCGGTTGCACGCTCGGTAAGCTCGGTAAGTTGAACGCGCAGCGTGGGGGGCTGCTTGGCTGGGGTTTCGTACAGGCCCCAGGGCACTGCGGGTTGCTGGTTTACGGCTTGCTTACTTTAGGGCTTGCTTGGATTCGGGCTTGCTTGGTTTGCTTGGAGTAGGCTTTGCTTCATGTAGAGTTTTAAACGGGTGCACGAGCTGCACAGTTGGGTTTAAGAGGGTACTTGCTAAGACACAGCGAGCGATTTGTCAAAGTTCAGAGACGGGGGGGTCCCCATTGTTATGCTCGACTCTTCTCTGACTTGAAACTTCAGGAGGAGTAGGTGCCCATGGGTTTAAGGCTTGGAGAGAGGCGGGACGGGCCAGGGCCTGAAGGAGGGTTTAAGCAGAGTTTGGTTTCCGGTGAGCATCAGGTATACCGATTAGGGTCAGGTGCGCCAATTAGGGGTTGAGTGAGCTTTTCACCAAATATTATTTTCTGAGGCTGAAGCTCTGGAGTTTGGGTGCAGGGGGGGCCGGAAAAGAGCACTAGGGGTTTGGGTCCAAGGGATAGATTAAGAGCTTCTGGAGTGTACGTCTTTGGGTTGGGCTTGCAGATAGGGCTCTCAGGTTAACATTCAGGGTTTGGCTTATGGAGCACAAGCTTTAGGGTTTTAAGATGCACTGACTCAGGGAACATGAGCCCGGCGTCCACCATGATGTAGCGATCGTAGTGCCCAACCAGCATGCAATTCATCCCAATCTCCCCCAGGCCCCCTATGGGCAGGATGCGCAGGGGGGGGCCGTCGGGGCCCTCAAAAAACCCCTGCATCTTCCTCTGCACGGGGTCGTCTCGGCTCTGGCTCGGCCCCTCAAAGCGCCTTGTCTGCTGGGAGCCCCCCGTGCTCGGGCTGAAACCTGGCGCGCAGGCATCATGCGGAGAGGAGAGCAGAGCAGAGCGTGTGAGGGGGAAGTAGGAGGATAAGGTGCCCAGCTGTGACTTTTCTCCCTTTCTGTTGGGGCGAGTGGGAAAGAGGCAGGGAGAGGGGAAAGGCGGGAGGGGGGGCAAGAGGGGCCCGGAAGGGGGCCCACCGGCCAGTGGGGTACGTGTTGGTGTTTTTTGATGTTAAGGATGTCAAGATCTGTGGGAGGGCAAGGCTTGGTTTGACTGTCTACGCTACACCGGCAAGATTTATTGACCGAGCAGGGAGACAAAAAGGCGGGCTGGGGACAGAAACGCGGACTTGCAATGGCAGCCTTTTACAAGGCAGCCACGAGATATTGAAGTAAGCACTGAAGGCTGACGTTACTAGCATGTGTGGCAGCCGTGGAAGCATGAAGTAAGCGTTAAATGCTCAAGTTGCTAGTGGGTTGGCAAAGTTGAAAAGAAATATAGTAGCTGGCTATGCCAGCTCCACCCTTCATCCAATTCCTGGTGTTAAAAACTATCAGGATCTCTTCCTTCTTCTAAACCTCTGATTGAAGTCATCGCGAAGCCAATCGCAATGAGCATTATAGAATCACAGCTCCAATTTCCGTGCACTATCTCAAAAAAAGAATTGGCACCATGGGCACACTAAAGGCCACACGAATTTCGGAATCTGAGCTAAATTGTAAGTAAGTCACACCCTCAAGTGCTCAGCCTAATTGCCGTAAGTACTGACCGGGACGAAAAGAGCTGACGCCAGAAGACCTTCCGACGACTTCAAATACGCCTCTTCGTCCGGAGGTACCATGTTTGTGCTTAGTGTACTTGTGTAACTTAGCAATGTGCAGTGCACTTCCTAAATGCCATCCCCGGCAAGAAGCGAGCGACGCGCCGGAAATGCCACTAAAATTCTCTGACCAGTTTGATGTAATTGGGGAAATTGATGCAAGCCCGGTGGCCGTTAGGCCCGACGCTAGGATGGCCGCCATGACCTTGCTTCTCCCCAACAGACACTCGAGGGAAAACTTTCACCACGAAGAGTTGGGGAGTTGCAGTTACAAGGGAGGGAAGATGGGGGAAGAGCACACGACTCCCTATTGCAAATATCTTACGACACGTCATGTATAGAATCCAGCTGTGCTGGTCACGAGTCACGACTTACGGCTGGATGTGAATGAGTCCCGCCCAAGTCCCCCTGCTGGTCCATACTTGGTCCCACTCGATGTAGGTACGCAGACCGACGCAGACTGACGCAGCTGCGTGCAACTGAGAGCCGTAACTCGTGACAAGAACTGCAAATGTATCTAAAGTAGTGGAGATATTTACGAGCCTATATATCCTTTCGGTTCCGGAATTTTGTTACTTGTAAAGTCGTGCCCTAGGCACCGTACGACTTGGCTTCGTCGTAGCGCCTTTGTACCAACACCAAAAAGAGCATGCCAGCCAGTTTGCACAGACTCGGGAGTCAGGACACCCTTATATATACTTCAGGGTTGTCGCACCGAAGTTGTCGATGTATCTTTTACAGTCTTTTTGCCACTTTTTGCAGTCTTTGGGCCTCGTCTGAATTTGGTGACAGGCAAGCTCCACCGAAGGCGTTCTGTTGTCTTGCAACTGCGCCTGGGGGTAAAGCGTCCGGTTTTGCCAGTCCTAATGTGCTTTGTCGTACGTTTCAAATTTATCAAGATCATATCCTTCCTTGTATGACGGTTTTCCCAAATCGCTCAAATGATTCCTCGCGCGAAAAAGTCATTAACCCCCGGGCCCCATGCATCTACGCCAATCTGCGCCTTTTTGCACGTTGTCTATACAAATACCTATCTCGCATCGGGCGACGGGGACCTGTCGGGACAGGTCGGGGACACCTGCGCTCAAACCAGCTCAAACTATCTTCCAGGTTTAACGCTTGGGGAGGGGGCGGCAACCTTTTGTGGTGAACTTCTTTGACTATAGCTTTTTCAGATGCTCGGCCAATGGAGAGTGGCATATAAGGCCCTTTGGGGCCTTACAAGCAGGGGGCCATCGATCTTTCCAGCCTCGACCAGCCACATTGACCCCTACTATCCACGTGACTGTCACGAAGCACTGTGAAGCACTGTGAAGCGACGGACGTACAAAAGCCCACAGTGGCCAACAGAGACGCTCTCTGGCGTTCTCCATCCGTGTCATCGATGAACTACTACTTTCCTTACTACTAAACTCACCGAATCTAACGCTCTAAGTTGGCTCTGCACCACCTCTGCGGGCCTTTTTCCGCACATCCCCTTTCAGTCCCGCAGAGCTGGAGTTGCCTTTCAATATGCGCATTATCTGTGAATTGTTGTACGTTTCGATGATGTTTATCGTTAAGATTAAAGTACATCGACGGTACGTGTGTAACTCGTTGACGTTATAAAGCACCGAATACATATAGCCAGATGTAGCCACTGAGTGAAAGAAAAGTCGCCTCTGACGTCTTCACATATCAGGGTCCAGGCTAGAGCTTTAAACACCTCCAGAGCTTCATTGCACTACACTTGGAGCTTGTGAATTCAGGCTCACATAAAGCGTTAGCATCACGGAGGAGGAGAGTAGTCGACGCTCTGAATCTTATCAATTTATAACAATTTAGGAAGTTATATCAAGTGCAAATTCTTTCGTCTGTACTTTTCTCGCAAGACTCTTCTGCAAACGGCTCTAGGAATTTGAAAATGACAACTCTCCAGGCTAAGCAGCTTTTTTCTCTCGTCCAGGGCTGCTGGTTGCTGGGTGATGATAGTCACTTAAGAAGAAATAACGTATCGCTTTCTGCGATCCCTTGGAAAAAATTCGCAGGATTGCGAAGCACCAGGTTGTTTTCAAGTCAAGACGCCTCTGTCCAGGCAACGAAGTCCAACGTTCATTCAGGCGTCAAATTGAATGGCAGACCCACTTTTATTGAAGCTTCCAGTCCGGCTGGAACAGCAGTTGCCTCTCCAGATGGTCAGTTACACAGTACATTGCTGGATAATCAGGGCTAGAAGTCTTTCTCCAGAGCTATGCAAGTGCTCCATCTGTCTTGTATCCCACATTCAGCCGCCCATTGCAGCAGTGCATGACTGTCCAGACTTAACTTACGGTGCTGAAATCATATTGTACTCAAAGGAGGAAAGCGTCACTTTTTCTAAGCAGAATATCTTATTTTCTGATTCATCATCTGACCATTAAACATGAGGCTGCCCTTAATTATCTCTCTTATCTATGGATCGATGTGTAGTAGTGAGTGGAAGGACCTCGAATGTGAATTCAGATCACACCTTTTGATGCCGCCCAGTCAAGGTTTTGTGCAGTGGTGGCAAAGTAAGGCAGTAGTCATCATGACAGTTCTCAACGGGATAATTCTAGAAGAAGCATAAGTTGAAGATCATGGCCCGTTATCTTGACCCAGTCCTCTCCTTCCGTGTCCTGCATCTCTTTTTTTGTGCAAGACAGCAACTGAGGGCAAAAGTGCTGGCAAGACCGGTCAAGATTCTTCAACTCCTCAAAATGGCAGTCAGGTGCAAGGGACAGGCATTGAGGGACTGCAAGCTGCTGTGAAGGAATCTAAGCTGGAGCCATCGACGACAGTAAGCATCATTGTTGTGGGAGCTTCGGGAGATTTGGCAAAGAAGAAGATTTTTCCAGCTCTTTTCGCCCTCTTCTATGAAGGGTGCATGCCCAAGGTATGCATATTTCTTGCTCCTATGTCTGCAATGAAGTATAGTTGAGAGATTATGGGCTAAAAAACTTCACTGGTTACTCGACAATGCAATCCAGTCTATAGGCCTCTTTGGCTCCACTTATAACTGCATTGTCATCAGGCTTAATATGAGGACAAACTGAGCAACTTGGAGAAAAATACTGCCCCCTTGTATCCCTTCTGATCCTGTCACTCTTGCACTCGTAACCTCAGGCGGATTATTAGGCTGTATCACGGAATATTCTTCTAGTCAGTATGAAGCCGACTACTGCGATAGTGAAGGGTATGTAATGGGCATAACAGGGGGTAGTCACTCTACATGATATTGCTTGGTATTCAGCAGATCCACTCGCTTGATACGAGCTGTTTCATCTTCGGATTCACGTCTTGTGTGGCATTCTGAAGCCCTTTTAGTTTCTTGCGCTATGCATTGAGCTTTCACAGAAAGCTTCAGCCATCCAAGCCAGCTTGTGAGAAGCATATAATTGCAGATTCAGGTCAACCTTCTGGGGGGAGGTTCAACTTAAAGTTTGTGGTGAAGATCAATGATCTACCTTTATACTTAGGCTCATTACTTTGTTCTGTTTATCCATTACGCAGCACTTCACGATCTACGGGTTTGCTCGGAGCAAGATGACCAGTGAAGAACTTCGGGACTTGATCAGCAGCAATCTCACCTGCCGTATTGACCAAAGGTGGGTGCATGACAGGGGCTGAATATCTCCTGCATATCTGGGTCGCAGTCCCTCATTGTCCATTGTCCTTTTGCTACTAAAATTGGTGACTACTGAGCCACATGATGTATGCTTGAAGCACTTGAGGGATGATCCCAGAATTGTACACCAGAGGCATTCAGGCATCTGGACTACGCTTTGTTGTAAGGACAGGAACCTAGCTGAGACGGTTGACGTAATATTGCTCGTAGTTTCTATTGTAATTATATAATACCTGCAAGGTGATGGAGGGGAGCAGGTTAGGATGCAAATATAGCCACTAGATCATGAGATTGGTGGGAAGTTTATATTTGTGAATGGAAATGCTTTTATATTGGCAATAGCTGAGTGGTTTGGCAGACAGCTGACAACTGTTGAGGGCAAAACTTGGCGTTGGGTCTTAAAATGCTGAGGAACTTGGTGCATCCATCTTCTTTTGAAAGGCAATACGTAGATGCGACCAATAGGACCAAGACAATTACTGCAGGACACCAGGTGTGGCCATCACGGTTAACGCAAAAACCGTGCAGCAGGCACAGGTGAGGGGTGCTTGCCAGGGTGCTTGCCAGGGGAAGTATTGTTGCTGACTGAGGGTGGTTGGTTTTGGTTGCAGGGAGAACTGCGGCGACAAGATGGACAAGTTTCTGCAGAACTGTCACTACCATGCTGGCCTGTACGACTCCGAGGACAGCTTCGAGCAGCTCAGCAAGCAGCTTGCGGAGAAAGAGGTGTGCTGCCCTCCATCTCCGCGTGGGTTTTTCATTGATATTTGGTGTTCTCTTTCCTCTGGTAGTATGTTGCTAGACCTACTTTCACTCAAGAACTATGTCAACTATGACCACCACGTACCTTAGTGGATGCACGAATGTTATTTGGGCTTTTTGCACAGGCCTGGTATACAGTAGACTCTTTGGTTCTGTCAAGCTCATCGTCTCATCATGAGAACTGCACCATTGCTTGTCCCTTCGTACTTCTCGTGGCAACTGGGACAGCTGCACTTGAGCGTCCTACAGTTGTCGATTTGTCGTCCATTGTCGTCCATTGTCGTCCAATGACTTGTGCTCATCTACCTGCCGGCTCCTCTGGCGCTTCTGCCGCAATGTGCTGCTGGTGCAATGGCAGAAAGGGAGGACGGCCAACCGGCTCTTCTATCTGTCCATCCCTCCCAACATCTTCGTCGACGTCGCAAAGTGCGTCGGCAAGAAGGGCCAGGTGGCAGACGGCTTCACCCGCGTCATTGTGGAGAAGCCCTTTGGACGCGACTCGGAGTCGTCTGCGGAGCTCGCCAGGGGCCTCTCCGAGTATCTCACTGAGGAGCAGATTTACAGGTGAGAGAAGTTTTGTACTCACTTTAGACTTTCATACACTCCAAGACTACGTTGAAAACATCACTGAGGTACAGATCTATACAGGTGAGAGGGGTTTTTGTAAAGTACAGCCCCTCCAACCATGAAGGATTTTCATTCTCAGTACACTCTAGGACTACAAAATAGTCAGCCAGACCAAGCGAACATACGCGTGGAATCCATCCAGCATCTCCTCCGGAACCTCCTCCAGTGCCTCATACCTCACCCTGAATGTCCCCTGAGTGTCTCTGCCTACTCCTCTGGCTTTGCCCCTCTCGCCAGCGGATCTGCTCCTCAATGATCACCTTTTCAAACTTGCCCTTGCTCTGTCTGTTTCCTTCTGTGGAGATGCTCTGCTGCCCTGCTGCCCCGCTGCCCCGCTGCTCTGCTACCCTGCTGCCCTGCTCAGTCTGTTTCCCTTCACTCCTGCATATCTCTTTTGACTTCGTGAATGGGCTGTCTTCCAAGTCTTAGGAGACTTTAGCATCTGACTTCTACGTCCTTGTGCTTCCCCCTTCTCCCATGCTACCGTTTCCTGCAAGCTATCCTCTATCTGATTTACAGCTGGGCACTCGACGTGCGTGCACAGCCTGCCTGCCTGCCTGCCTGCCTGCGATCCTATGTAGCGCCAGCCTGACACGGCCATGTGGCTGCCTGCCTCACTGTTCCAACGTGGTCAGCTGTGTTTGACAATCCAGCGTACCAGCAAACTATCGAAGCTGGTCTGCCATGTCTTAGAAAATAGAAATGGGAAGGGGCATGACTTGGATGGGGGCGCTAGAAAAGGGATGGATGACGTGGTTACTGCGTTGCATGGGTGGTTGGTTCGCTTCTGGTGCTCCTGGGAACGGGTGGTGCTGTACTCGGGCCAAAGTGCAGCGCTGCTTGGTGATGTGCTGTAGGAACCGGGGCTAGTGTGGAGGGTGATGAACGCTATGCTGGGGTTGTTTGGGTGGCTCATGGAAGATTTGGTGTACTGCTCATGGTGGTAACCTGGAGTTTTCTCTTAGGGGCTGAAAGGGGGGTGGTTGTAGGGGCAACGAGTCGTCAGATCTGAGGCTGACGTCAAGCTCAATAGTGAAGGCCCTGTTGAAATGCATGTGTAAGTTGGCACTATATGACATTATACATTAATCTATAGTGATATATATATGAAGGCAGGGGCTCCTTGACTGCAGGCAGGGGATGCCAATCCAAAGCCTATGGCTGTCAAAGAACTTGCAACTCAAGGAACACGAGTTGGTGCATCCCACACCAAGCATTAAGAACCCTCATGCATGTCTTATAACATCTGGGACAATGGATAATTTTCCCAGTGAAATGTCACATCCAGGCAGAAAACATACCTTTTTTTTCAACCTCATGTAGGCTTTCACTGGCAAGCAACTTTGCCCACTGCCAGCTTCTCTTTCTTCGTCCCCCTGCCCCTCGTTAACCCCGTCTGACTCTGATTCGACTCTCTTGACTCTGTTGTCCTTGACTGTGTTGAACCCTCGCACCAATGGCCACCAACCCCCATCCTCTGCTAACCTGGGGTCAGCCCCGGCACCCATATACTTCTCTCCACTTTCCTCCCTCTTCATCACGCTGCATCATTTTAGCCCACACACTCTCTCTTTCCCCCCCCCCCCCCCC
>WELA01009392.1:199032-209767 GCA_009602735.1 Mesotaenium endlicherianum | reverse complement strand
AAAAAGGCGTTGACATGTAGAGCAAGACTGACATGACGTTGATCTCTTCCGAGTGAACGATGGCTCATGTGCCTAATATCACCTGCTACATGCGGCAGCCATTGCGTGTTTTGGGATCTTGCGAGGGCTGACTATCTGACACAAACTGAAATCTGCTTCAAGACTCCTGCGATCATGTCAGTCACGTCACTCCAAAGCTCAGAGAGCTTAAAAAGGATAAACGAACACTGTTGCTGGAACGAACAGCGTGATGATAGAAGCAGCCAACCAATGGATGAACACAAGGCAGATAAGGGTTTGTCCTTGGACACAATTTCCACGCACACACCGACGCAGATTCGCAGTCGTGCATTCACACATACACACGCACACACAAACGCCGCACAGCACACGCACACACAGACATCCGTACAGACGCAGACATGCACACACACAAACACACACAAATGTGCACACACACACGCATGCCCCTCCTTCCCCCCATATGCTTCTTTATTGAACCCCCTTCCGCCCCCCTTACCCCCCTCACGCTGCGTCGTCAAGCTGGCACCGACATGCTCCTTCCCTCTTGCTTCTTTGTTCAGCCCACTCGCGCCCCCCTTACCCCCCAGTCACTGCGTCGTGTCAAGCTGGCACCAACATGCTTGCCCCCTACCCCCCTTCCCGCCTCTCATGCTGCGCCTGCCCTTCCCCCGTGCTTGTGCTGAGTGGGGTGTGCAGAATCGATCACTACCTGGGCAAGGAGCTGGTGGAGAACCTGTCGGTGCTGCGCTTCTCCAACCTCGTGTTCGAGCCGCTGTGGTCGCGCCAGTACATCCGCAACGTGCAGATCATATTCTCGGAGGACCACGGCACCGAGGGCCGCGGCGGGTAAGCACGCCCTCCCCCCCACAGTCACCTCTGTAGTGTTTTTGAGCTGGAAGCCTATGGAATGCCTCTGCTGGTTCTGCTGGCCCTGCTGCTGCTGCTGCTGCCGCTGCGTCCTGCCTGCGACACACGCCTCTGAACTTGAGCTGTACTTGGGTCGAAGAGTGCTTCTGCTGGCTCCGCTGGCTCTGCTGCTGCTGCTGGTGCTTTTTTTCCCCGACACACGTCTCTGTATTTGAGCTGTACTTGAGCTGTACCCGAGCTGTAGCTGAGCTCTGCTTGGGTTGAAGAGTGCCTCTGCTGGCCCTGCTGGCGCTGCTGCTTCCTCCCTCTCGCCGTCCGACACACGTCTCTGTCCTTGAGCTGTCCTTGAGCTGTATTCGGGCTGAAGAGTGCCTCTGCTGGCCCTGCTGCTGCTGCCGCTTCCTCCCTCCAACACCCGTCTCTATACTTAAGCTGTACTTGCGCTGTACTTTTGCTGTACTCAAGCTGTACTTGATCTGTGCTGGGGCTAAAGGGTGCCTCTACAGGTCCCTGCTTCCTCCGCCTGGCTCTGCTGCTGCTGCAGCTGACGCATGTAGCATGGGCACAAGGATGCGTTAGCGGTGCCAAGTCTCCTCTGGCCATAATTAGAGAGCTGATGTGAGGAGGGGAGGACTTGCTCTCTGCCTTTTGGGATCTCTGGTGGCAGGTACTTTGACAACTACGGCATCATCCGCGACATCATGCAGAACCATCTGCTGCAGATCCTGGCGCTGTTCGCCATGGAGCCCCCCGTCACTCTGCAAGCCGAAGACATCATCAACGAGAAGGTGAGCTGCTCATGCTGCCCTGCTGCTGCTGCTGCTGCTGCTGCTGCTAGTTTCTGCCGCTGCTCTTGCTGCTGCTGCTGCTGGGTGCCATTTACTGAGTGTTGCTTGGTGCAAGTGTACCCTGTCACTGTCCCAGTCGCCAGGTCCTGTTACGTATGTAGGAAGTACAACTACATCTGGAGTGGTGACTTTGCAGCCGGTCTTGGTAGGCCTGCTGTTGCTCTGGATCTTGGCCGCAGCTTTGGGCTCAGCTTAGGATTAGCTTTGGCCTTGGGTCGGCGGTGGCTGATGCCGGAACTTGCGGTTTTTGAAACCTAACTCCTGTCGTAGGAGAAGAAACGCGGGCCGATTAAGGGCCGCCGTACTGTATTGTCGTATTGTCTTCTGTTTGAGAGGCAATGGCCGTATCTTCTTACAGCAATTTCCACCCAAGTGTTCCAAGGGACACTTGGGAGCCTTCATTACTTGGAGCCGCCTCTCATACATCCTCCTTAAGTGTTGACCTGCTTTCACATGTACTAGACTCCCAATGTTACCTGCCTGATCCCCTCCCCCCTCTTACTTATCCCAGCCGCCCCCCCCCTCCACCTTCTCCCTAACCCGCCCAATGACATAACGCCCCGCGCGCACACACACACACACACACACACACACACACATGTCCGCTCTTGTCATCTCCCGGTGCCGCTGCCGTCATCCTCCTCCGCACTGCTCTTTCCGCGCCCTGCTCTTACCACGCTCTGCTCTCCCCGCACGACACGTGTTCGTGTCCGTATGTGCGCTCGTGTGCGTGTGTGTGCGTGTGCGTGCGTGTTTGGTGTGCATGCGTGAGCCCGCCTGCAGGTGAAGGTGCTGCGGTCGATGAAGAACATCCGGCTGGAGGACGTGGTGGTAGCGCAGTACAAGGGCCACACCTCCAAGAGCGGTGTGGCGTACCAGGGCTACACGGAGGACCCCACGGTGCCCAACAACAGCCTCACCCCCACCTTCTCCGCGGCCGCGCTCTTCATCGACAACGCGCGCTGGGACGGCGTGCCCTTCCTCATGAAGGCCGGCAAGGCCATGCACACCAAGAGGTGCGCTCCCGCGTGCGCGCGCGCTCTGTTTTTTCTCCGGCGCTCTTGTGTCTCCAGCGCCCTTGTGTCTCTGAGCTCTTATGTCTCCGCACTCTTGTGTCTCCCAGTCCGCGTGCCTTTGGCCGTGCCTGTGTGCGCATGGACGTGTCTGTGGGCGTGCCTGATCGTGGGCCCGTGGCTGTACATATGCCGCCTGTGCGTTTGCCTGCGCCTGTGAATGTGCATGTGCCTGCGCCTGCACCTGTAGCTGTGCATGTGCATGTGCCTGCACCTGTGCGTATGCCTGTTTGAGGTTGAGCATGTAACCACTGTACAGCTTGAGCGTTGGTGCCATGAGTCTTCTCGCGAGCAGGGGCAGGAAAGTAAGATCTACGTGGATGGCCTGGGTCGCCGGGATCGCCTCGCACTCTCTTATGTGTGCTGACACGTGTGCACCCACTGGAATGCCCATGACCGCAGATAATCGTGTTTGTGCTTGACGTAAATTTTGTGGTAGGTTGTATTGTACCTCCCTTTATATGGTTTCTAATACGCCCACGCCCTTAATGCAATACCTGATTTGTTTTGTTTATTCCTTGACCTTCTGTGTTCTCCCATCCTCTCACCAGGCCCCACAATGAGCACACTAAAAGCGGACCACCGGCTTCACATTTCTCTTTCCTTTGGGCACTTGGCACTTGTAACGTCAAGCGTAGACAGACACCTAACCCGCGTCTACCTCCCTCCCTCCCCTCCTGCACCAATCTCCCGTGTGGCCTCCTTCCTCCTCCCGTGCGCTCTCCTCTCCTCTTCCGCCACTCTTCATTCCTCCCTCGTCGCCCTCTTTGACCCTCTCTGCCCTCTCTGTCCTTGTTCCTCTTCTCGCCCTTGTTCTCCAACCCTGCCGACCCTCTCTCCTTCCGTACTCCTGCCCTCCTCGCCCTCTTTGCCCGCGCCTGACGATCCCGCCTACCCCGCCGTCTACTCCGCCGACAATCCTGCAGGGCCGAGATCAGGGTCCAGTTCAGACACGTGCCGGGCAACCTGTACAAGAGGAGCTTTGGCACGGACCTGGACTTGGCCACCAACGAGCTGGTCATCCGCCTGCAGCCGGACGAGGCCATTTACCTGAAGATCAACAACAAGGTGCCGGGGCTGGGCATGCGCCTCGACCGCAGCAACCTCAACCTGCACTACTCCACCAAGTGAGTGCCGCACGAGCCCCATCGCGAGCACGCGCGAGCGCCAGTGTGAGCGCAAGCACAAGTGCGAGCGCGGGGCGTGCCTGCCTCCCCCTTCTGTCGGTTCCGCTTAACGGCGGCCGCTTGTGCCGCTTGGCAGCGGCCGTTTGTGCCGCGTGATGGCAGCCGCTCGTGGCGCTTGCTGGTGCCCGCTGGTGACGGCTGTATACTGCTTGCCGCTTGTTGATTGATCGAGCTGGGCGGTGGGTCGTGGGAGTTTTGCGAGCTGCAAACTCGTGAAAACTCGTGGAGGCTAGATGATGACGTGTGTGGCTTTGGAAATAGGTGTGAACGGGTTCGGCGCCTTGTTCACAGCAGGTCATCACAAGAGGGGGTGGACGGGGGTTGGTTGATGTGGGCTGGTTGACGTGGGCAGCAATGACTTTTGTAAATTTAGTTCCGTGTTTTTGAAGTGCTGGGGAGCTTATGGCTGTGTTCCTGTGCACCGTTCACCGGTGCTATTGCCGCTTGCCCTTTTGGTGGGCACTTCGGTGGTGAAGAGTTCTGTTGGCCCTCCCTCTTGCCCTTTAACGGGCAGTTTGATTGGGAAGGATTATGCCGAGCGGGGGGCCAAGCAAGATTGAGGCCCCCTTCACTGCCATGTGACGTGACGTGCACACGGCCAAGGTCCAGTCGACGGGACTTTGCTGCTTGCTGAGTAAGAGAGTCCATCTCGTGCACACATGCACTTCACGCATGGACAGTGGTTGGAAGGAGTTGTGGAGGGGGGAGGAAGAGGGGAGGGAGGAAAAGGCAGGAGTGGAAGGGGGAGGTCGATCATGCTGAACCCCGCCTCTCCACCTCTCTTAGACCTTCTGTAAAGGGCGAGTGAGAGGCCGATTGAGAACGACGTTGGCCGGACCCGAGTGTCGAGATGCGAGTGCGACTGTTTTGTTGAGAAGCTGGTCGACTGGCTGGTTGGTCAACAAGCTGATCAAAACTGGCCGGTCGTCAAAACGGGGTGGTCAGCTTCTGGTCAAGTCGTAGTCAACGGGATGGTCAACAAGCAAGTTGGCAGAGGCTGGCCACAAAATTGGACAACTTAAGGTCAAGTGCGTGGCCAACTTCTGGTCATTTTTCGGTCAATAGCCCGGTCAACGGCCTGGTCAACGGCCTGGTCAACTTTTGGTCAACGATTGACCCTGACCCTGACCTGTTCCTCCTCCGCCTCCGCGCTTTCTTTGTGCTGCGCGCAGGTACAAGGGCGAGCTCCCCGACGCGTACGAGCGGCTGCTGCTGGACGCCATCGAGGGCGACAAGCGCCTCTTCATCCGCAGCGACGAGCTGGAGGCTGCGTGGAAGATCTTCACACCCGTGCTCAAGGAGCTCGAGGACCGCAAGGTGTGCCCTGAGCTGTACCCCTACGGCAGCCGCGGCCCCATTGGCGCGCACTACCTGGCCGCCAAGCACAACGTGCGCTGGGGCGACATGATGGCCGAGTCCAACGCCTAGAGGGAGAGGGGGAGAGAGCATCGCAAAGCTCTGTGGCACAGTGTGGCGGTCACTTCTGGCTCGGGGTCGTCTCGGGCCAGGGACCGGAGGCAGGGCAGGTTCGGGGTTGGGCTGGGGCTTGGCTTGGCCCAGGTTGGGGCCGGGCTTGGGCTTGGGCTCGGGCTTCGGCTCGGGCTTGGGGTTGGCCGGGGGTTGTCTTTGGCGAGCGCTTGGCTGAGAAGGGTTGACGTGGGAGAACCAGAATTTGTAGTGAGGTGCGCGGCGCCAACTGGCTTGCTGGCTGGCTGGACAGCTGGCACGCAGTGGCTAAGTAAGTGAGGCGTCGGGTGAAAGGAGGAGAAAGGAATGGTTTGGTGGCAAGAGAATTGCCTGTCAGCTCAGAATCACAGTCAGGCCACTTTATTCTCCTTCTCCTGCTTTTAACTCTACCTGGAGATGGCTGGGCAGCCAGCGTCAGCTGGTTTAGTGCGTACTTTAGAATTTGCCAGAGCTGCCAGCTGGCAGCGCAAAATTTGGAACTCTTCAGGGGAGACTGTTCATTCTGCCGGCAAGCCCGCTAGCTCCCGATCCTTTTCTGAACTCTCTTATCTACTCTACCTTTCCAGGTGGCCATTCTCCTGCAGAATGGCCGCCCATGTAGGGAGCTCTCTCTATTTCTCTCTATTTGAGTAATAAGGGTGCATAGCTAACGCAGGGGACTGGGTTATTCCTTCCTCGGAGTGAGCCTGCCTGCTCGGAAAGCTTGCTCCTTGCTCCTTCTGCATGAACGACCAAGCACTAGGTTGAAGGAAGAAGTTCCTTGCGCTTGGGTGCAATCACTCTGTTAGGATACTTTGTCGGGGGGTATCAAACTGTTGTCGACTGATCGCTGCCCAAAGAACATGCCAGGAGTGAGACTGTTTCATTTAAAGGAGCTTTAGTAAAATGACATTGTTGCCCTACCACGTTGGGAACAGTCTACAGCTTGTTAAAGCTTCTAAGTTCATTGTTGTGGTTCTTAGTAGCAACATAGTGTTAGCGCAAACCAAATTAGTTATATTGTGTGTACTTATTTGGTTGTATATAGGTTGTAGCACGCTCCATTCTTTGTGCAAGAGTACCTCCTAGACATTTTGGCACTAAATATCGAGTTCAAAATAAGATGACGCGTACTATCATTTAAAGGACAACCCTCTATTGTTTCCCTGTCCCTGTTTTCTATTTTCCCTCCCATAAATAGTTACGAACTGGCAATGTCCTCTTGTCTACTCTCTTTTCGACAAAAAGTTACGAACTGCATGCCAATGGTGAAGTTTGTACTATACTGCACAATAAACAATCTTGCTTAAACTTGCATATGTGGGACATACGCAGCTAAAGCCAAGGAGTAGTATGGGTCTAGTGGCAAGTGCATGCTCCATGCATATAAATTGCTTCAATCAGGTCGCTTCAAGTGGGGTGCATGGATGGAAAAGCAAATCTTGTTTGGACGACACATTGTACATCACCCATATATTGAAGAGTGTGAATTCTTTCCACCATCAACCTCAGTCTAGCTTGACAAGATGGTGAAAAGTTATTATATACAAATGTACTTTATGATACACCGGGGCGAGTAGGAGCGCAACTGCCCTGCCACCAAGATTTCCACTATCAGATTAAGCTACACAACACTTTTAGCTACAATTGCTGTCGGCTTCACAAAAATGCTTTGCTTCGTCCTCGCCAGCTGTTCGTCGCGCGTTTTTGACGAAACGCACATGGCGCCCCCTACGAGCGCCAGCGCGCCGGCCGAGTCGATCCGCCGCCGCTTCGCAACAAGCTCAAGCTTCCTCTCGTGATCCGCCACCTGGCACGACCGCGTCGCGTCCTGCTCCAGCTTCCTCTTTTGCCCCGTCACCTGGCGAAGCCCCACTCCCCCGCTCAGCCTCTCCCTCTTTTTGTTCTCCTCCTTCTCACCCTCCTTACCTCGCTCTCGTCTATGGACGCCCGCCGCCGCCCGGGGCGCAGCAACAGACGGCCTGCCCCCCGAAGGAAGGGCCCCAGAGAAGATGGAGGATGCGCTGATCGCAGCGCGCTTGTTCAGCAGGTTGGTCCGGAACTTGGGGTGGAAGTCGACCCTTGACGCCGCAGCTGCGTCCTCCTGAGACTCAGGGAGGAGCCGGATCCCCAGCCCCCTCCTGCGCGCCTCCGCCTCCTCCTCCGCCACTCTCCTCTTCTGCGCCTGCGGCCGTGACAAGCACAGAGCAGCCAGGGGAGGCACACAAAGAGACACCCGCAAGCGAGATCGCTCAGATATGAAAACGCAAGGCAGCACGGCAGAGCGCTCGACGCGAGCCTGGTCGTATCTTATCTGCTTTTGGAAGATCGCAGCAGCTGCATGGAGGGCAACCTCATCACAAGAGGACAAGAGGGCTGAAGACAGATAGAGGGGGAGAGCGACTATTGCAGCAGGGCGCAGAAAGCTGCGGGCGCAGAAAGCTGCGCGCCCGGTAACAAATGTTTGCTCATGGAGGTTTGCTGCAGCTTTGCGGAGTGCGAGCACATCACAATTAGGAGGCTACAGCTTCAGGGAGGGGGAAGAGTACATCTCAGGAGGAGAGAATAGGGGAAAGGGGAGGAGCGGAGGAGGAGAAGAGAAGAGAGAAGGGGAGGAGAGAGGAGAGGTAAGGACGGGAGGGGAGGCGGCGGAGGAGAGGGGAAGGGAGGGGAGGAGAAGGGAGCAGAGGCGGGGAGGGGAGGGGAGATGGAAAGAGACAAACCCTCAGCTGCGCGCGCAGGATGCGATTGCGGTCGTAGTTGTCCGCGTGGCGCGCATCTGTGGAGTCCTTGAGGCGTGTCAGCCGCGGCGCCACCTGGCGTGCGCGCGCGGCGTCCTCCCCCGCATGCTCCAGCTTGTAAAAAGGATCTGCCAGCTTCTGTCTGTCTATATGTGCACCCGCCGCCCTCGCCCACCCAGGCATGCCCGCCCACGCCGCCCAGGCACGCACGCATGCCCGCGGCCACATGGCACCGCATCGCGATCCAGTCAGGTGCGCTGAAAGAAGAGCATGCGATGAGGCGGAGGTGTGCAGATGCATGCACGAAGAGCAGGGACGGGCTCAATTTGACGTGCAAATGAACATGCATCTGCATCATCGAGTGTGCAAGGGAGGGAGAATTGGAAAGATACGCAAAATGAAAAGACACACACGAGCTCGTGCGCGCCCTCACGCCCTAAAGCTGCAGCACTCTGCTGGTAGGACTATCTGTTGCCAGCTGGCACAATCTGCCCCGTCAAGGCTACTGATAACACTCGAAGGCATCTTATGGTCCTCCTAGCTGCCGCAACAGCATTAACAACAGGAGCACCGACACTAGCAGCAGCAGCAGCAGCAGCAGTAACTAGGCAGCAGCAGCACCAACACTAGCAGCAGCAGCACCATCACTAGCAGCACCAGTCACACAAGAAACGGCAGCAGCAGTAACAAAATGAAAAGAAGCAGCAGGCTGCACCCAACAACCACAGTGCTAGTGCTAGAAGGCCCAAATCAAGGGAGAGGGCGAGATGGACGGACCATCTTGGTCAGGCAGCAGGACCGTCTCGGCTTCCGCCGCGTCGTACGTCTCCTCCTTCTGCTTTGCGCCGCTCACCTGCGCGCGCGTGGTGGGCGCAGAAGCGGGCGTGTGAGTGCATATGCGTGTGCCTGTGAAGGGCGTGCGAGTGTGTGTGCGTGTGCCTGCGTAGGGCGTGCGTGTGCATGTGCGCGTGCGTGTGTACAGTGTAAGTGCGTCTCTGTCTCCATGTATGCGTGCGCGCGAGTGTGTCTGTCTGTCTGCGGGCGCATGCACATGCGTGCTTCGCCTGCATGCGTGTGTGGCCAAGCATGCATGTACCTGTGTCCCTGCGTGTTTGCACGCGCGCGTGTGTGTGTGCGTGTCTGTGTGTGTGCGTGTCTGTGTGTGTGCACGTGTTTCTATGCAAGCAGGCATGTGTGCGTGCAAAGCTTACGCAAGGGCATCTGTCTGCACATTAAAAGAGACCCCTTTCGGCCAAAGATGGTCCTAGCACACACTGGACACTGGACCCAGCCACTCCCGCCTCTCAAATTTCTCCAACCTGTGCTCCCAGTGAGGGATAACACGAGGTCGAAGTTTTTGTTCAGGGATTTGAGCTGTGCCCCTCCTCACGTCTTGCACATCAAGGGAGCTCCTCACTAGTCTTCGCGGAAACTTCAATCACCACTAGGGCTGAAGGAACAGCCAGCCAAAGTAAGGGGAGAAATATGAAAAGGGCAGGATCAAGAAGGTACACGGAGAAAACGAAGGTGGTATCCAGGGCAGGGCAAGGCGGGCGGGGCATAGTGAGAGGATCCTTACAACAATGTAGGCGCAGTTTTTGGGGTCCGTTTGGATTTCAATCTCGTGCTGACAACACGCCGACTTCATTTTGAAGCTCCATATCTGCGCGCCACATTGACAGGCACACATCAGCAAACGCAAATGCACACACACACACACACACACACACGAGCATCATCAGGCATGCGTACTTCGCTTGAAGTCAGCAGGGCCCAGGGCGCAGGGAGCGGGTAGCAGAAGAGGAGGGAGAAAAGAGCTGTGAGGATGGACAAGGGACGCGGGAGCAGGGAAAGGAGAGGAGAGGAGGAGGAGCGAGAGGAGCAGGAGGGTAGGCAGGGAGGGAGGAACGGAGTGAGGCAGGTACGGAGGGAGGGAGAGGGGGGGGAAGAAAGCAGTGGGAAGGGAGAGGAGAGGAATTGGGGGGGAGATGGGGGGCGGTGTACAGACCTTGGTGGAGAAGTAGTTGCCGACGGCCTTCTTCTCCGCGTTGAAGCGCACGCCCTTGCCAATCATGGCCTGGCAGCCCAGGCACCACACGTTGAAGGGCATCTCGAATCTGCGCGCACCTCACCGCGCAGCGCACGACGCGTAAGCATTGATTACCAAGCAGGCCGTAGCCTGGTCATTCATCACACACGAGCACGTCGACAGCGCCGCATTGTGGGGTGGAGGAGGATTGGTGTGGCGTTGGCGTTGGCTTCATATCACGCGGCTTTATATCACGCGGGATTGGGCTACGAGAGCTTTGAGGTCGGGGTTTTGCCTCCGCATGATACGCGCGTGGAAGGCATTTCGAGCGTGCACGCCGCACAAGAGTCTTTAGAACAGCATAGCTGCGTGTACGAACATACGTGCGCGTGTACGCAAGCATCCCCTTTCGCCCTCGCTCATGAATGCCCGGCTGCACGTGCCCAGTTCAGCAAACAGTCCAAGCAACCAACTCAGCTCCGACAGTGGCAGAACGCTCGCTGGGGGAGGGGGGGAAGGG
>WELA01009392.1:161189-171548 GCA_009602735.1 Mesotaenium endlicherianum | reverse complement strand
CGTTCCCCTGCCCCCTCTCCTTCCCCCCTTCCCGCTCTTGCCCCCCCAGCTCCCTGCCCCTGTTGCCACTACTACAAGCAGGCTCTGTTGGGTCACTCAGAGAGCGTGTGTCGTCGTCGTAAATGCGTGCGACGCTATGACATTCTGACGCCAAGAGGTTCTGCGACACTCGAAGAAATTATGTGACCAGTAGTAGAGCTCTGTCTCTCTCCGCCACGTGTTTCGCTTGCGCAGCAGCCTAGCCGCAGCACCTCGCCGCCTGAGCAGCAGGTGCTTGCAAGTGCCCAGAGCCTCGACAGCTGGCAGCCTACAGTGGAGACGCACCCCCCTCTGCCCGAGGGGACAGTGCCTCAGAGCGCGCGACAGGTGGCACCAGCACAGGAGGCCGAGGACGTCGCGATGCATGAGCAGCAGCAGACGCCGTCTGTCGACGCACAGGTGCGCGTGGCGTCCATTGAGCCCACTCCGCTCCCTGTCTGCTTCCCCTCCCACCTCTCAAAAGTATGTTAGCGTGAGGGAGAATGAGCTTGATCCCTCCTTTGCCCTTCTCTCGTGCTCTTCCTCTCCTGGCACTTCAAGCCCTTGCTTCACCGCTTCCTCAGTCTCCGGGGAGTCCTCCTCCTGCTCTTCCTCCTCCCGCTCTCGTCCTCCTGTCTCCCCCCTGCCCTCGGCCCTGAGGGTCTCCACGGGGGATGTTGCCAGCCCATGCTGACGTCGTGGCAACGCGTCTTGCATGTCTCTCTCCTTTCCTCTTCTTTTCTGAGTGAGCCCTACTCGCTTGTAATTCATCCACAATTTTCCCTGACTTATGCAATTACAGCCAAGCAAATTCAAGGAAGGCACTGTTCGCTTTCGCAGGATTGGCGCTCGTGTTAACGGGTGGCGCCCAAGTAAGCCACTGGAAGGTTGCGCACGATCCTGCTCGTGTTATTAGTGGTGCCGGAATGAAGCGGGGGAGGGCAGAAAAGCGTGGAAGAGGCGGAAGATGGGGAGAGAGGCAGAATCACTTCAGGACATCAGAGAGTAATAGAAGAATCATAAGCTTGCACTTGCAATTGCAGACGATTACAGGTGACTGTCTTGTACGATGAAGCTATCTTTCTTACCTGCGTGCGCAGACTCCTGCACAGGAGATCCTCTCTGGCGGTCATGTGGCGGACAGCCAGGGCGCCAGCAGCGCGGCTGAAACTGGCCCTCCTCTTCCTTCTCCTGATGCTGCTGCTGTTGCTGCTGCTCCTGCTGCTGCTGCTCCCTTTGAGGACAAGGAGGTGACGATACTTAAGGTACTGCTGCTGGCCCCCTCCTCTTCCCTCCCTCCTTCCCCTCCCCTCCCTTGTCCTCCTCTGCTTCACTCTGCCTGCCTGCCCTGTCCTGCCCTTCATGTCTCTGGTCCCCTTCTTTCCCCCCCTTGTTTCCTACATTGTGCCGTCTTCGTGCGTGTCCAGAGAAGCGGGGTGGCGTTAGGCAGGGCTGGCAATTAGGAGCTTGATTTGCTGACGTCTTATCACATAACCAAATCGAAGCTTGAATTGATTTGATATGTGCCATTGGCGCGTCCCTTTGCTCGTCACGATCGACCCCGTATGTTCATCATACTAAGTACACACAGCTCCATCACGAGCTCAAGTCACGCACTACGTTGTTCAACATACTCGCAGAAGCACACAACCTGTCGTTGTAAAGGAAAGAGCAAAAGGAACAACTCCCACTCGTGTAATTTGATGTCAATCAGGTGTGTACGGGTCCCTAGCAGTGTAAGAAAGAGGGAGGGCGTGACAGAGTCCAAACCCTGGCAACGGAACGATGTGGGTGCTGCGAGTGCAGGAGGAGGCGCAGGCGCAGCAGGGGAGGGCGGCTGAGCTGGAAGGACAGCTGGCGCACACGGCGGCGCTCCTGGAGAAGCAGCGGCAGGGGCGCCAGAAGCTGCTCTCCGAGGTCTGCCCCCTCCTCCTCCTTTGCCAGCTGTCATCCCTGCTGCTGCTGCTGCTGCTGCTGCTGCTGCTGGTGGTGGTGCCCAAACCGGCCCGGCAGCGTGAAGACACGCACACGCGCACGCGCAGAAATTTATGTTGACTAGAAAGGCATTTGCACAGGCCATTGCTGTCGTTGAAAACAGCCTAGTGTCCTCCCGTGGCACGTACACGCTCACTCTCTCTCTGTCTCGAGAGAGGGGGAGACGCCCACGCACACACACACATACACACACACATGCGCGTGCACATTCATACGTGTGCGTGTGCATATGTGTGTGTGTGTGTGCGTGCGTGTGTGTGAGTGACTGAGCTGTCCATGGGGGAGGCTAGAAGGCTGCACCTGACATGTTGCACGCTGTGGCTGGGCTTGTGTGCTCGCGCCACGTGGCCCGACCACTTGCGCGCTGCCGCGACAGGTGGACAAGCAGTCGGTGGAAATCGAGCGCCTCTTCTCCGAAAACGCGGGCCTGGCCGCCGGCTTCCGGGAAGCTTCCGAAATCGCCGCCCGCTGGGAGCTTCAGGTATCGCACACACATACCCCTGCCTTTGTCTTTTTCAGGACGGAAGTGACCTCAACCGCGCAATGATGACGTCAGCCGCGTAATGATGACTATGATGATGATGGTTATAGTGGTGATGATGACGAGACGGTGGCGATGCTGATGTTGATGGCGGAAGGATGCCAGCTGTGTAGAATGCCAGCTGTCGCGTCAGTAGCAAGGCCAGCTGTCCCTTGCCTTGGCGTCCCGGCAGGCTTGAGAGGTGAATTGGCGTGGCACATTGTGCGTGACGTGCGACAATAGCTGCTGTGCCGAACGGCCTCAGTGTTCTTGCTCTCTGAGATCTCTTGTGTTATGGGAGAATGCTTTTACATGTCCAAGACCTTCACTGGGGCATACTTCAGGTGGGTCCTTTCCTAGGGTGTGTGTTTGTGTGTCGCGTGCGCGCATGTACGTGTGTAGGCGTGTCCGTATGTACTGTGGATAAGTCTAATCAAGTCAAATTAAGTCTGATAAGTGCACATTTAAGTGCACATTAAGTGCACATTTACATATATAGTGTGCGCACATTTACGGGCACTTGCATTCCCTTACAAATTATGTACTGTACACACATATACATTAATATCAACATGTATATATGTGCATATCTATTCGTACACATTCGTACGTGTACATACGCGTCAATCTCAATATTTTTGAATGTATGTACATATGCTTGTACGTACATATATGTATGTATATATAACATATATTTGTGTTGTATATTTTCATAATTTACTTCTCTTTTGCAGCTGAAGGAGTGCCTGCAGCAGTGCGCCGAGCTAAGGGCTGCCGTGAGTGAGCTGCGCAATGAGAACGCTCGCCTGTCCCAGAGCGAGGGCGTGAGGCCTGCCCCGCGTGAGGTGTCTGCTGGAGAGCCGCCAAGTGTCGGCAGCCCTGGGGCTCTGGAGGCCCTGAGAGAGGAGAAGCTGCTTCNCCCCTCCCTCGCCTTCCCCTCTCTTCCCCCCCACCTCGCGCAATGCCCCATCAACCCCCTGGTTGTGCCCCTCAAAAGCGTACTCATGGATGTGTGTGGCCTCCTCCCTCTTTCTTCCTCACTTGGGTGCGTGTGCGTGTGTGCATGCACGTTTTCGTGTGGTTTGTTGCGTGCATGTGGATGTGCGTGCGTGCATAAACGCGCGCGTGTATGTGTGTGTGTTTGCGTGTGTGTATGTGCGTCACATGTAGTTTGCGTAAGACAACACAAAATGAGGGAAACACGGACCGCACAAACGTGCACAGGCTCATAGCCTAACATGTCTGATATGAATGTACCTGCCATTTTGGTGCATGCATCTATCAATACGGTGTTCCCAACCTGCAGATGTGTTCAGGCATCAGGATGACACTTTGCCCCAAAGCGGACCAAGGAGCTTACTTGTTGGACTAGGACCGTTGTGTGTGTCTCTCTCTGTGTGCGTGGGCGTGTGTGTGTGTGTGTGTGTGCGTGCAGGCTGAGCTGGCGCAGGCCAAGACCGCGGCCGACACGCTGGCGGGCCAGGTGGCGCAACTGGAAGCGGACAACATCAAGGGCATGCAGACCATGAGCAAGCTGAGCCGGCTGTACGCTCTCCCCTTACCCGACACCTGTCCATGCATGGGTTGGTTCAAGTGCGGGGAGCATTGGGAAAGTGTGTGTGAGTGCGTGTGTCTCTCTCTGTATGTGTGCGTCTCTCTCTCTCTCTCTCTCTCTCCCTCTCTCTCTCTCTCTGTGTGTGTGTGTGTGTGTGTGTGTGTTGGTGCCACCGGAAGTATGTCAGAGAGATGCGGCAGACCAAAAAGAATCGCAATAACGAAAGGGGGATTTGGGGCGGGTGGCCATGGTGGGGGAGCGGAGGGCGAAGGGGGGCCACAAGAGGGGCGGATATGAGGGGGTTCGTGCGTAGAGGTATTGGCATACGTTGCCCGACATTCAGACAGCAGAAGAAGCGGGCTGCTGTGTTACTTTCTTGTAGGGGGTTTGGCAGTCAGTCGCCACCATAGTGAGAACCAAAAACAGCCCCCAGAGAATACATGTTGAGTGCACGGCTTGTGAGGCGCGTCTCCTTCCTCTGCAAGCAGGCTGGGGGCTGCCACGGGGTAGACTTGTGCGCACGTCGCACTTGCGAATGAGCTTCCCAAAGCCGTGTTCTTGTTCCATGGGGACGTTTTGGCAGCATCACGATGTACAGCTGTGCCCGTGTCCGCAAAGTTCTTGTGTGCCCGCGCGTAGGTGCGTGCGCATGTGTGTGTGTGTGCGTGTGTGTGTGAGTGTGCGCGCGCGCGTGGGTTCGTCCATATGTGTGTGTGTGTGTGTGTGTGTGTGTGTGTGTGTGTGTGTGTGCGCGCGCGCGCGCGCGCGTGGTTGTGTGTAAATGTGTGTTTGTGTGTTTGTGTGCGCGTATGTGTACTCGAATCTTGGAATCAGTATTGAGCTTTCGGCATACAAAAACATGGCTCTATTCCTGGTCGACTGTGATGCTACTCGTCCTTGCCAGCAGGCAAGAGCACCAGGTCTTTTTTTACAGAGGACAATGCTAAGTCTTCGCAGCAAGAGTGTGCTTTGCAGTTTATGCTGCGTTCAAGAGATGGCTCAGGAAGGGTAGTCCCCAAATGCGTAGAGTGGAACCCAAAGGAGAGGCATGCGCAGCTTGGCTTAGAGTCAATCCAGTGTGAACAGGTCCCTGGCTAGCAGCTGCCCGGCTGCTCACCCGGTTGCTGCCAGGTGTTGTGTTATGTCCGGAACGCCCCAAGCCCACGTGGGCTTGGCAGGCAAGTCGTTGCTGCTGGCTGGCTGGCTCTGTCTGCACTTGGTGAGAGCTGGCTTGGATTCTGCAGTGTGAACAGGACCCAAACGAATACTTGAAAAAAGTGGGTCCGAAGCCTGAGCTGGATCGCTCGCTCGCTCAATCGCTTGCTTTCTTGCTTGCTTGCATGTGGCCTGTGGCTGGAGGGTGGCCCTTGCTTAAGGAGTCGCTTGTGCTGCCTGGCGTTTGGTCTGTTCTTTGGGAGGGGGGACGAATTTGTTTTTGTGGTGATCTTCGTGTGCAGGTATCAGCCAATGCTGGCTAATATCGAGACCAAGCTACTGCAGGTCAGGCAGCAGCCTTTGCCGGGTGCTGCCGTGGCATAGTGAAGCGTGCCAGGTGGCATAGTGGAGGGCGCCAGGTGGCCTTTTGACGCGGTGTGATTGAATGTTGCCAGTTGTTGCTCTGGCGCCGGGGGACTGGCTGCTGCCAGGTGCTTTGGCACGGTGGGGTTGTTGATAACCTCGCCACTTGTTTGTTGTCATCACATCAACTTACAAATCCGCGCTTGAAATTTTCCATCCATTTCATTGTCAATCGTATGAGACTAGTATTGGTAGTGGCAACGATGACTTCAAGCACGGCCATAGTGTTGCACACGTCCTTGAAAATGTTTTTTACTCGTTCCGAAGAAGATAGGTGGTGTGCAATTTCACGAGTTTGCGAGGAAACAAGCAAGGGTCCTTGGGGAGTACCTTGGTGAGCGTCTCCAGGACTTCATTTCTAGGAACTAAGAGTATACTAGTATTCAGCACATCAAGTCTCGTGTTTAACGTGCGAATTGGACTACGTAATTGTGAACGTATAGATGTGGAAGCAATAAATTTCATGTGTGTGCACTTATTGCGACAGGTGTGTTGACTTTATTTCATTAATTCTTGCAGTCCTAAAGTTAGTGCCCTAGCTCTCCTACGTTTCCTTCCAAAGGTCGCATATATGACATCATTATGCTTGCACGAATTGTGTAAGTGGTTGGTTAGATTGCCCATTGTGACATTTTTGCTGAAGTATTTGCTCTCCTTAAACGTAAAATTACTCATATGCATAGCCTTCTTGCACGTCTATCATGCTTGTTTGATGAGCGTGTATGTGGCTTCTGTTCATGGTCAATTTTTCTAACAAAATTTTGCCATGCATGCATACTGGTCTAGCTACTTATATATTTTTGAGATTCCAAACAGTAGCAATAACTCTAGGAGGCTTTTAACTATTGAGAAACAAGACAACAGTATAGTGGAAAACGGAGCAACAGCCATAAGAAGTCATACACCGTCAAGCTCAGTCAAGTCTAGATCATTCATTCCGTCGTTAGCCAAATGCGAGATCAACATAGTATTTACAATTAAATATGGTCCATGAGGGCGACCTAATCACCAACTATAAAAGTGTTAAGTATGGAAGACATATAATTGGAAGTA
This sequence comes from Mesotaenium endlicherianum, assembly GCA_009602735.1. Taxonomy (NCBI): domain Eukaryota; kingdom Viridiplantae; phylum Streptophyta; class Zygnematophyceae; order Zygnematales; family Mesotaeniaceae; genus Mesotaenium; species Mesotaenium endlicherianum. The sequence continues at coordinate 164,829 of WELA01009392.1, read as the reverse complement.
TATTATGCATGGCTTTTGTGTACGTATCACATGAGTGCATGAGAGTGTTCCTTATGTTTTCCCAAAAAGCTTCCGACTTCAGATCAAAAGAGCATTGTGTTACTCGGATTCTGTGGGTGTTGTGAAGGTATGAGACGTCGTAACGCATAGAAAAAGGCTCACTTCTCTAAAGGAAGGTTCTACCGGGATTTGAACCCAGGTCACTGGATTCAAAGTCCAGAGTGCTAACCACTACACCATAGAACCATATGCAAGTGTCTAGTAATATAACTTAATTCACAGTAAAAGGATTTCCGCGGCGTTTCAAGTTTCGAGATTGGGACTGCAGCGTTCTTCTTATGTCGCGGATGGTCGCGAATGGTCACGAATGTGATCATAATGTAGACGACCCTCCACTCGACGGGAGATAGTTGAAGTAACTGTGTGTGACAAACTTCATTTTGAAGAGCTTGTTGGCTGTATGGCCAGGAGCAGCTTTGCGAGAAGCTGTGTACTTTTGGATTCATTGTACGCGTCATTGACGTCGCGAATCTTTTACTGATAGGCTTAAACTATTTTCCCTCAAAATCCAGCTAGGTGTAATATTCTGGTAGGTCGCTAGAATGTGTTCATAGAAGATGAATTGAGTTGAGTAGTAAACAATTCCTTGTTCTCTTAGCTTCCAGTCATGTCCCTTACGAAGCCTGCGAAACGCAGTGGGAGTGGCAGCAGCTTGAACACCCAGCCTAATGGCTTGCAGATAAATGGTGCTGGAAAGCTAGAGCCTGGCGTTTTTCACTGGAACAGATATTTTGACAAGGAGCATGAGTGGGACAGGGTACGTCTTTTTTATCCTGTCTGTAAGCTGAGGCCACCATTTTAACCTCCTGAAAGATCTCCTCTTCCGTTCAGCCACATTTCACCTCAAAGTACAAAGTTTTGTCCTGTAACCTCCTGAATCATGACGTCTCTTTTTTTTTTTCAACCTTGTTTTGCCTCATGCTACAGACCTTTGTCCAGTCTTTCTCAGGAACGGTATTTGTGGCCTGTGTAACATTTCTTTAGGGGCAAGGTCCACGCACAGCTATTTGAGATAGGGAGGTACTTCTTAGGCCGTCACAGGCTGTCTTTCCTTCCGATCTGCCACCGATTGTGGACATTTTTGAGGAACACTTACTCAATGAGCACTAGTGAAGAAGCAACATTTGTGGAGGCCAACCTTGACGACTGTCAATACCTTGGGAGGGGGAGCTGATAATACGAGTGATAAGGTGCCGTGTACATGGCTACTGTATGGCCGTGTGTATGGGTGCATAGAATTGTTGATCGTGAGCTTAAAGTGAAAAGGGGAAGCACTTTCAAAAAGTAGACTTAGTGGACTGTTGAGGTGGATTTGAATGGGTTATGAGGTCAAAATACTTGAGGACGAGGATTCTTGTCAGGTGTTTGGGATGGCTACTGTAGAAGCTGTTGCTACTTCACAAATTTCTTGGAAGGTGAAGCTGGTCCTTTGGATGCTATTGGCTTGGATGATCAGTACTGTGTCATTTCTTTTAGAAGCAAGTTGCAAGGGAGCTCTGGCTGGAACATTGCCAATGCGTGAGAGGCTCTGAAAGTTATCATCTCTGGGCTGGCTCAGATACAAGCTTTGTGCTTTGGTTTAATAGCAATAAACCTGTGGTGGAATCTGAAAGTTCCTTCAGAACACCAAAGTCCTGGCCTCTTGGTGGACATCTAGCAGTGAGAAGTTCCAGTGATGAGTGTGGGAACACTTGGTGCAGTAGGCACCTGTCTCTGTTGAAGACACGACGTCACGAGTGTCACATTTGCGGATGTTTCCTGTTACTTTAAGACTCCTCAGAAGCGACTGCAAGGGTTTTTTCCTTTCGAGTCTCCATGCCGTTAACTAATAAGCACCAGCCAGCACAGTGGATGCTGTTATTCTGAGCTGCAATTAAATATAACGCAAAACGCCACCGAGTGAAAGAGAAAGCGAAAAGCAGAGCTTGCGACCAGCGCAGAGTTCTGTGTGAGGGTAATGCCCCAATGGCAAGCTGAGAAGCAGGCTGATGGAGGTACTTCAGCTTCCTGGCTGATCTTTTGAAAGGAGGATGTTAGGTCAGGGTTTAGCATGGTTAGGGTTGAGATCTGCTTGTACTTTGAGCTTGCCAATCACCATCTCGCTCTGCTCAAGGCATGTCAGTGTTCCTGAGGGCTGCCCGCTCTCATGAAGGAGGCCACCCCAGCTCAAGGGGCTTCACGGATGTGTGACACCTGTCTCTGCTTGGCTCCCCTCAAAAGGCCTCCCTTACCTCCACACACCTCCACACCCACAGCCTTTCCTATTTCCCCTGAAGCCCATCAAATGTGTGGGGCCATCTATTCGTCAGGAGGGCAGATTAGGAGCGCAAGTTATCTTGCAAGTTAGAGCATCATGTGACTCATTTGAAGCTCTATCCGTGGGGAAGTCAGGATTGCAAGGTATTCAGTGTGTGACTCATTCGAAGTTGTAGCGCCTTTCATGGGTGACAGGATGAGCTGGGTGACGTGCTGCACTGGATGCGCCAAGTGGTGGGCTTCCTAGCGGGCCTGGTCTATGGCGTCGTGCCTGTGACAGGTGGCATCGGCCTTGCTGTGTACGTGCCTGAAAGTACCTCACCCTAGCACACCCTTCTTACTACACCCTTCTCCCTTTCCCTTCACCCTTTCCCATTTACCCTCTTCCCTTCAACCTTGCCTCCCTTTCTGTTGCCTCCATCTCCTCTTTTTGTCATGTCAAACTTGCTGGACTCTCATCCAGCTCTCGCATGAAAGTTGCGGCGGCATACTTACTTCAAAACTCGCAAGAGGGCGTCATGGCCCAGCTAGAGCCATCTGGTGCCAATTTCACACTATAATATTCTCAAGCAACGAATCTAAGCACTGAGTGTGTATCCTGCTGCTGGTCATGTCAACTACCGCTGCTGCCGCCGCTGCTGCCGCGTTTCGTGCTGCCTCTGCTCCTGTTGCCGCCGCCGCTGCTGCCGCGTTTCGTGCTGCCTCTGCTCCTGTTGCCGCCACCGTTGCTGCTGCTGCTTACTGAGGTTTGCCGGGGGGGTGCCATGAATGCCATGAGAGTGATGTCATGGGACCTGTGGCCTGCTACCCTTTCCTTCCGCCCGACTGTGACTCTCCACGTTATGCCCTCTCCCGTTAGTATGGATGCATATCGCAGGAGACCATTGCCAGCCATACCCCATCCCCGAGTGCCCCCTTCAAGAGCTGAGGAGTCCATCCATGGCTTCTAATGCAACCAACTCACCTTCACCTCCTTTAGTCGATATCTCTCGTCGACATCGATGCATTTCTCTAACTCCCATCTGAGTGATGAGCTTCGTGCCATCCTCCGGTGCTCGTCGCTCCATCTCCCGCCACCTCACCACACTCCCCTATCTCCCACCACCTCCGTCTATCTCCCCCCCCCCCTTCATCTTGTTTCGCAAGCACTCGCATGCTGCTCGCCTCACGCTCTCTTGCGAGCGCGTGCTTTGCTGCACGAGCGCATCGTCGATCGCAGCACCCACGCCTTGCGGCCTTATCCTGATGCTAGGTGCATGAATGGGGGAGCATGAGAGAGGGGCATGGGGCGGGGGGCATGGAGCTGGGGCCGGGCGCGCGGGGG
>WELA01009392.1:137488-147910 GCA_009602735.1 Mesotaenium endlicherianum | reverse complement strand
GGGGGGGGGGGGGGGGGAGAGAGAGTCTCTTAACGAAGTAGCCAAAGGGAGCCAGTCTTAGCAATCTCGCAGGCCAGCATGTGGGGTGCAGCCATTGTTTGATGAGATCTTTATGAGAAGAGCCACTGCGGGTATCTACTGCCTGTAAGATAATGTGCTAGAGCTTGGTGTAGGCCCTCTTGCAAAGGTGGGGATTGGGAAGCCTAAGAGAAACAGCATGTGTGAGGGTGATGTGGCTGCAGGCCATGTATGAGGCTGGTTGGCTATCAAGTATGAGGCATGGGTGTAAAGCTTCTACATTGAGTTTCGAGAAAGAAAGCAGACCTTGACAAGCTCATTGGCGATGGCAGGTGTGATATCAACTGCCTTCTGATAGCATTCATATGCAGCACCCTGGTTTCCAGCCTGTTCATGCTCGATTGCCCGGGCCAAGTTCTCTTTCCTTGATCTGCCCATCCACCCCAGTTCCCAGATAATACTCATGTAACACCTTCCATTTGCTTGACTTCATTGCCACTACCTCGTAACTCACGACATATTATGCAATGGTGTCCAGAAGTGCTGGCTTTCTACTCGGTCACTGTAAGAATAATAGGCCATCAAAGCTTATAAGTGAAGGTGTGCTAACCGTGCACGCTTCAGCTCCTGATCAGCTTTCATAGGTAGGACGCCTCCGTCAAACACAAGAACTGGGACCACTCCATGGTGCCTCAATAGATTAACTCGGTGCATACAATAATTGATGAACCTGCACACAGGTGTAAACACAAATACATAAATGAAGCTCCACTTGGACGTGCCTTCATTATGGTGCAGACAAGGACCAGCTGCCAAATCTGCTAACCTGTCCGTTGGGTTCTCCTCGCATATGTCCTTGCTGCAAGTGAGAGCGCCCCTGTGCAACCAGCCATACGTATCAACAGCTACCCTTTTCCCGGCGTATTCCTGCACGTGCACCTTTTTTGTGATAGACTTCAGTGCAGGCAACAGACCAGAGATACCCATCGAGACTTCAACAGCCTTTGAACCATATCCAGGTCACCCTAGTTCAATCCACATCCTCTTAGAGACCAAATGTCGTGGGTGCCTTCATGTCTACATGACAAGTCCCACTCGTGAAATGCATCCAAGAAGGACTGAGGTGCTTGGTACATGAGGTGCTTGGTGCATACTTCCATATGGACTTGGTAATGCGTTTTGAAGTTGTGAAGGCCTGCTGCTGATCAAGATACTTGACCATGACGACCACGATTTGAATTAGCCGACTGGCAAGATTGCGCCCTTTCCAAATTGAATGAACATTTTTTAGTCGAATCAGGTCGAATCATGTTGACTGACATATAGTGCAGTATTATGGAGCATATCACGCAAGTAAATGGTCCACGTGTACTCCTGAGATAGCCGGCTGGCAATACGGAATCAAGGGAAATTCGGAGGGCCGGAACCAGATTCGGCTGGCACCAATTTTTTTCAAGGACATCGATAAACCGCGGTCGAACAATATATTTGTTTTTGGGGAACAAACTTGTTTCCAAAAAGTGGACATGTCCATCCCCGAGGCCCGAAGCCTGAACAGATACATGTCAACCCCGAGGCCCAAAGTCTTGACATATGCACGATTTGTTTCCAGCTTTTTCGTGCTCGGATGACCTGTTCGTCTCCTAATCTGAAACCGCGCGGTTCTACACCCGAGGCCACTCACCACCACAATTATGTCTGATCCTTTAATGGATCATCCCGTCGAAAGTCGACCCGATTGGCTCCTCTCCGAAGGCGAACATAAGCAACATGCCAAATCAGGGCATGCATGTCGACCCGTTTGGCTCCTTCCTCTCCAAATTAAGGCGAACATAACCTCAATAATGCCAAATCACAGGGCATGTCAAAATTTGTTTGTACATGTCAAAAAGTGTACTTTCTGGAGTCTTCTTGTATCGTTAATAGCGTCATCAATGGCCCCGCATGTATGCATGGCTCTTTCCTGCTGGTTCCTCCCAGACGGTGACCATTACCGAAATGAAGTTTGAACAGAGAAACTGTAGTATATCTGCTTCCCATGGACGTCGGCGTTCAGAATGAAAGAACAAGACGTTTGACGACATGCATAATGGTATATCGTGGTTGACATCGCGGTTCATGAGCCGAAACCGAATCGGCACCATTGCTCAAGCCAGCTCAAGCCGGTTATGCACATCGGCACGAGTTAGTCTAGTCATTTATGCCGAGTCGACATCTGAAGTGGCACTCTAGGACTTGATCACAAGGAAAGCCGACATACCCTCTTTTAGATGTAACAGAATCGAAGGTCATTATTAGTTGAAGCCATTTAGCAGGGGTGAGGTGTACTTCTGTGGTTTGTTAGTACGATGTTTGGTACGGATATGGTGATGGGTGCTTTTCCTTCTCTTTCCACCACTTTCCACGGCCCACCGTATCGTATCCAAGCCCATGCCAACTCATGTTTGCACAACCTGCAGGCTTTTTACCCCGAACTTCGAAGGAAAAAGTAAACAGAGAAAGTCGAAGCTGAGTTGAAGCCTTCTTTACGTCCAATTCTTTTTCCTCGCTGAGGCACCCCTTGCCTTCATTTCACGCTTGCTTTAGTATGAGCCGAATATGTGGGTCCACTTTTACTGGTAATCTTCCTGAAATTGCATTCAACTACTGGCAGACACTTTAGAAAACCAGTTTCAGCAGCCGGAAGCAGTCTACCGTTTCTTGCAATATATAAGCATTAATTCGTCTAGGTTCTTGCTGAAGCAAATATTATAATAATTTCATCTTTCATGCAGTTAAGAATGCACCCAACAACAAGATTCTGGAACAAGGTTCAGTAGTTCTTAGTAAAGCAAGAAAGATGTTACCCACTGCAAGGATTTTGAGGTGCACCATGAGGTTCAGCAGAATGATTCAAGTGCTTCAAGACGGAGGGAGGGGTTTCCACAACGCTGCAGCTCGTTTTGAAAAGATGAACAGAGAGCAGAGTTTCGTGTACACGGCTCTTGCAGCTACTGCTGCTGTAGCTGGTGGCGCCACTGCCCTTTACACATCACAAATTAGTGTAAGCATTTCGTAAATACGTCTCTAAATATAAGTGCCTTTACACGCTTACATGCGCACATATACATGCCTACACCAGGTGAATTGATACTTAAGTATGTCATGTCTCTTTAATTAAGCACCTGCCGCGGTGGGGCTCATTATATTACTTGTCACAAATATTGCTAATAAATTAACAAATCTACCTCTATATATAGATATGTTTACGTATATATAAATATGTAGAATGTAAGAACTTATTTCTAAATACATATTCTTGACAGGCCGTGGTCGTTCCCACATTCCCAGAGGTGCGGGCCATGTAGGGATCGTATACTACATATCAGATTAGGTTCCTACTTTGCAAGTTCATTCAGAGGTTTTTCTGGCGCATAATACCGCATAAATAAGCTTGTATAATTTGACTTGTACGTTACAGTTGCAAACTGTGATTGGCAAACTGGGCATCAATTTTTCTCCAAATTAAAAGTTTTGGTGCCCACTCTATGTGCTAATGGCAGACTCCATCTGGCACCACTAGCTTGCATTCCTTCAAAATGATGGCTTGGTTGGCTTTTAACATTGGTGGGGGGCTAACATGTGTCAAAAGGCTGATGAAAGCAGCCATCAAATTTCAGGTCGCACGTGAATATTGTATTTTCTTGTACTTTATGTACAGTTAACATACGTATACATAAGAATGTGTGCCTGCGTGTGCTTGGGTGTGTGTGCATGTGTATCCGTGGTGCGTGCGTGTGCGCGTGTGTATCTGTGTGCGTGCGTGTGCGTGTGTATATGTGTGTGTGTGTGCTTGTGCATCTTTGTGGGCGCATGTGCGCACATGTGTGCCTGTGCGCGAGCTCGCGGCGCGTGCATGTGTGTGTGTGTGTGTGTGTGTGTGTGTGTGTGTGTGTGTGTGTGCGTGCGTGCATGTGTGTGTGCGTGCACGTGTGCTTATGCGACCGTGTATGTGTGCATGTGCGTACGTGCGTGCGCGTGAGGGGCATGGCAATCAACTATGGAGCAGTCAAGGGGCGATGCCACGGCTTGGGCTGAGCATGGTAAGAGTTTCCCCACATCACAGCTGCTTCAGGGGAAGCGCATTGTCACTTCGGTCGTCGGCCACACCCTGAAAAATGGTCATTAGGCGATGTATGTCACAATTCAAATATGAACGTGCAGGCTCTCCGCGCTCTTACACTTTAAAGCTTAATCTACACATCTCGATAAATGTGCATGCATGCATATATGTACGTGTATGTCTATATATATGCATATACACACATATGTACTCACATATATGTAAATATTCAAGGGTACATCTACACATTGATTTACATATCCTGATGAGTGCCCACGAGGGAGTGCATTTGTACACAATTGAGTGAGTGCGTCGGTACATCGAGACGTACTCATGTCACTGCTCATAATCTCATGTGCATGCATGTTTGTGCGCATTTTTTTCTACCTGTACAAATATTATATTCTACGGATGGGAAATGAGATGCGAGGGAGTAGGGCTGCTCTGATGACATCACGCCCGATGTTTTTTTTTCTCTTTTTTTTTGGGTCATCACCATCGTCCCTCCTGCAGGCAGCGAGGCCGAGGTGTCCAAGCAGCACACGCCGCCAGATGGCGCCACACCGCCGCTTGTCGGTGTGCGGAAGGGTTTGTTTCAGAGGTCTGACTCCCTACCCCACCCTACCCCTGCACACACACGCCCCCACACACACAAACATGCACACGCACACACACAGGACATGCACACGCACACATTCATACACACACACACACGCACTTATATGCTTGCGCATGCGATGGTGCAGCACACCTATGAATAAGAGGAAGAATTCATAAAAATCTGGCCTCCCCCCACCTACCCTGACTCGGCAGTGATTATAAGTATGCTGACCCCCTTTACTGCCAGTGCAGCACGCATGAGGCGGGTGCCGCCGTCCCCGACGGTCCGACGCTGACATCTGTCCTCTTCTCCAGGTACTCTTCAAATCTCTCCCCTCCTCAGTGTGCAAGCAAAGGCTAAGAAGGGAGTGAGCGAGACAAATCAAAAGACAGCGAAACAAGATAGGAAGCAATGTTGAAGAGGACTGGAAGCGATGGATGGTAGCGGAACAAGATGAAGTAGATAATTTATGACGTTAAAAAAGATGTTGATGAATCATCCTATGGGCCACACAAGGGATACTGCGTGAGAGCCGAGCACCACCAAAACTGTCGCCAGCTGTCCAAGCTCGACCTGCCGTGTCTGCATTTAATTCTCGCAATTGAAAAACTCTAGCCGGCCTCAGCACCGCCGAAATTGCCCCCGACACTTCGGAGCTTTGAGACTTGAGAGTTTTTTCGTCGTGAGATCCGTGAATTTTGAACGCTGCATTTCCCGTGAGGCCACTGAACGCTGGAGCGCGAGCACGAGAGCGCAGAGGTCGAGGGGCTGCTGCGCGTGCGCCGGCGGTGTGCCACTTGTCGAGCTCGAGCGATGGTGCAAGAAAGATGCGAGCTCGAGGGTGTGCAAGAGGTTGTGTCGGTTTGGTGAAGCCTCTCTGCTTGTCCGCAACTTGATGAATCCGCACAAATTTTTCATGGCATGCCAGAACTCACCTCGCCGATGACAGCCCAGACCTGTGAGCCCAGACCTTCAAGTTGAATCGGACTCACAGGTCCGGGCTCCTGCACGTCCTGGCTCCCACAGGTCCGGCCTTCCAGGTCTGGGTTTTGGCAGGTCCAGGCTTTCAGGTCTGGGCTTCGGCAGGTCCGGGCTGAAGTCCGGGCTTACTGGTCTTCAGGTCTGGGCACCCAGGTTGGGCTTAAAGGGGTCCGGGATCACACAAATCTGAGTGGGGGTGTTGAGGGCTGTTGGGAGTTCTGAGGCGTCCCAATATGGTACAGGCATCGGGCAGGTTCGGGGAGCTGTGGGTGTGGTGAACTCTAGGTTCGGAGCACTCTAGGTTTGGTTAACTTGGGTCCCGTGAAGCCTCGGTTCGGTGATGTTCGGGTCCGATGAACTTCAGGTATGGTCAACTCTAGATTCCGTAAACACTAGGTTCGGGAAGTCAAGGTTCGGTGAAGTCTAGGTTCGAGGAACTCTGGGTTTGGAAATGTCTAGGTTCGAGGAACTCTAGCTTTGGTGAAGTCTGTGCGTGCGGCACTCGTTAAGTCCTGCAAGCACCTTGAGCTTGCACACATGCGGGTGCTTGTACGTATTCTGTTTGTAAGAGAATGCATTCAGCTGCATCTGCAATATCATCGACGATCGTCACATGCGTTGGCCAAGCACAACATGTCCCATCTACCCTCGTCACTGCAGCTCCTGCTACGACTAAGTCACACGGCGTCACAACAGTCGTGAATTGCGCCCCACCGTGACCTGCAGCACTATTATTTTACCTCGTGAGTAGGTCATAGCACCTGTTATGTCAAACTATGTATACTAATGGTGTATGGACTAATAGTGTATATACTAATAGCGTATATCCTACTAGTGTATATGCTAATAGTGTATAGAATATACTAGTTTATTAATCACGGTTAACGTGATGAGATAAATCCTTTACTTTCCAACAAAGACTATATCTCACGTGTGTGATTGTCACATGCATCCCACTACGTATCCTAACGATGACTTGCAATAAACTTGTTCCTGTGAATTTGGGGCCATGTGGCATGCAGTGCCCTTTTTGGAGGTGGCCCTTCCATCGCCCTCACAGACGCCCGTCAAATGCCCCCCTCCCCCACCCCTTCCCCCTCCCCCTCCCCCTCCTTCTCGCCAGAAGGCGCCACCACGACCACAGTCCTGGGGGGGACAAAGTCGGCCTCCGCCAGCCCAAGCCCGAAAATTTCAGCTGCCAGGGAGGATCTCGGGCAGCCAAGGAAGAAGCTCGTTGTGCTGGGCTCCGGGTGGGGGGGCATGAGCATCGTGAGGCAAATTGACAAGACCCGGTACGACGTCACCATGGTGTCCCCGCGCAACTACTTCCTCTTCACTCCACTGCTGCCAGGTGTCACGACGGGATTGCTTGAGGCCCGCAGTGTCACCGAGCCTATCCGCCGCATCATCTATCGAGTGCGTCGCTCTCGCCCTCTCGCCCTCTCGCCCTCTCCTCCTCCTCTTTCACACGCACATGCGCACCTGCAAGCACAGACACGCAGACACAAACACTTGCGCACACAAGCCCGCTAGCTTGCGGAGACGCGCACAAGCACACACACATGCACACACTCGCACGTGTGCACGCACGCACGCGCGTACACACACACACACACACACACACACACACACACACAGGAATGTAGATGCACTCGCACACAGATTCACGCAGACACAGACATGCCCACAAGCACACAGGCACACCCAGACAAATTCTCACACCAAGACGCACAAATCCCCACATACACTTGCATATCAACACACACACACACATGTACGCAGAAACCCACGCACACGCACACGCACACACACGCGCGCGCACACACACACACACACACACGCACACACACACACGCGCGTGCACACGCACACTGACATACGGGCCTGACACATGCGCGCTCTCTGCGGCACTCCTGTCATTGGCCACCTGCACTGGCGCATCTGCATCGCTGCAGGAATGAAGTCGGATGCAGTCCACACACACCACTGGGATCTCCACTCTTGCGGGGCCAGTCTCCCCTCTCATGCGCTACCTACGTAGCATAAGCAGGCTTTGTCAGCTCTAGGTCTAAGTTAGCCCTTGGACTCATGCGGTTACACTCTCATGCGCCTGCGCGTGCACATGTGCCTGCGCGTGCGCATGCGCGTGCATGTGCGCGTGCGCGTGCGTGCTCAGGCATGTGCGTGCGTGTGCGTGTTGTGCTTGCTGTACTGGACCCTTTCTGGTCCTCGTCTCTTCTGAGCAACCTCTTTTTCCGCCTGAGTGGCATCGGCAGACTTGCTCCACAGCAGCCCATGAGCGGACCTCACGATCCCCCTCTTGCTGCTCTGCCTCCCCCTGAGGATCTTTCCCTCTGTGCCCTCTTAGGGAAAAATGACAAGCAAGAACGTATACATCTATACATCTCTCTCTATATATACATATGTAAATATATATATATATGTAAATATATGTACATATGTGTAGCCATATGAATACGTACCTGTGAGTATACATGTATATGGAGACATGTGTACGCTTAACATACGTACGTGCATGTGAACATATGTATAACTAACAATCAGAGGGATGCACCCACCCCTCATCTGCCTCTCAAACCTCGGTCTCCATACTGACACTTAGGGCCGGCACCTGGCGTTGGCACCTGCCGTGCTGACACATGGCAGAAGAGGAAGGCGCCGCACCAGGCGCAGTTCATCGAGGCCGAGTGCGTCGATTTGGACCCGGGCGGCAAGGTCATCACGTGCACCGAAGCGTTGGGCAAGCTGGGCGACGCCGGGCGGCAGTTCCAGCTGGCGTACGACTACCTGGTGGTGGCCGTGGGCGCGGAGGCCAACACGTTTGGCATACCTGGCGTCGCGCAGTACTGCCACCTGCTCAAGGTGTGCGTGTGATGTGCGCGTGATGTGCGCGTGATGTGCGCGTGATGTGCGCGTGATGTGCATGTGCGTGTGCGTGTGCGTGTGCTTGTGCTTGTCATACGCGTGTGATGTGTGTATGTATATGCCTTTCTGTGTGTGGCAATGTCCGTGTGTCTGCGAGTGTGTTTGTGTGTTGTTCTGAGTGAGAGTGAGTATGTGATTCTGGTGCACAAGTGGCATTGCCAGCTGGCAGGAAGCCTAGGGATGCCTACGCGTGCGCTTCTGTTCTTGGTTTTTGTTTTATGTTTGCTCTGATTAATTTATGAGGGAATAGAGATAGAGAGAAAACAAACTACTTACTGGGTGCATTTGCGATGCTCAGACTTGTCTGGCTGACGGAGGAACTGACGCCTGAGCCCGCGTGAGTCTCCTGTGCTGTCTGACGTCATTGCGGCACGCGGGGGTGCGCCATGTGGCATGCGTGCGTGCGTGCATATATGCGTGCAGGAGGTGGAGGACGCGGAAAAAATTCGAGAGTCAATTGTTGACAGCTTCGAGGCTGCCTGCGTGCCGGGCCTCTCCGAGGGTGACAAGAGACGGTGGGTGCTTATTTCCCTCCTGTTCATTATTACTATTATCATATCATCTAGTGTTTGATATTGATACATGATTATGATTATTTAGTGTGTGTGGCTATAATACCATCGACTTCTGTGTCCCTTCTGACACGCGCTTTCACATGCTCATTTTCTTATCGTTCGTGGGTGTGCGTGTGCGTGTGCATGTGTGTGTGTGTGTGTGTGTGTGTGTGTGTGTGTGTGTGCATGTGTGTGCGTGTGCTTTTGCGTGTGCCTGTGTAATTGTATACACACAAACGCAAGCGTGTATTTGCGCGTATGCGTGGGTGTGCATGTACGTGTGCGTGCTTGCATGTTGCGCGTGTCTGTATGCGTGCACATGTGCGCTCGCTTGTGCGTGAGCGTGCGCACGTGTGTGCATCTCTGTGCATGCGTGCTTGTGTGTGCATGCGTATGTGTATGTGCGCGTGCATGTGTGTGCATGCGTGCTTGTGAGTGTGCGTGCGTGTATGTGTCTTCATGATGCGTGTGTCCGAGCACGCGCGCGTGCGCGCACTTGTGCAGGCTGTTGCATTTCGTGGTGGTTGGGGGGGGGCCCACGGGCATCGAGTTTGCGGCGGAGCTTCACGACCTTATCCGCGATGACCTGTCGCGGCTGTACCCTGACGTGGCGCCCCTGTCCTCCATCACGATCCTCGAGTGCATGGACCACATCCTCAACATGTGCGTGCGTCCCGTGCGGCCACCTGGCACTTCCTCCCTCCTCTCCTCCCTCCCTTCCCTCTCCTTCCATTTCCTGGTCCAACCCTTGGGCCTTCGGTAGCACCTGTGCACACACACATTGGCACACACCGTTTTTGCGCGCTCATCTGCAGGCGTCCCACTTCAGGCGTATATGCTCGCTCCGCACACAAGCGCGCGCGCCTGCGTCTGTAGCGGCATCGTCTTCCGTGAGAGTTGGCAGGAACTTTCCTGGCAGCGAACTTGCTTCCAAACGCATCCCAAATATGGGGTTATAGTTTCGAGGCACAGCATCTGATTTGATGACTAGGTTTATATTTCCCCTTCTTCATTTCCCCTCTGCTACTGCTCCTGGTGCTGCTGCTTCTGCCTCTATACTTAGTGCTGCTGCCCACGGTGCCGCCAGCGTTCCTCCCCCTTTTCCCCTCCCCTCTCCCTCCCCATCTCCCTCGTCTCCTCCCGCTTCTCCTCACACTCCCTCTTCATCCCCCTCCTCCCTCTCGTTCCCCTCCCTTTTCTCCTCCCCCTCCTCCCCCTCC
>WELA01009392.1:123859-137095 GCA_009602735.1 Mesotaenium endlicherianum | reverse complement strand
CCCCTCCCCTTTCTCCCCCTCCTTCCCCCCCTCCTCCTTTCCCTCTTCTTCCTTCTCCTCGTGCTGCACCTCTCCCTCCTCCTCCTCCTTCCTCCCTTGTGCAGGTACGACATGCGCATCAGCGAGTATGCGCGCAACAAGTTCGCGCGGGAGGGCATCACCGTGCGCATGAACGCGCAAGTCATGGCCGTCACGCCCGGCACCATCCGCATCCGCGACACGCGCACCCAGCAGGAGGAGACGCTCTCCTACGGCATGGCCGTGTGGTCCACGGGCGTTGGGACGCGGCCACTTGTCAAGAGCGTGATGGCCAAGATCGGGCAGGTACGCGAGAGGGGATGGAAGGGAGGGGAGGGGAGGGGAGGGGAGGGGAGCCCTTACTGCCATGAGGTTAAAATGGTGTGCCCACTGATACATCACTTGTCTGCATGTGTGTGCATACACTCTAACGCATTTATGTGGCTGCGCATGTATATACTTAAATCTTTCCAGATTATTAGACACACATGTATACATATATATATGCACATGAGTAACACAGATATATACATATGTATGCATATTTACATATGCATATACATGCATACATATGTGAATATTTAAAAGCATGTATTTGTCTGTTTATACATACAGAATATATATGTACATATATATGCATATATGTACATACATACATATCTATATGTTCATATGTACAAGATATATATACATACATACATACATATATATGCTGCTCATGACAACATTACAAGATGAACAATTCAAGCAGTCAGACGTAGCCTTGCAATTGCTGCTCTTGTATCTCGGCCCCCGTTGTCCCCATTCCATCTCGTCCGCCGTGCGCTCGCCTCTTCTCGCCTCATGCACGTCACCTCCCTTCCACGCAGGGGCAAAGGAAGGCGCTGGCAACGGACGAGTGGCTGCGCGTGAAAGGAGCGCGTGACATGTGGGCCATCGGGGACTGCGCCAGCATCGAGCAGCGCCGCATGCAGGTGCGCATGCTCCCCAGTCCCCGCCGCTCGTCGCTTGCCACCCAGACTCAGACCTCTAAAAGTCATTCAACAGCAATGAGCAGGTGCGCACGCTCTCGCCAAGCTCGCGGTTGGAACTCGGAAGCTAGAGAGCTGGAGGGGGTGGGAGGCAGAGGTACGATTTTAGTGGCAGGCTATAATGACTAAGGCTGCTTGGCTAAAGAGCCTGGCCTGGGGTTAACGCTGTTTGGCGCAGGCGCCGCCGATGCTGCCGCTGCCGCCACTGCTCCTGCTGCTGCTACTGTTGCTGCTGCTGCTACTGCTGCTGCCGTCGCCACGGCTCTTCCAGCTGCTGCTGCTGCTGCTGCCGCCGCCACGGTTCCTCCTGCAGCTGCTGCTGCTGCTGCCATTCTTGTGGCAGTGACTCTTGCGGCACTGCTGCTACCCCCTACCTCCAATGTTCCCCCACCTGCTGACTCCTGCGATGGCACACTCTGGCACAGGCGTTGCTGCTGCTGAGCTCGCATGTTTGCCCTTGGTGCTGGCTGGCACTGCGGAGATGGCGGGTGCAGGAGGATCTCTCGGCGCTGTTCAAGCTGGCGGACGTCAACGGCGACGGCCACCTATCAGAGACTGAGCTGCGCCAGGTGTTGGCTCGCATGCGCGAGCGCTACCCCCAGATCCAGCTGTATCTCGACCGCAAGCACTTCCGCGAGCTCCTCAAGGCACACACACTCTCTATCCCTCTGACACCCGCACACGCCCCTTGCCTGCACTCTCCTTTCTGCGTAACAATCTTATGTCTTGCTCGCCCAAACTTGCACGCACCCAGATGCATGCGCCGAGTGCTCGCCGCATGCCGCTCGCCGCTGGAGACTCTCTGTGCCCCTCCCCGCATCGCGGTGGGCCGGTACGCGCGCGTGAGGACAAACCATCATGGATGCAAAACGAACTCAGATGCAGAAGGGCAGCCATAATTTTGTTTTATTTTGCTTTTTTTGTTTTTTGCTGCGAAGCCTTTTTCCTATCTGGCAGACCAGATGGTGGCCGAGACGGGCGCCCTGAGCACTCTAGCCGCAATTGGCTTCTGTCAGAGACTGGAGAGAGGGAGAGCTTCCTTGCAGCTGCACGTGCCACGTGTCCTCTCTCGGCTTCAATCGTGCTGCTCTCGTCTGATAGTGGGCCGCTGGCAGAGTCTCCCGCTGTTGACTCCTGCGTGGACCCGCTGTTGGCCCGAGGTTGACCCGCTTCTGGCCCGCGGTTGACCGGCGGCGCAGGAGTGCCATGCGGACGTGGTGGCGGACACGGAGCCCGCGCCCGGGCGCAAGGAGCAGGAGATCTCGATCCACGACTTCGAGTGTTGCCTCAAGGTGGTGGACTCCAAGATGAAGTCTCTCCCCGCCACCGCCCAGGTATGTGAGGCAGAGAGGACAAGTCAGGGTTTTTCCCAGGGCTAGGGAGAGATTTAGGGTTGTGGGAGAGGAGGAGGCGCGGGGAATGCCCGCCACCGCCCAGGTGTGTGAGGCAGGGGATGCGTTCTAGGGTTATTTTAGGGCTGTGCTCAGGGATAGGGAGAGGGTTAGGGTTGAGGGAGAGGAGGAGGTGCGGGGAATGCAAGAAGAGGATTAGCATGGGCGACGGGCTGGAGTGACGTGAGCAGAGGAAAAATGAGAGGGAGAGGGAGAGGGGGAGGAAGGTTGTAGAATGCTGAAGGGCAGGGGGCGGGAGGGCGTGAGGAGGACGCGTCAGGACGGGATAGAGGCAAGAGAAAGAGCATGGATGAGGGAGGAGGTGACGCAAGAGAGGGAAAGACGACTGTACAAGGGGTAAACGAGGGAAGACCAGGTTCTTGGGCACACCTTTGCACCAGATGCTCCCGCTGCTAGATGCATGGAGGCAATTCTCTAGAAGAAGATTAAAGCTAGGAGCCCTCCCCAGGTTCATGTAGGTATCTGCTTTCGCCTTTAGGAGTCCTATAAGAGGCTGAATACTGGAAGTTCAGCAAGTGGGTGCGCTCAGATGTGGAGTAAAGGTCAAGGCATACGGGGGAAAAACCTTCTCCGATGAGCGCCTTGCTCGCTCCTGCCAGCTGGACACTCTGCCAGCTGGATGCCCTGCCAGCTTGGCAGGACCAGCGATGGCTTCACGAGACTCCCTCTCCCTCCGAGTGTCCTTTCTTCCTCCCTCCCCCCCCTCCCTCGCTCTTTCCCGCGCTCCCTTTTATTCCTACCAAAATATTATGTCTCCCCCCCTTGTGTGTGTGTTTGTGTGTGTGTCTGTCGTTTAGGTTTTCTTTTGGCGACTAGTTGCTCAAACTTAGTATGTGCTCCTTCTTCTTTGCAACACACGTGCTGGGCTGGTTCTGCTCTGCTTCTGCTTCACGGGGCTGACAGGTGGCGGCACAGGAGGGCGAGTACCTGGCAAAATGCTTCAACAAGATGGCGACACCTGGCCACAAGCCCGAGGGACCCTCGGACGTGACAGATGTCCAACAGCACGAGTTTCATCCCTTTGTGTACGCCTTTTTTTCTAGAAGCCTGACTTTCACACACAATCTTTGCTACATTGTTTGTCGATGCCATGTGGAGTGAGGCCATCTGCTTTTGGAGTTGTTTTGTTTGCGGTTTTTTCGGATGGGGATTTGGTTTGGGAATTTGGTTAGGGACTCGGTTTTGGCAGACTGCTCGTGGGCTCTATAGAGAGTCAATAGGCAGAGTGGGGGGAGAGTAAGATTTTTTTGTAGGTGGTGCGTGCGTGATCAAACTGGTCTTGCCAATGTCGTTATTTGGATGGGTTAAATTATCTATAGAGCTGAGTATAGATTAATAATGTATACTGTAGTAAATATGAGTACATATGTGTTGCAAACTATGTCATCAAATTATATCATCACTATACATATATATATACACACACATATATATATGTGTAAAAGTTTGCATATGTCTGCATCTATGTAAGCACTCCTTTTTAAGTGTACTTGTATGTTTCTCCATGGGCATGATTCCGTATATATGCATACGTTTACATATGTAAGTATATTACTTATGCATGTATATATATGTATATCTGCATCATATATATATACTATGTTGACAGAACGATGATGATGATTTGTGTGGGTGTGCATATGTGTGTCTTTGTGTGTATGTGTGCATGTGTGTGTGTTTGATTGTGTGTGTCTTTGTGTGTGTCTTTGTGTTGGCTTTTTTTTGGGGGAGAGGAGGGGGCAGGTACAAGCACCTGGGGATGTTTGCGCCGCTCGGGAGTGGTGAGGCGGCCTACGAGCTTCCGGGGGACTGGGTGAATGTGGGGCGCTCCACCCAGTGGTTGTGGTACTCCGTGTATCTCAGGCGAGCTTCAAAACCCTGAACCCTAGATTGGACCCTTTCAGTGTGTTTTGTGAAATGTCTTGGTGCTTTCTCGACTCATTTGAAAGTCCAACATGACACCTCTTTCGCTTAGCTTTCGTTTGACAAAGGTCGCACACATGAGGTGTAAAATGTACAAATTTAGAAGTTTGAGAAGCACAGTTCATGCGAAGCTTGCACGGTTTGATGTACAATTGATTGTTTCCTTGTCCATTTATGGCGAGACTACTTCTTTGGTATTGTGGCGAGTATTGCCTACATGCATCCATGCCATGAGAATGGTCACGATCTTATATGAGCTTATCGGAATGGGCATCTGGCTTGGCGTGGGCTTCCCCTTGCACATTCGCAAAGCTCGGCAAGAATTTTCGGAGGAGGACGCGATCAATGATCATCCATTGATTGAACGTGTCTTTGAATCATGAGTAAATATGCAATGATATTTTATGGCGAAGGAAAGTTGTCGAGTGTTGCTTTGAGGGCCTATTATAGTGCAAGTTTCCGAAAAATAAGAAACTTATATTGTTTTAAAAGAACACGCTCCTCAAATTTGCGTGGCAACGTCTATTACTCTGCAAGTTTCTCAAGCCTAGGGCGCCATCTTGAGTCCAAACATTCTGAGCAGCGCTTCATTGATGTTGGTATTTTCTTGCGGGGAGTTTTGGTCTTGGGTGTGGATGTGGGTGTGTGCAAGAGTGCAGTAAGCAAGTGAGTTGGCGGACAAGGTGTCTTGTGCTCTTTGATTGGACCAAGCGACTCTTCTTCGGACGAGATTCTAGTAGAATGTAGTAGTGGCATGTATTACATGTACATATGTACAGTATGAGCATTCGTATGCACCCTTTATGCCCAAGTGCAAAAAAATAATGTTAGTGGGAAGCAACATGTACAAAGGTACTAGTATAGTGAGGACTATAAATAGCAATTAGTAGACACCTCCACTATACGCCTGGAGACAATGTGAAGGCGGAATGAGCGGACCACGGCTTCATTAACCTTTGCCATAGTCAAAGGAAAACTTGAAATTGACCACTGACTAGTCACTAGTTTTGAGTGGATATTCATTCACTAGTTTTGAGTGGACATTCATGCATGTGGCTCTGGTCAAATGCTCGTAGGCACAAAAGATGTTGCAAGTGGACTCCATACCTTACAAAATGCGTGAATCTGTGAAGGGTTATTTCATCATATCAGCTTTTGTTGACTTAAATTTCAATGTCACCATGGCTATTTGTAGGCAACCGCTCCCATTTGAGAATAGGACTATGTAAGCACACTTTAAGCTCTTCAATCAAAAGTATTGAGGCGAAACAATCAGCCCTCGATGTCATTCTGATGGCTTTGAGTGGCGCAATGCGGCTTGTTTAAGTGACCAAAACAAAGTCGATACAAGTACATCAGCCAATTTCACTATATTAGAAGGTGGTTTTAAGATATTATTTTTCAAAGTTGAATGATGTACATTTAACCCTGTGAACATATTGTCTCAAGGGGCACACACATATCAACAGGTGAAGTGTGCAAGATTTGACCTCCAAAGCAAAAAAATTGACCTATTGAGATATTCGATACAAAGCTTAAAATTCTTTGGAATGTCATGCATGAGAAGCATCAAGGTGGCAAGCTATGTTCATGAGGTGCATTGAGGGCTAGCAGCATAGATTCAAGTACATATGACATGCTTGTGTTGAGACTCAATTGGATGTCACAAGTTGGTGAAGACCTTCGCCCCTGCCTTTTTTATTTCAAATAAATGATTTGCATGCAATATCGCTACAAACCTCCATCAAAGGTCCATATGGCTTTCTCTTGCAAACATACTTCACCAGCTTTTGGGTCCCTACAAGTGTTTACATACTACTTTAAGTCTTCGCCTGAATATCATTGATTCATGGTCAATCACCAATGCATAAGTGTAAAGCATACCAACATATTGAAAAGATTAATAGGAAGAGGACCTTCTTAGTGCAAATCAACATAATGGAGGGCAACAAAGTGGATAATGAGTCAAACAAATTGAACAAGATTTTGAAGAGAGCTCAAAACGAGAGGAAAGATGAACTTGTTTATTCAAAGCCAACTTGCGGGTCTTTTTCCGAACATTGAAGGCATTTTTTGGCGAGGAAGACATGCAGAGTGTAAAACTTACCCTCCATGATCATATGTTGCTACTTGTTGCATGCAAAACTGCACATTTGGGTTTTTCAATCTGGTGAGAACATTCTCAGGTTCTTTCCTTCATGCCTTTTTCTTGTGTAAGATGTTTCTCTCCTGGCACATACAGCTCTTTGTGTCCTCCATGGTACTGATCAACTTCGGCAAGAGCATGGCAAAGGCTATCAGAAACAACTTGAGCTGAACTAGATTCCACTGACTAACAACGTACGCAGCGTACAAAATACATTGTCAACCTAAGCTTGAAGCTGCATGTGCATCATGGACAAAGCTAAACTTGGCTGTACACTCTTTTGCATGGCAATTTTTAATTGATTGCCCTGATCAGACAACATGGAAGATGAAAAGTGAGTGATACAACTTGCAAGTTGGGAAGTGAGTCATTGGTAAGTGGGCTTGGATTGCAAGTAGAGCTCCAAAGGACTCAAGGTGCACCCTCTCACAACTTGGCATCAAATGGGAGATCTGAGTTGGGTAGCATATTCAAGTCGAGCAAGTTATTGTGTCATGGACAACGAATTGCTCTCAGAGATGGTAAGATGTTTTCACTTTAAAGTATTTCACAGCACATGCATAGTTGCAATATGCAAAAGTAAGTTGCTTCCTGTTCTCAGCTACAGCTAGTGGCACAGTTCTACGCCACTGTCAACCTCTGACATGGCTACAGATTGGCTGGATTTGGCGAAGGGACAACCTACAACTCTTTCACATGACCCACTTCAAGTCCACATTGGCTTCCAACTTCACAAACCACCTGCCATGAATATCAACAGCTCAGCATCAGCAGTCTGGTGCAATAAGGACATGCGTGACGATAAAACAAACATCTTTCTAGTTGCAAGAGAGATTGAATCTCAACTTTGTAGAACAGTATCAGGATGGCTGCAATCTGCTCAGACCCTTAGATTCCGCCATCAGATTGCGCTCAGATGATAAGGATTGTGATCTATAAGCATCATCACCGCAAAAGGCAGCCAGCCTTCAATGAAAACACACAATTCTTGCTCGCAACAAAAGCTACGTCTCAGAAATGCTCACCGTTTCTTCAGAAGGGTCCATGTGCATCCAACGACTGGCGGTGCGTTTCCAACCAGAAAGGGAACCTGCAGCCAAAAAGCTCCACCAGGAATTGCTCAGCTACACACTTTCAGCTGCCATCAGCAATTAGCGCCGACATCTCGCCGACATCTAGAATCGAGTGCTGAATTCTATACACTTAATTAGAGAAGGATGGAAACTGTCCCCCTGCTTTCCCGAGACAAGCTTCAAGCAGCCGAGGGTAGTAAATCCCAGGCTGTCAGCTAGTCAGAAATACAGGCAGAGTTGTTACACGTGCTCTTGGGGCAGCAGAACGCCTTGCTCACGCATTGACACCATGGCTGGCTGCCTGAAACGCTGCCCCGTACTGATACCGTATGCATATTTTCCCAGGTGTCAGCTACAAGCAGGTGTAAAAGTACCTGGAAGTTGCAGCAGACAAACACCAAACAAGGTGCTCCAAAATCCTCCGAAATTTGTCCGTCACATGAGACGTCGGCATGTGACCATCTGCCCAGTGAGCAGAAAACAAAAAGCCTATTACAATGGAGAGCTGTGAATGATGAACTTCACCGGATTATTGCACCGATTTTTGGAATATACCACCGCTTACGTCCCAGAGACAGCAAATGAGGCCGGGCTGGGATAGCGAGCAGTGACAGCAGAGTGGCTGTGAGGGGCTTCAATCCCCACAGCCGCATTGCTATAGCTTCTGGGAACGGGCTCGTGGACATTAGGTAAACCCACAAACCAACTTAATAGAAGCAAAAGTATCTTGCCCAGAAAAACAATTAAATTATCCTGGTCAGAAGCTCTCTCACAGAAATCGCACAAAAGAAGAATGAGCTCAAACTAAAAGTTCAGGACTGCCAATTGCCTCAGCAAGAGAGTTAAATGTTAGACATCAAGTAGGTCAGTCAATATATATTCATCATTGGCAAGGCACCAAAAACTTGAAACTGTTTCTTTCGAGTGCAACAGCAACTCTGCAAAGACAACATACATTGAAGGCAGGCCACAGCAAAGCCATGTAAGCTGGTGGCGATCTGAAAACTTTGAAGACATTATTTAGGATGTCATCATAGGGATCAGTTCTCTGGTTATCATCATCTCGCTCACCAACGCAGGACACAGCAATAAACCTGCTAGCCTAGAAGAATACAAGACCCTCTACGCATGCTGAAACAAAGAATTAACCCCTGACCGTGTCTAAGAAGAAACACTTGGCAATTCAAAACGTCCCCACACTCATCGCACAACGCTGTGTAAGACAAATATAAGCAGGAAAACTCGCAAGGACAAAGAGAACAGAGTTCTTAATGCAGGATGGCACACCTGTAATCACTGATCACCGCCGCAGCTATGCATGGTCTTGAGCGGAGCTTACCGCGCCGGCAGCCTGTTGAACAACCATGAGATAGTGAGTTACTAAGTAGCCAGTCAAACTCGCATGTTTAGCCCCACAGGCCCGAACTCTGAGCAAGTTAATCACCAGGATGTCGCAGTTGAAAATTCGTTGTTCTGATCACGATGTCACAGTAACGACTCAACTACAACTGCTTTGAATTTCCGCCATATGGGGATCCCAAATCCACAAGTCCACTTGACAGTGAACAAAAACTTGGGAGATATTGTGGCGTAAGCAACCAGTGCCAATTGCTGAGTTCTACAAGAGAGGGACCACAGTAACATACATCCTCATTGCATCCTGGACAGGAAGGCTGAGTCCAGGGAGGCTGAGTACAAGTGAAAGCAACAGTGATTCAAAGACTACAAAAAGAGAACCACAGAAATCCACTAAGCCTAGATTACAAGTCACCACCAATTACGTACCTGCGAAAAATGCCAACCTTCACCATCACCACAGGAGGCCTTCAAGTTTCATCAGAGTTGCCTGGCCTTCCATCGAACCAACCAACCTGCAGAAGACAAAAACATTCTCTACTTCAGTCAATTACGAGAAAAGAGGAAAGCCCAAAAGGGACCTTTCACTGGAATGTGGCAGGCATATCAAAGGTGGTTCACACGAGCAAGCATACCATCTCTGTATCGTAGCCTGCGGCATTCTGCCCCGCCAGAGAAGCCAAGAACAAAATAACAGAGCCCAAAGGCACATTCGTCCACGGCTTAACTGCATACTACAGGGACATATTGAGACATAACAAAGGCTGCAGCTCATATAATCAAGAGTAGCACATGATGATCCATCACTAGTAAGCCGTTCCTACTCAGCCCAACAACTTTGGTGATTAATCTGGTGGGGCCTCAGTATTTTTCATTTTCCTGATATCATGTATGATCAAAAGTGCTTGAAATAATAATGTTGTTTCGTCACCAGCCCCATCAGGTAAGTACTGCCAACAGATTGAAGGGCTAGACTTACACCCGCACGCACATTATCAACACTACAGCTCCTTGCTAGCGCCCACCCTTTCAAGAAATTGAGATTGCATCAGAAATTAATATGTAGGCACGAGTGTGTGCACATATGAATGTATGGCCATGTGCATGGGATGTGTACGCAAGAGTGTTTGTGTAACACTAATCTAGCGAGATGCCCAGTGTATGTCAATGGTTGCCCATTTCAAGACCCAGAATCCACAATCTCAAGACCTTGAAGACATACCTTAGAGAAGAAGATGAGGTAGCAGGGCTGCTCTGCTTAGAAGTAGCCTCTTACCAAACTTCCTTCATCGTCTCCAGTAATAGGTGGGCTGCAGAGAAAATGTTTCCGTCTTACGCGCCATCGTGCTGTGTAGGAAGAAACAGATAGAAAGGAAGCATATCCAGCAAGCCATTATGGCCTCCCTACCGCGGACGATCCGCCATTACGTGAGCCTTGAGTAGCAAATGTACAATCAAGAAAGAACACCATTCCTGCTTGCAACTTCAGAAGATCTAACAAGTCGGCCACATAACGGGTGGTGGGGACGAACCCACGGCTGCCTGTCCCTGCCCATGGCAGCTGCTGCAATACACTTACTATGCCAGCAGCTCTGTAAATATGCAACCCTTCCAAATCTCGAGGTTTTGTGGGAAGGCATGGTCCGCTGAGCACTCCAGACTCCAGCGCTCCGAATCCACTGGTAATGTGAAGTTGTTAGGACTGGCGACGGCGTCGAAGGCGGTCGAGGTCCCATCATGGCGTCCGACGTCTGAAACGCTGAACATTGAAAGGCGTGCGATATTGATAGCGGATAGCACGACAACTGCGCGCATTTGACGTCAGCGATAATGAACAGGGACGACTTTAGTGGTGTGGCGTAGACCAGGTTGGCCCAGGTGCAGAGTCAAAAATTCAAAGACCATGGCTTCCACGTTGAGAGACGCAACCTGGTTGCGGAGTATACTACATCATATTGAAGGTGGATAGAGGTGACGGGCTCGTCGTAGAAGAAGCTTGGGACTTTCTCGTGGGGATGGTCGTTGACTAAGAAGCATTAATTTGGTATTGAGTAGCCACCTCCTCTCACCGACTTGCCGATTCCATCTGACCGGTGTGACAGAGTACGTATAGCCAAACCTAGTGAGTTCATCTATTGAAAGTCCTGTATCTATATTGAGGGGTGGATGTGATCACATTAACGCTTTGCCCACGACGTGCCCTTGCATGAAACGGCCATGATAAGGCAGCAGGTGCTTAAGTCAGCAGCATTGGGCTGCTCCCTGGAGCTGCTCTCTGGGAGCGTCCGATCTCCTGCCATCAAGATGCCGACGCGGAGCGTGAACTGCTTCGCTGGCCTCAGTCTAGTGAGATTGCAACAAGGCATCCTCACTCAATTCTACAAATTCAAGGGCCTGAAGCCCCACGTCTTGGAAATCGACTCTGACACCACCGTCACGTGCTGGGCTCCAGACGTGCCCGGGCGGCAGAGGCAGGACTCGAAGGAGGGGAAGAAGAAGACGCCGCTGCTGCTGCTGCACGGCTTTGGAGCATCTGCCATCTGGCAGTGGAGTGCTCAGGTCGGGCCGCTCTCGGCCAGCTATGACGTGTACATGCCGGACCTTGTCTTTTTTGGGGGATCTAGCAGCAGATCTGAGAGGCGTACGGAGACGTTCCAGGCAGAGTGCATGGCTAAGGCTCTGGACATGCTCCAGGTGGGCACATTTGATGTCGTGGGAATCAGCTATGGCGGATTCGTGGCATGTAGGTATGCTCCACGGCTGGCCTTCTTCCTCTCTCTCCCTTTTCCTCTCTCCCTCTCCCTCTCCCTCTCCCTCTCCCTCTCCCTCCCCGCCTCCCTCCATCCCTCTCTCCCTCCCTCCCTCTCTCTTGCTCTCCTTTTTGTGACTCAAGAAATGCATGCAAATGGTCTTTTCCAAAAAGAGCTAAGAGGCAAAAGTATACATGGTGACCCCTTCACGACATTGGTGCTTGCAGATCGGCTCTCAGGATTGGGAATTGTGGTTGCGGTGGGAACTTAGGGCTGAGTTGTGTATAAATTGGGGTTTGCATTGCAGGGACTTGCGTATTGAGGGCACATGTCGCCATGCAGAATAGGCCCGTCTCGGGGGACACACGTCTTGGATAGTCACTTTCCCTGCACTGCACATTGTGTGTGTTTGTTGTGAGATTTCTAGTGGTTGCGCTTTTTCTTTTTCTTTTTCTTTTTTGACCGTAGTTTGGGTGGGGCATGATGGCGCATATAGATCCATACACTTACATGCAGCCCACATTCTTTTGTGATTTCTGAGATGTCATATGTCAGAGTGTAATTTGGGTGCCCCATTCTGATGGGGCGGGCTGGCGGAGATGCATTTTGGGAGAGTCTGGAGGGTGGGGCAGTACGTATTTATAACATACAGATGTACACTTACATATAGCCTACTTACATATAGCGTACATGTTCTTTTGCTTACCGTGGTTTTGAATGCAATTTTCGTGTGGGGACAGGCTGGCAGAGATGTATCCCGACAGAGTCCGGCGGGTGGCGCTCACAGACTCTGGCGTCGGCATGACGGCTGCCGAGTTTGACAGCATGCTCGCCAGGTGGCGCGTGCGCGACATGGCGGAGCTCCTGCTGGCGCAGTCCCCGAGCGACGTGTGGCGGCTGATCCAGCTGGCCTACTACAAGCCCCTGCCCGTCCCGGAGTTCCTCCTGAGGGACACCCTGGAGGTGAGAGGGAGTGAGAAGGAGGAGCATCTAGCAGTTGACGCCTTCTTCTTCTTCTGTTGACTTCTAGTTCTGTTGGCTTCTGATTCTGTCGACTTCTAATCTTATTGACTTCTTATGCTGCTGACTCCTAATTCTGTTGAGTTCTGATGCTGTTGGATTCTAATTTGTCGACTTCTGGTGCTGTTGACTTTGACATTTGTTGACTCCTACTTCTGTTGACTTGGGGTTGACTGGTGTTGAAGAGGAGAGCACCAAGAGTCGGACTTTAAGCAGACAGTTTCTCGTGAGGGGCTAGCTGGGGTTGAGCACGGGCGTTCTTAGGAGAGCTGCCCGCCTGCTTGGTGCTGACATGCTGCCAGATCATCGTCGGGAAAATCACTTGGAAGCCAGGAAGAATAAGCGCCACAAGTTTTTCGTTCAAGAGTACAGCGACACCAATTAATGATTAGATAATGAAAGGAGAGGAGTAGAAGGGCATACAGCAGCTGCAGGGAGGAGGGCACGTGGGTGTGACATGAGGGGTTCCGGATTTAAGGGGGGGAAGAAGTGTTGGGGGGGGGGGGG
>WELA01009392.1:105552-119309 GCA_009602735.1 Mesotaenium endlicherianum | reverse complement strand
GGGGGGGGGGGTGTATAATGTGGCCCCATAGGTCTCCCCATAGGTCTCCCGCCTCTGGGCCAGATCTTATCACACCCTGGATTCCTCAACCTCCCATGGGAGGACCTCCGCGCCTTCAACCCGAACTCCCCTTCTGCGTCCCAAGTCCCATGTTCCGTGCTCCAAGTTTCAAGGGCCAAGACTCTCAGGGCTGTGCACGAGCAGAGCAGAGCCCAAGAGAATTGCAGCGAAAAGGACTCCAGAGTCAGAAACACAAACTCGGAGCCGAAATTTCATCGCAGCACGGAAAAGGACATGGCTGCCGCGGCGGTGGCGGGGTGGGGATCGGTGGCAGCTGGGCGGCAGCCTGCCCGGGGGGGGGGGGCGAGCCGAAAGACCTGGGACAGTTGGACCTAGGGCGGGCGGTGCCAGGGCGGGTGGACATTACATTGGGCCTTTGATATCAGGTTTGAGCACGGTTTAAGGTTTAGGATAAGGGTTACAGGGTTGGAGGGCTTGATGGGAAGGCTTTATGGTCTAAGATCAGTGGGTCTGAGGTCTTAAAAGGGGCCACGAGCACAACGGCATATTGTTTCTGTAGTCGATGAAGTCAACGGAGTTGTTCCTGTAGTCAATGGAGTCAACAGAGGTGCTCCTGTAGTCAATGGAGTCAACGGAGTTGTTCCTGTAGCCAATGGACCTCAAAGTATGATCCCTCACTCAGGCTCCCGCGCCTGAATTCCGATGTCTCGTCTGGTGCCCTGCTCCTCTGTGCCCGTGGCCTTTGCAGGATGTGCTCCTCATATGGGGGGAATTTGACGAGGTGTTCCCGGTGGCCATTGCAGAGCGCCTCCAGAAGTGCATGCGCTTTCTCTCCCCCTCTCTCCCTCCCCATCTCCCTCTCCCTCTCCCTCTTCCTCTGCATCCTACTACTGCTCGAAGGGGCAGCTTGCTAGGCATAGGTGATTGACATATTGAGGTCGCCGCTCCTCCTGTGCAATGTCGCACAAGCGCGCATGCGCATGAATGCACACATGCACACACACACACACACACACACACACACACATAAACACACACACACGCACACACAAACATGCACCGGCAGACACTTCTGCATGCACGCACGCACACGCGCACATACACTTACATGCACACGCACTCGCATGCACATGTTCCGGAAGATACGCCCACACCTGCACATGCGTACACGTAGACACGCTCCCGCACAAACGCATACATGCACCGGCAGACATGCCCACACGCACGCACGTACGCACTCACTCATTTGCGCGAGTGTGCGCGTGTGAAATGTCACCAACCAGCGTTTATGATCTTATGTGGAATAATTATATGAAGTAATCTATAGTACAGAGGAGTGTGCTTATATGCGCCTACCCTCGTGCACGCGTGCTTACATGACGCCTTGTGGCTGTGGGTAAGAGTTCTAGGGGGGGGGGGAAAAACCAGCAGGGTGTCGCGCAGGGCAGGTCTGTAAAGCTCAGCTTATTTTTAGTTAGGGTTAAGGTTCCTCAGGGGCAGCCTCGTGGGATTAGGGTTAAGCCTACCAGGATTGGTTTAGGCTTCAGCTTCCTTAGGATCAGGTTTAGGGTTAGGTTCTTAGGGCCGGATGTAGGTTAGGGTTCTAGGCTTGGATAAGGGCTAGGGTTTCAAAGGTTGGGTTATTAGGGTTCCTAAGGGTCAGCCTTCACAGGGCAGGGTTGGGTTTCCTGAGGCAGGGTTGGGGCTTAGTGCTGTGGGTATGGAAGGCTCACTCTTTTGTGTTGTTTGAGTTATTTTCGGCGCTCCACCCCTCAAGCTGCTGCTTCGGACTTCTTGCAGGGAGCTGGGCGGCAACACCAGCCTCGTTGTCATCAGGAAGGCGTGCCACATGCCCAACGGCCAGCGGCCCGGCCGATACAACCGATGCCTTCTCGAGTTTTTGGACGCCGAATGAATGCTGGAAAGACCAGATTTGCAGCCGTGTCAACGCGCGTTGTTCCTGTTTGTGTTGGAATCCTGTACATTTCCCATTTTCATACGCACACATGCGCACACGCACACACACACACACACACATACACACACACACACACACACACACACACACAAGAGTGCACGCGCATGCAGTCACGCAAAGAGACTCATGCACACTTTCTGTTCAGCTTGGAAGGTTCTGGACGTAGTAGTAGGGGACCGAGGCGGCTGAGGCGACTGTCTGTTTGATTGTGTATGATCGCAAATGATTGTATTTAGATGTCATACTATTCAATATCGTGTAGATGCGCGTGTATATTTATGGTGCTATGGTGCTTCTAAAGCATTTCAATCAGGGATGCACTCGGACAGTGCAAGCTCCTCAGGTGGCAACATACGAGATAGTATCTGGGTCCTTTTCAGAGGGGATCTTTGAGCACAGAGCATAGCGATAGCGATAGCAATAGCTTGTGCACAGTGCAAGCGCTAGTTGCTGGACTGTGTATCTAGCTGCCTCCAGTGTAGTGTGAGGTCATAGGTGCAGGATGTACTTTAATAGAAGTATCAGCGCAGTTGTCAACTAGAGCCCTGCTATCATAGTGCCAAAGACTTTAATACAAGGAATGTTCAACAACAGCTCAATGTGTTGGAGCGTGACTTAAATAGTTGAGGTTTTGGGCATTGGGCACCTAAAACTTACTCATGCTTTTTGAGCTTGGGCTTGAAATCACGTGTGGCTCTAGGCAGGGTTAAGACTACATTTTCAAATTGTGAGCTCATGCTTGAACTCAGTTTTTTCGCTTTATGTTTGAATGTCAAGCCCTTTGGTCGTGCCACATGCAAGCTTTTCCTGCTGAGCTTCTTGGCGCAAATGGAGTGTGGCAGACTTCGAAGACTAGATTTTGGAAGAAAAAAGAAAGGGAGGTTCTGATCGTGTGACCAGCTACTTCATAAAAACAAGAGCTCTCGTCACATCTCTTTTGCAAGAGAATTGGCGGCTGCAAGTAGTCATCTCAGTCTGCATGTTATACTTACAGGTAAAAAGACGTGTATATCATCGATGTCCACAGTGGTGGGTCTTGTTTAAGCTTGTAGACTGTCTAACCTTGCAGGGTGGATGTCATGCAGTCCTGAAGCAGTGAAGATTATATCTCAGGATATCCTTGATGAGCCCGCTCCAAAAGCATGAATAGCCATGTCTGTGCAGGGAAGGTATGTCTTAATGTGCTGAGAATGTACGTGGCGTTTAGACTACGAATAGCAACAGGGTCTTCCGCTTCATTAAGAGTGACTATTTTCTCTTATTAAGAGAAATTTAATAGGATGTTAGTATATAGATGTTCAGTCTCCTTTTAGGAAGTACAATCTCACATATGACATGCAATGTATATGGTGAGTCATAATGATGTACGTAAACTGATGAAGGCTTCAAAAAGAAACATGAGAAAGATAGGGAGTTCAAATTTAGAATGCGGTCAATAGCTAAGCTTGTCAAAATGGTGGAGAAGGATTAAGCAAATTTGATGCTTTAAAATTAATATGGGCTCATGCTTTAGGGAAGTTTTGGAGGAAGAGTAAACACAGCAGTGACACAACTAGCTAGACGTACCAATGACCCCAACTGTTCTTGAAGTGTCTGGCCAAATGACTTGATTACTGGCGTGATTCCAAGTACACACACATGACTTATACAATAAATTTACAACAATTGTGTTTTAAGCAGCGCTTCTCCCTACTCTGCATTTAAATTGGAAAATACGTGTCATGTTCTTCATGACATATAAAGAAAAGCGCTCTAACAGCAATGCCCTGAAGAAGAATGTTTCTGCAATATGATCTGTTAAGTCTACCTTATTATTATCCTCTCTACATTTTTTTGAAAGTAAATATGTACATCATGTACCGATCAGTGTTCAAGTTTTAAGAAAAGGAAGCATTTTGTTAGTGGTAATATCCATTGCTATTCCTCCTTCACCAGGAACATGCTTACTGTCTCGTCAAATGTGTTGAACTCTTGTCTCACCTTCGAGTGAAGCCAAAGAGGCTTGCGCTTAAGTGCTCCGCCATTGGACTTCTTTGTTTCAGTAAATTTACTGCTAGAAGTATTTCTCTCAGCCAGGTCGGCCCATGTCTTGTCCAAATCCTCACACCTTGTGGAAGAGCCTGAAACAAGTTACAACCACACACTCTTATGAGTTCTGTATCATACATGTATGATATGCTTCTACTTCATGTGGCTGCATCAAGGTCAACAAGAACTTATTCAGTAATTAAGAGGTAGAAAGCTCGCCCACAATGAACCTGTCTGTGTCAGCCCCCACCTTGTGTCAGGCTTCAACCGCTATATAGTTAGACGTGAGATTCCTTTTCATGTGTATATTTCAAGCTTCAGAGTTAGTCAGAGCACCTCGACACTCCAATAAGCTTGTTGATGCAGCAACGTGGTATTGCATCGAATCTTGTTGACAGTAACTCATTGAGTTGGCAACAGTAGCTCCGGTGCTACTGACCATAACTTGCAAGTCATCATTGGGCCAGTCAAAACTGCTGCACACATTTTGCTGATTTGACTGGTGATATCTAACTCCTCCCATGGTACTATTATGATAATATCCTGCTTTATCGGGAACATGTTGTAGATAAGAAGTGTTTGCCTTGTGGCCTTGCCTCAAGAGCACCGGGTCAAGAAACTCCTCGGATTTTCGTGTGCTTGCTGGCTTAAGACTACCTTCCATCCGTACCTGCAATTATAGTTAGTGCTTAGATCGATGAAGCAGATGAAGTGCAATGAAGACGGTGTAGTACTTGAAGCATCCGTAACTTGTTTAATTTCTGCAGGAGTACAATAATGCCGATTCGACTGCCAATGTATGTCGTGCTTTTACATCTGAAATCAGTACTGTGATTGGACAGCTTCACTCCGTCACAGCATCCGTAAAGCTGTGGGGTTGTCCGTGTAAAGCAGTGTGAAGTTGCTGTGCAGGCTCAAGTCAGTTGTCAGTGAAGAAGGCTTGTAGCTTGTTGTCTTTGACCAAGGTCAACACATTGTACAAAGTCGATGTATGTACGGGACCTCTGAATCAGCCCATATAACGCACAACTCGGGAAGCTTTTCAATCAGTGTGCGACTCCTTGCGACTATGACACCTGCGGTCTACATCGATGTGCAGTCGCGCAGCAGGTCGCGCTGCTCAATGGTGTGGACGAGTGTGTAGTCTGGAGTCTGGACTCGTGCGGGGTGGCGTGGACACTGTAGAGAGCAGCGGAGAGCAGCGGAGAGCAGACTCCGGAGTCTGGAGTCGAAATCATCGCTGAAGACTGGCGGTTACTAGCGGACACTCGGCGATGCAGGTGGATGCTGGTGGATGCCGTCCTTGCACATGAGATGAAGTGAGCGAAGAATATCGTTGATCGCTCAGTACTTTATCATACTACACGTGGAAATTTGTTAGTAGGTCTATAATTTTCAATTTTGGTCCAATTGGCAATACTAAGCTGCCATAAATCGACGAACGTGCCGATCAACTTCTACGATAACAAATGCGTATGTTGAAAAGAAGCAACGGACATTAATGGATGGTGGGGATTTTCAGGCTTTTCACAACCTGCGATCAGAACGGATTAATTATATTAATTAAATAAATTTCAAAGAAATGGTTTCTGTGGTTTCAAATAGAGCCTTGAATCACGAGGCCTCAATTTTGCGGACTCTTGCGGACAATACATTCACACTGACACCATAAGCTTTTTAAGCGACATATTGCTTTGAGAAACATTTGCTCGTTGTAAAGAGCTGGATCTCCTGCAAACTAAGATGCCTACCACTTCTAAAAAGTGCGTGATTTTGTGGAGCTTCTTCTGCTAGTGAACGCATATTTAAACTTAAGCAACCGATCACATCCGACCATCAATTTGAGCAGTTTGACGTTCCAGTTCGCTTTTGACCGGCATATCATTATAATAGACTCGATTTTGGAGCTATGGCAGCACTAGCTGCATCTTTTGTTGGCGTATCTACTGCTTACCTTCAGGGATGTTCTCAGCATTCAGGTTGCCAAGCAGGGGGGTCAAGAATTATGAAGTATTCAAACCCCATTGTTGCTAGAGATTTTCTACTATCGAACACTCGGATGCACGGCCTAACACAAGAATCAATGGGCCAGCCCCTATTCAGATCAGCGGAAGGGTTAAGAATAGGTCAATCTCTTAGTAGCGGGGTTATACGGAAGAGCAGGAATGTCATGGACAAGCGACCAAGGGGGTTGCATGTAACTGCGGCAATGGGGCCAAACGATGGCGTTCGCTGGTGGGAAAAGGATTGTCCTTCGAACATGCATGATATCCACTCTACTCAAGAGTTTGTAGAAGCACTCTCTTCCGCAGATGAAAAGCTGGTCATAGTGGAGTTTTATGCCACATGGTGCGCCTCCTGTAGAGCGCTCTTTCCAAAGGTGAACCTCAAGCATAGGCATTATTTGTGCTTGTCATGAAAGGACAATTATTGCATGGTTTGGGTGTAGGTTTTGCTTCCATCCTCACATCTTTTTGTAGCATTCAAAATCCTGCACAAGGGGGGCTACCAGGTTTGAGACAATACAGGAAGTCCAGTGTGTAGGTCATAGAAACATTGCGTGAAGTGAGCTGCTTAGTTTCAAACGCACGACCTGTATTCTGATTTAAAGGTTGACTGCATGAACAATGGCTGTCAAGGCGTTGCACTGTCTTTCGCTGCTCGTTGTGGTTCCTCTGTTTCTCAACGTGGAGGGGCCTCAGGGATTAGGGAGCATATTGTGATTGAACCATGACCTTCTTGTTGCAGCTGTGCAAGATTGCTGCTGAGCACGAAGACATCGAGTTTTACAAGGTGAACTTTGATGAGAACAAGCCAATGTGCAAGAGCTTGAACATCAAAGTGCTGCCCTACTTTCACTTCTACAGGGGTGCTGATGGCCGTCTTGACGCGTTCTCTGCATCCATCTCCAAGGTACATCCAGCATGCACATTGACCCTTCCTTGTCCATCTACGATGCTCACCATACTGCTTGTTTGGGGATGCGCTGGACCACTGCTGACTGCTTAAATAAGTCTGTGTCATTGTAAGATGTGAGGCCAAATCAAAAGTGAAGCATTTGCTTGTGACTTGTGAACCAACGTTCAGCAAAGTTACGAAACCAATGTATGGCCTGAAGTCTCATGCAGGTTTATCAGGCAAACAAACATTATGCCTCTGTATGTGTCTGATTGCATATCGCTTCGACACGACATTCCATTGACGTATTGCACTAGCAGGTAGTATGTTCTTTTCCTGTATGCACTGTGAGTTCAGTTAAAATTGTGTGCTGCTTGAGCAGTTACAACGCCTGAGGGACGCTATCTCCACCCATAGCACAGACAGATGCAGTCTTGGCGGGCCAGTGGGGGCACCTGAGCTGTTACCATCTCCCGATGCAGAGCCTGCACCATCGACGGAGCAGGCAGCCACTGTTTGATGCAAGAGGAGGCATTCTACTTCCAGTTTTTTAATGGGAGGCAACCCTGGGGCATACCACAACTTCCTGTTATACTCTATATTACTTATACTTGCCATATTTTCCTCCGTATGCAGGCAATCTGATTGATAAAGCTCACTCTTGTGTTCTTTGCTGTAGGATGAGAAGGCGTAGACGTGATTTTACTTTCTCTCATCGTAGAAGCTTTTGATCAGGGCAGCCGCTCTTTTTTCACCCTATGTGATCTGTAAGGCTCTGCTACGCTTCTGCTCCGGGCTTGCATGTAGTTCACTTCTACATCACTGACGGATTCCCATCCGTTCCACAAACTTGTGCTTTTTTTAACAATGCTCTTTGACACAAATGAGCTTGTTTTTTCTCCAATGAGAAGGACCTGAAAGTGCCTCCTCAACCCAACAACGTCTTCTTCAGCTGTTATTAGGTTTCTCTAAACAATTCCTTGAAAAGTCAGTGGATGAATTTAGCAACGATGTTCTCTCCATCACATTACACAAGGGGTTTTCGCCTTGTCTAAGTCACTTCGCCTGCCCAAAGTTTTGGTAAATATCTTTGTTAGGAGTATTCATTCATTGCCGATGTAAGGCAAAGTGAGAGCGTGAATGATATCACCACTAGGATTACATAGTAGTGGTTATTAATATCTTTATCTCTATGATTCTTCTTGCAAATAAGGTCACCAAGGACATCTAAGCTCGTGTTGATTATCATCTCTGGTGTCGGACAAAATATGACACCAGAGCTAGTCAACTTTTATTGTGGTGCACTAAGCTGGATATATTCAAGTATTTTCCGCAAGGTCATGTTGAGGCCTGCCCGTGCGCGCGCAATAACTGAAATTTGCTCACACGCGTCACGAGTATGGCTGATGGAAAGTGTCCCGCCACGCTGCCCTTACGCGTATGCCATGATGGCGATGGACATTGACGTACGGTAAACTGGTACCATCGTGTCTCTCTGTATCTCTGCATCCCACACTGACGGTGCTACTATCAGCTAGTATCAACCTGGTATGAGCAATTTATAACGTGTATTCTTATGTGTCTTTGCAATTTTAGAAAAGATCTCGACGCCGGGCCTTTCCTTGTTTTTTGTGTTACAAGGGAGACACTGTCTATCAAAAACTGAAAAGTAGTTCAGCACGGAGGAAGACTGAGGTCGCCTTTAGGCTGTGTTTGACTTCTTTGCCTTCATCTGTTTCTTGAAGAGAATATTGGAGTGCCTACTTGCTGTCTCTTGGCATGTGGAGACATGTTGTTATACGGTAGGTAATGGTTTGGAATAGGTGGCTATTGCCCTGGAGTGGAAGACGTAAGGATGCAGCTTAGGCATGGCGCTGCTGGGCGTGGCCACCTGGTGCATTGTCTACTATTGTTCACCTTGACATGCCACTGTGTTGCCACTCGCCCGCTGAAGGAGACAGGCATAGAAGCAGATACGCCTCCCTGGAAGGATGTGGTAATTCCTTTGCCCGGCCTACGTGCTATTATATCAGCTGAGAAGTGGTTCTGCTTCAAGCCAGTAGTCATACTTGAAACTTGTTTATATGGACGACTATATGAGATCATTCTTGAATTATAGTCTGGTATCTGGTATGTACACTTGTGGTCGACGCTCACTGCCCCTTAGAGGATGTCCATTTTTTTGGGGGGCAACTTGTCAAAGGCGCCTGGGAGCTGGGAGGCAAGAGAGGAGGGTATTGGTTCTTAGTTGCTGCATACGGTCACCTGGGATGGTGTTTTGAGCTACCACCATCAACACCTTAGAGAGGGCATAAGCTTCATGTAGAGGTGCCCATGCACTCCTTGGCTGTGGTTTTGTACAAAGGATAAGAAAGGTATAAAAAGACGCCTACAAACGATGGAACTTGCGGGCACTCGAGAGTAGAAGGTCCATTGTGTGCTACTGCTGTGGTGCTGGTGCAGTCTCCAGGGCATGCTCTAGTGGACGATGGGACTGTCGCCTCGTCTTTGCAGTTTCCTGCAAACATATCCGGCACATACAAAGGTGCGGTGCCACTAAGCATCTCCCAAGCTCTTCTTCCTCCCTCCCTCAGCTTTCATGATTGACTTATTATGCATAATGAAGAATCGTGGAAGAGATATGGTCGCGACAAACAAGTGGGATGAAGCAGCTTCCAATTGTGACCATTGATCTGCAGCTCACTTGTCATCGCCCAATCTAGCAATTTAAGGAAACTTACGTGAAGCTACACTGGTCTCTGGGGGGCTCCACGTGTGCTTTCAAATTACAAATGAGCTCAAAGATGATGGACAGTACACATATAAGGGCACATGTTGTTTGGCACATGTTGGGTGACTTGTGGTTTTGCACATGTGAAGTCGACTTTGCTGCAGCAGGTGAACCTGCCAGCCACATGTGCAGCTACTCTCTGCCCCTGCCTCTGACAGCATCGAGCCCATCACAGAGCTTGCCGCACGCCCCAGTCATAGAGTTTGATGCCAGGCTCGAGGCAATGGCGCCAGAGGCTTTTGATGCCAGAGCAGGAGGGCTTGACGTCAGGATTGGACGTCAGAGGGTTTGATGTCAGGGTTGGAAGTCAGAGAGTTTGAGGTCAGGGTCGGACGTCAGAGGGTTTGATGTCAGAGGGTTTATGGAATGTTGTTTTCCCCGGGTCAGGCACATGGCTGGTGCAAGGCTCCAACACCTCCATGAGGTTCCCAGACCTCAAGAAGAGCTCGGGGAACATCATCTTCCAGCTCAGGCAGGTGCCCACTGGAAAGCCAGAGGTGCACTACGTGCAGGTAATGGCTCCTTCCGGCCCATGTCCCTTCCCCATCTCCCATCTCCCATTCCCCAGGCTCCACGCTCATGAACCTCCACTCTACATCTCCCATCTCCTATCTCCCATCCCCCAGGGCTCCACGCTCCATGAACCTCCACGAGAGATTGCGTGCAGACTTTCATTCTTCATTCCTCACTCAAGAAGGGGCTCTTTCATTCAACTTGGGGCTGTCCCTCCGCTCCCTCCCCACCCCTCGCGTGCTAGCGGATGAAGCTGAGCTCACCGGAGAGTCGAGAGTCGAAAGCTCCCCTTCGTAAAGATCGCGAGATGCTCTCATGCACTCTGGCGGATGCACGATAAGCCATCTCCTCTGGCACCAAGAGCAGCCTTCACCTTCTCTCCGCCCCCTCTTTGCTGTCTGCTCGTCAGCTCGCTTTTCGAGCACAACGTCCCGTGACAACTTTTCTCCCTTGGGTTGCTGTCGCTCTTTCGTCAGTGGCTTTCAATAGGGAAGATACACGCGCACATTGTGCTCCCTCTCTCTCAGTCCCTCCCTCCCTTCCGCTCTCCCCTCCCTCCCTCCCTCCCTCCCTCTCCCTTCCTTCCTCCCGCCCTCCCCCTCTCCCTCTCTCGGAAGGTACCTGGGGGGAGTCCTCCAACGGACATCTGTCAGCTGAGTTTGGATGCCAGAGCACACGCCCTTCACGTGGCTCGTCCACCGGCCCGCCTAGTGGTCGCCAGGGCTTGCGAATAGCTGCGTGAAACTTGTGCTGGCTGGCGTCTCCGGGGCCAGGAATGGTGCGTGGGGGCGAGAGTGAGAGGGCTCCGTGCCATGGCGTCGTCATCCAGTTTTTTTTCTGCAGCGGAGGCACTAGACACATGCTGGTGCCTGCCCTGCTGAGCAAATTGGGTTTACCGTGCTTGCCAGTGGGGGCTAAGTCCTTTGTGTGCACGTATGCCGGCGGCGGTGGCTGCGAAACGAGATATTGCCCTCTGTCCTCTGCGCTCTGCCCTCTGCCTTCTGCTCTCCTCGCTGACCACTCTGGGGTCAAATGTCTTCTGCCCCGCCCGCGGGGGGGCGAGTTGCTTGCCCACAGAGGACTTGGCTGCAGGGCGACGTAGTGATGACGAGATTAGGGCTACCTTACTTGCTCCTGGGGGTTGGCGGTGGTGGCGTTGGTTCCTTGCTCACCCAAGACTATGCTGCAGGGCAAGAGATAGTGCCCTCTTCCCTCTGCCCTCCTCCCTCTGCCCTCCTCCCTCTGCCCTCTGCCCTCTGCCCTCTGCCCTCTTTGCTGACCAAAGTAGGGTCATTGCTATCTCCTGGGGGTGGCTGGTGCGTTGCCCGCGGGACACTTGGCTGCAGGGCGAGATAGTGCTGAGAGACGGCATGTACATAAGCGACGGCGACCTGCACATGCGGCTGGAGGGCGTCTACGTTCGGACGTTTGGGGAGCTGCGCATGATCCTGGGCAGGTGCATGGTCTGCCGAACGTACCTGAATCTTGAGAGAAGTGCATGCACGCGTCGCCTTGCACTCTCCTTTCCCTCTCCCCAGCCCGTGCCCTCTCCTCCAGGCCTCCTTCCTGTAGTCATTCTGAGCGCATCTGCCCGTGCCTCACCGGCTGTGTACCTGTGCTTTTCATCACTCTTGCACTCTTGCTGCTGCTGCTCCGGCAGTGGGTGGGATGGGGCGCATCCGGAAGAAGTGGGTGACGCTCCTGGCGAGCAAGGCGTGTGCAGAGATTGAGCGAGCCGGGCCTTGTTTGCACCTTGCACCTCTTGTCGTGCTGCTCGACGAAGGGAGGAGCCTCACGTTGCATCAGTCGCCGCCTTCGATTCCATCTTCGGTCCCTATTTCGACAAGTGATGAGTGCAAAGGCGTTAGACCCTGGGCGTGCGGAGTTGCAACTGTTCTTACTGACTCCACCAACCGGATGCCATCTGACAGAAGAACGCTGCGCGTGGGCCTTGAGGCTAGGGGCATTATAGGGGCACGCAAGGGGCACAGAAGGGACAGGCTTTGCGTGCGTCCGCTCCATCCTGGCCCTTGCTGACTAAGCACGCAGTCAGCGTGGTGCCTGCATCCCCATACTTCATGCGAGAGAACACACTGGTTGCACGGTGCCATGCCGCCCATTGGTCTACCGCATCTACATTCAATAAGTGGCTGACTGCCGACTTCTGACTGCTGTCCCTGCTAACGGAGCTGACGTGTCTTACTACTGACGAGCCCCCTGTGTGAATGTATCGCATCCCTCAGTACGTAGAGTAGGGCGTCTGTCGACCCCGCCGACCCCAGGGCCGATTTCACACTGGTCGTTGCTTACTGGGTTCCTGGCTACTTAGACACCACCCCGGGGCAAGCTCAGCTGGTGGGGAACGAGCTCGCCTGCGTGCGTGCCTGCGCGTGCGCGTGGATGGGGACCTCCCCTTTCTTGGGTCCTCGGATTCAATTTGGGGCGGCATGGATTCTTTCCTGGACTTTGGATCCTTATTTGGAGTGTGCGGATTCTTTTGGGGAGCAGCTCGACGGATCCGGAGCTCCTCGAGGACGACAGCGTCAGCCGCCCGACGGCCTACCACCTGGTGCGTTGCCTCTCCTTTCTCCTTCATCACACCATGTGACGAATCAAGATGATAGTAATTACAGTGACAATAACAACCTTATCTAGCTCTGCTTCTGAACCACGTTGCTTCCCAACACCTTGGGAGTCTGTTACTTACACGTGGACCAGATGGCAATCAGATAGATCACCCGGAGGCGTGGACAATCCCAGGGGGGTCAAAGCATGCCAGCCCTTTTAACAGGGCCTCAGTTGACCACAGCACGAGTGGATAGGCAACACGCTCTCGGAGAATAGGCCAGAAGCCGGATTGGGCTGAGGCCCAATGCGCTAAGGCCGACTGGGCTAAGGCCTCCCGCTGTCCCCCCCCACCAGGAAGCTCTTCACGCCCTCCTTCCCGGCCCAGGTGCATGCATCTCCTGGCTCCGGTACATGCATCTTCTGGCTCGGGTGCATGCATCCCCTCTCGTCTTCCGTCTCAGAGGCTTCGAGCACCAGCAGCTCCAGCCCCTGAGCCGTCGGTCGCCCGCGAGCGTGAGCCTGCGAACCTGTGGGCCACTGGCCCAGCGCGTGCGCGTCTCTTTGGGGGCGGCCCCCCCAAGCACTGTGCTGACAGCGCCAGTCGCGCACTGCCGAGCTGTCGCGCGCGAGTGCTCGCGTCCGCCGCCGTCCCGTGGCCCTCTGGCGCGGTGCACGTGTGGGCACCTCTCCCCGTGTCGGGCTCTTCAGAGCCGAAGCCCCGGCAGTCTCCGTCCGTCGGCTCAGGCCTGCTGCCCGCAAGTGCCTGAGCCTGAGTCTGCCTCCGTGCGGGCATCTGGCCTGGCGTGTGTATGTATGTGTGTGTGTGTGTGTGTGAGTGTGTGTGTGTGTGAGTGTGTGTGTGTGTGTGAGTGTGTGTGTGTGTGTGTGTGTGTGTGTGCAGGCGCTGGCAGAACCCGCCAGGGACCACGCACGCCACGCATACAGCAGCCGTGAGCCCCC
>WELA01009392.1:92403-103496 GCA_009602735.1 Mesotaenium endlicherianum | reverse complement strand
TTTTCCCCCTCCCCCCCCGGCTTACCTGTGCCTCCTCACTTGCACCCCCCTGCAGCCTTCTTAGGCCCACCGTCCATCTATGCAGACAGCTGGCGGGCGGCTTCAGCGCTTGCCTGCCCTCTCTTGCGGCTGGTGCTGCTACTGCAGTGGTGCTCCTACTGCCACTGCTTCTACTGCCACTGCTGCTTCCACTGCTGCTGCTGCTGCTGCTGCTGCTGCCATTGCAGCTGCAGCTAATGCAGGGCCGAGCCTTCTAACTCTGGGCGGGCTGGCTGGCTGGCTGGCTGGTGTGGGGTGAGCAGGGAGCAGCCAAGGTGTCCCTGCTCATGATTGGCCAGCAGGCCATCATGGATGCCTACTTGTGCCTCCTCCACCTGACAGCTGGCATTGTCGTAGGTGCGTCCCGTTCCTACCTGCTCACCGCATGCCACATGCCACACGCCACGCCAGCCTGCTGCCAGCTCACCCTCCCCCTCGGGTGCCTCCGGCTTGTGTGCTCTGCGGCGATAGGTTGACAGCTGGCATGCTGCCGCTGGCCCTGAAGTGGCTGCGATTGGTCTTGAGGCATGAGCGCAGTTGCTGTGTCGGAGACAGACGCAGGGCAGGGGAGTAAGATGTCACCACCCCATAG
Organism: Mesotaenium endlicherianum; assembly: GCA_009602735.1. Taxonomy (NCBI): domain Eukaryota; kingdom Viridiplantae; phylum Streptophyta; class Zygnematophyceae; order Zygnematales; family Mesotaeniaceae; genus Mesotaenium; species Mesotaenium endlicherianum. The sequence goes on along the minus strand of WELA01009392.1, from coordinate 102,865 downwards.
GTTGCAATGGACTATGCATGATGTGATTTGAGGGGGCAAAGGGGTGCTGCCACCCCCCTGCGGCTGTGCCAATGCTACGCTCTCAGGGGAGACGCGGGACAAGATTTGTAGTTGAACANAGGGGGGGGGTTGGGGGGGAGGAAGGGTGGTGATTATGAAGCTTCGAATCGACCTCCCCTCACAGGGCCTGAGCGTAGCACCTGGACTACTGCATGCGAAGAGCAACCAAGTGCGCGGGCAGGCTCACAGCTGCTCTGCCCTTGTTACAGTCAGGCGGGCTGGGGCAGGAAGGCGGGCAGTGGGGCTGCCAGCCGGGCAGTCGGGCAGTTGGCCGGGCAGTCGGGCAAGAAATTAGGCTGGGGCTAGCAGTTGGGCAGACGGGCTGTAGGCACGCGGCAGACGGGCATGCGTCTCTTCCCCCCTCGCCCTCCCTCCCTTCCTCCCTCCCTCCCTCTCCCTCTCTCTGCCCATATCTCCCATTCCCGGCGTCATGCACTGATCGTGCTGGCTGGCAAACCAGCTGTGATCTCCTCTTGTCTGCTCTGCTCTGCTCTCCTTTTTTCTGCTCTCCTCTGCTCTGCTCTCCTCTGCTCTCCTCTCCTCTCCTCTCCTCTCCACTTCTCTGCTCTGGTCTGCTCTGCTCTCATCTGCTCTCTTCGGGTTTGGTCTGCTGTGCTGCGCTGCGACGGCGGCTGTGCCGGGCGGCAGAGTCGCTGTTCAACGCGTTTGCCACGGCCGCCTTCTTCAAGTTTGTCATCTTCTCCATCTTCGAGATGCGCTACCTGCTCGCCATCTGGAAGGCGCGGCGTGTCGCCACGGCGGGCGAGGGCTGGGAGACGATGCGGCGCGAGCTCTCCATCCTCTACTCCCGCTTCTGTGAGCCACCAAACCCCCCCCCCCTGGGCCGGCCGTCCTCCCCGCCTTCGACTTTTTTGGGCAGTAAGCTTCGTTATGCAAGCAAACTTTCGAGTGAGCACGCGAGCAGCGTTTTGAGAGTGTTCTTGACGCGGGGGGGGCAGCGCCGGGGACTGCTGACTGCCTGCCCCCGCGTGTGTGAGCTCTGCGTGTGCCCCCATCTTAAAGTCATGTTTCCCTCATGTGATTGGCCCTCCTGACATTGTAAGCGGGCGCTCCTGCGAGGGCCCCATCACATGCGCAGGCCAGCCCCGTATATGCTCGTTGGCCCTGCTGCAGCTCCCTCTCTCTCTCTCTCTNCTCTCTCTCTCTCTCTCTCTCTCTCTCTCTCTCTCTCTCTCTCTCTCTCTCTCTCTCTCTCTCTCTCTCTTTCATAAATTCACGTCCTTCAGACCTGTTGCTAGGAGTGACGAGCTTGTGGCTTAGGTCGGACTAAGATGGAGGAAGAGTCCCAGCTTCAGCTTTTTAGTCACACCTATTGGTTATCCGGGGTGTTCACGCGTGCTAGATCCAGAGTGCGCTTGCGCTCCTCTCGGAGCCATGGGCCCTTGAGGTGTGGGCTCTCATCCCAGAAGAACAAGTAGCATGCGTGGGTACTGTAGCGCAGCAATACAATACAGGCGCAGGCGCAGGCACATGCACAGGCATGTCTACTTCTTGGGCAGCTCCGTTATTATTGCTGGCAAATGAGCCCCAAATGTTTTGCTCCGTTTCGGTCTGGCTTTAAAACAGAAGCCGTTTTATTTTGCGTCTGTTTTTCTGAAGGTGTGCCGCTGAATGCCATTGCGCGCATTCCCTCTACCAGGATTAAGGATCCCGTTAGGCGTCAGGATAAGAGTCACCTCCAGGCGCCAGTCGTAGAGCTATCAGCTTCACGCCCCGGCCAGGGGCCCATCAGCCTCAGTTGCCGGCGTCAAACAAGGACTCGCCAGCTACACTGTCTCGCTCCACGCTCCTTGCTTCCCGCTTCTCGCTGCCGCTGCTGCTGCTGCCGTCGGTGCCGCTGCTGCTTGTGTGCTCTCCAACGCCTCCTCCTCCAGATGGACTTCTGAAACATCCCCCACCCCCCCCCACCTCCCCTTGCCTGCCCCACCTCGTCCGCCTCCACCCCAGCCCCCCCACACACACCCACACACGCACACACACGAGATCCCAAGGGAACGATGCAGTCTGTGTTGCTTTCTGGTGTCATCTTGCTTTGGAATCTGAACATAAAAAATGATCCACGCTGCCGCTTCTCTCGCTGCTGCCGCCGCCGCTGTCATTGCCGCCGTCCGCTGCCGCAGACAGCTTCCCGCTGGGCGGCATTTTCGTCCTCTGGTACCTGCTATGCACGCCACTCCGCCACATGTGCTGCTCCCATGTTGCTGCCACTCTCCTGTCTCATCTTGCTCTTACTTTCGCAAGCTGACCGCCCCGGCCCCGCCCGTGCTGTGCCACCTGTTGCCCCCCGTCGCCACCTGTCGTGGCCGCTCTCCCCTGCAGACGGCTTCCTGCTGGGCGGCATCCTCGTCATGTACCACCTCCACGGCGTCATCAACTATCTCCTGCTTGCGCTCTACGGCTTCTGGGTCCCCCAGATCGTGCGCTCCGTCGCGGCCGACGCGCGCCGGCCGCTGCACCCGCACTACATCCTGGGGATCTCCGCCACGCGCCTTGCGATCCCGCTCTACACGTTCGGCTGCCCGCGCAACTTCATGCGCGTCGAGCCCAACCCCGCATGGTGCGCGGGCCTCGCGCTCTTCGTGGGCGCGCAGGCGGCTGTGCTGCTGCTGCAGCACTATTTTGGCCCGCGCTTCTTCGTGCCTCGCCAGGTGGGGGAGCTTCCGGCTGCAGGCCACTGCAAGCAACCTTCTCACCTTCCACCTCCCATGCACCTCCCCCCTTCCCGCCTTCCTCCCTCCCCCCTTTCCCCCTTTCCTGCCCTTCTCCGTCCCACCTCCCACCTCCCCCTTTCTGTATTACGCCCTCCCCTTTTTCCCCCTTCCCCCTCTTTCTCCCTCCCACCTCGCACCTCCCACGTTTCTCACCGTGCCTCACCATGTTAACCTCACGTTCTTCCCCTGGCCACTTTTTCCCCCTCTTCTTACTCTCTCCTCCCATTTGCCCCCCCTTCTTCCCTATAGGCACTTGCTCCATGTCTCCCCTGCAGTCCTACGTCCAGCTCTCGCCTGCCTCTCCCTTCCCCCATACTGCCGCCCTCCGCTGTCCCTCATTAGTCTAATTATTTGTTCCCAAGATTATCAAGTCTCCTCACGGGATAGAAACTAACGTCAGAACTCTCTGCAAGTAAGAATCTAAAGCTTGGTATTGAGCTTTGCTGTTTGTGTGAGCCAGCTCTCAAATTCGTCGCTCGGAATGCCTCAGTGGTGCGCGCTCCCTCTTCACCGAGCTCCACGCACGTGCCGCTCTTGAGGCGTTCCAGGCAGGAGCAGCTGCTGACCGCCTTTGTGGCTGCGCGGACCCCCCTTTGACCCCTCTGACTCTGACCCATCTGACCCTGACCCCTTTGACCCCTTTGACCCCTCTTTCTGCGCCTCCCTTTGCAGTGCTTGCCGGAGAAGTATAGCTACTTCCGGCGCGTGGAGCGCGCGGCTCTGCAGCCCACGAGCCCCGGGGAGGACGGCGAGAGCCAGGTTGTCGATTGCGTCATCTGCATGGCGCCCGTCGACCTGGCACTGAGGTCGTCCGAGCGCATGGTACACTTCTATGCGTTTGTATGTGTGTGAGTTTGTGTGTGTGCGCAAGACACTCATGCTTGCATTATAGTGAGGCAAGGACTGGTGCCCAAGAATTGGTGCCATTAGCTTGCCTAGGCTCTCCTTAGCTCAAAGTGTATGCAATGTATATGACCAATGAAGAGCATGGGCAAGCACTCCGTACCCTCGGGGGATTAGGCCTTAGGCCTTATGCTTTCCTAGACAATGATACTCCGGAATTGAGCTTGTCGAGGGTGTGTCGGTGTTGAGGGACGACGAGGTGTCTTGACCATTTAGGGTTCTGGGATTAGGTTTGATCGCCATTTGTTGGAACACTTTGCAGGTGACTCCATGCGACCACTTCTTTCACACGGGCTGTCTGCAAAGATGGATGGACATAAAGATGGAGTGTCCGACGTGCCGACGGCCACTCCCACCCTTATAGTTTGTACAATTCAGGGAGAGCCAAAAGCACACTTGTACATTTAATCAAAATATGTATTACACGAGAACGTATTGTGCCCACTGCAGAGCCCCCAATTTTGGGTATTCTTATCACAAAGTGATCATCTCTTTCATATGGAGAATGCGTCAAAGCTGCGGTCTCTTGTTTTGGTCGGTATAGAAAAATAAAAAAAATTGGCATTATTTTGATTACTGCCAAGTTTATAATATTTTTAGTCTTAGGTGCGGAGGGGCTCGTCGTTTGCCAAAGCAGGTATTGTTTTTTAGCTAGGATGATGGCTTTCCTAGCATATAATGACTGGTGAAAAGTTTTGTGTAGGTCACCTACGTGACAATGTCGAGTGTTGTCTAGGATTATTTGTCCACATCTCTGTCACCCTAGCTGTCCATTTGAAAAGTGTAGGACAATGCTAAGCTGGCTTATTGTGCAAAAAACAGAGTTTTTGTGCGATTGTTCATTTGTAGGAACACTACCTTTACATGGACTTATTTAGGCACAAAGACATAATTGTACATGCATCCCTTCAGCCATTGTTGTCTTGAGGCTGAAGCAGGCAGGAATGTGGGTGGTTGATCCAGCCTCATATGTTTAACAGTCTGAGGTTCATGATTCATCCCTCAATTTTCATCTCACAATGAGGCCGGACCCGAAGCAACTACCTTCACATGCATCACGATTTTTGTATAATGATGATTGCAGCTCGCTCACATGCAAGACAAGTCTGATTGATAATCAACATGAAAGATAGCGGTTGGTTAGATGTTGGGGTCGACGATTGCTTCATAGCTGAATGTCAATCGATTGCATGCATGCCATATATTTGTACCTTAATCTAGATAGCCCAAGACTAGTAAGCTTTTTAATTGTAGCCCTAGTTATAGAAAACGGGTTAAGAGTATCGGTAAATCAAATATAGATTAGAGTTACACAAAAGATATAAAATACGCATGTATAATGATTTGCGTGCAAAAGATAGAAAGCCCTACAACTTCCAAATTACTTTGAGACTTCGAGCCTGTTTGGTCGCGAATGGTAGAGGATTCAAATTTTTACAATAGGAGAGTGTCAAAAAGTGAAAATCTGATTTCAACTTTTTGTAGTTGTCAAAAAATTTCTTCTTCGTTTTTGAGTTGCAAACTTTAAGTATTTTCAAAATTCATCGGAAGTACATAATAATTCGTGAAGCTCACGAGCCAATTCACAAGTATTTCATAAGTAGGCTCATGTGTTCGAGTTGAATCTTGAGTGCTTATATTCGATGTGTGGTCAATCACCAAATGCTTTATCATGCAGTGCACATATACTGCTCTTAAGTACCATATATTTGCAATTTGACAAACTAGACACCGACATGTTAAATAACATTCATCCGCTTGGCCTGGACATTGTCCCCTGTTCCGGTGTTCAGTGCGCAAGATGACTCCTGATCTGCACCTAACCCTATTAGGACATGACTTATGTGAGTTTCAAGCTACACACACCACACTCTCTGATATACATTTTTGGGGGACACCAATCTTGAAATATGTGTTCACATGATTATTGATTACCAAGTTGACCACACGTGCACTTGCCTTGAGTTTACTACACATGCGTCTGCATTGCTTCATCACTGTATCAGGTTATGTTGGAACTTTCCTTGGCACCTGCCACCTATGGCAGGTTCTTTGTGCTTGTATGATTTGCTTCATTAACTTTATGTTACAATGAGCTAGCGTGTTATGCGTCAAACAAAATATAGTATGCAACACACCAATGAATGTATTCATAGCCACCACACACCTAACCAAACTAACCTTACTACACTTAATTTGATGAGTTATTGTTCATGGCTTACAGACTATAATGCTTGGAGTTGCTTTTGACACAACACACTGCATATGCTCCAAATCATGTTGTAATAACATTTTCAACAAGCTGAACAATATCTCTTACTAATTTGGTCTAATATGTATGAAACTGAAAACCAGTACTTCACAGTGTCGCTTTCGTTCACATTATTACACTCTGCTGCTACACCCGTTTTGTCAACCAGAGCACAAGTACTCAAGCTGAAAGCTCGGCACGAACTCTCAAGTCCTTCGTCACCTACACTTTTGACCTGACACCCGGGCTAACACCCTATAGCTGCGCTACTCCTCGGTCTGATCTACTTGCGTGGATGAGCTGCTCACTTAACCAAACAGCCGGCCTAGCCTGCCACCCTTACTTTCCATCACTAATTGTTGCATATATGTGCCAGAGCCTTGCACGTTTAAGAGTCTCTTCTATTAGTGCCTAGCTACCTATAACGCTACGTATGTAATGATTATTTTGTCCAGACCGTTACCTTACAATTCAAATTTAGAAGCAAAACTCGATGCCACTCTTACAACCACAAGCGCTCGTCATGATAAAACAATGAAATGGGTAAATATTACCCATACAAAAAATAAAAGGTTTACCCACGTCCGTGAACGAGGTCCCGAAGGCTCGTGTATGTTCTCATCTCTCAATCAACACTGATTGCCATTAATGCTCCTCATGAGAGACAACTTAACAATGTCAACATGTAGATTCCTGGGAGCGCATAAACCTTCCATATTTGTTAAACCTTCTCTCTCAAAAGAGTGAAAGAATTTAAGTATATATGTATGTAATTTACTTCTTCAATGCCCTTCCTTGTTGACACATATCAAACATAGCACATCTTATAATCTTCAACACGCCAAATGAACGATCAATGATCGAAGTTGACTTCTACCATCAGTACAAACCCAATTGGCTGAATCCATTGACAACTTTCAATGACTAGAAAGATCGTTGTTGTTTCAAGACTTTTTCCTGAAATTTCAAAAACTTCGCTATTTCGATCAACTGAAATCGTTGGAACCATATAACATATTTCTTTGGAACGTTGTCCCATGTGGGATTTACCACCGATAGGCATCAAAGCTGGCGCCTTGTGACTAGAGTCCTGACTTCCTAGCACATATTCTATGGCAAAACCATGAAGTTCATCTATATTGCTTATACTAAGAGTGCCCTCGTCTTACCCATATAGTTTTCTTCGGCTTCCCCGCCAGAGTCGCTATTGATTTGGCGTTTCTCGCCAGAGTCGCTAACGTAAGCAGTATGTGAAACCATGAAAGGTGTTTCAGACAGGTTTCAGACCTCAGAGCCCGGGTCAAACGGGGCCAGCCGTGCCGCGGCCCGCACCGGCCCCCCGGGCCCCCACAATCCACATGACATTTCCCCCCATATATTCCCTTTCGACCACTTTACACAACTTTACACTGCTTTACACCACTTTCGACCACCTTACATGGGCATTCGACGACAGCAGCCGCTTCTCGACGCGGTTTGATTAGAGCACTTCAGAGCATGGGGTGGAAACTGGCGCTAATTTTCCGAGATTCTGAATTCGGAGCCTTAAATTTTTGGATCTTGTCACTAAATTTCCTAAGTTTGATTTCAGGACTCTATTATTTGTTTGATTAAAGGTAGCTAATTCACTGTACTAATTTTGACATTTTGATTTCAGGGCGCTAATTTAAAACCTTGAGTTGTGGGCGCTATTTCACCCGGATTTTCGAAGGGAGTTTCCCCCCCATGCTTCAGAGAGTTGCTAGTATCGTACCGATATTGTACTGGCATCGTACAGCTGCTCCAGGCAGATTGATCAGGCAGGCCAAGGCAGGCAACTTCAAGCAACTATAGGGGTTGAGCTTCGAAGAGTCCAGAAATTTTGCACGAGATTTTGCAAGCCACTATACTTTCTTCGTTTCTTTTCTTTGTTGTGCTAAAACGTGACAGTTGGGCCGTTGTGAAATGATTGTTTTGCTTCGTTTGTGTGTCGAGCAATTGAAGTTCAGTCTATGTGAAGCAGGTTGGTAGATTGCGCGTTTGGAAGTGAGATATGATCTCGATGCGAAGGAAGTCGATGCCAGATGGTACGGTCCTTTACGGTCTTTGTAGGATCGGGTACAAAGCCGACGTACCTGCTGGACTTGGCTGGAATTGGCACTGACATGCTTTTGAGTTCATCATGCACGTCCTTCGGGTCAGTTAGCCTTGATATCTAGCACGCGGTTACAGCTCTTCAGAGGAAGCACCATCAAGTGACAAGCACCATCGAGCACCATGGTCCATCTCATCAGAAGGTCATGAAGGTTATGTCGGGGCGTTGTCGGGAGCCTATCAAGGTCGTCTATCTCTGTGCGAGTACTCACTAAACAACATTCCCTGTCCCCTTGGTCGCTTATGAGTAGTTTCCTTTATGGTCAGAGGAGGAGACTGATGTGCTGGTTGTTGTGAGCATAAACATTACGAGCGTAACGCGTGCACAAGGTACATGTATATAGCATCATTTGAGGCTCCTTTGTAGGTCCACGTTGATATCATCACTCGGCATGCATGGGGGACCGAAGGATGGCCGCTGATAATACTTCAAGTCCCCCTGTAGATTCTGAGGGTCATGGCAGTATGTTGGGAGGGCGAGCGCCCAGAACCCCTCCCCTTTCTAGGCTGGGGATTCCAAAGCCAGAATTTTCTTCTCTTACTGGGCTAAAGGTTGCAGGTTTGAATGGAACAGTAGAAGGCAAAATTTCTGACTCTTCTGCTGAGGCACACGTGGCGGGTGATGTTACTCCTAAGGCTTCTACCCTTAATAGCGTGACGCAAGCCCCCCTCTACAGCCCTGCCCTTCAGGCATCTCTAGAAGCTCTGTCACATGAACAAAGAAAGGACCAGACGTTTTTAGTTGCTGACGACCTCGACTTGGATTTGGAAAGCATTCGCACGAATGAAAAGGAGTTACCTGATTCACTGGTAAGTTCCCCTTAACATTGCACACATCCTGGTAGCCACAGACTGTGTTGGGAAGGAGTATGGAGCCCCAAGGGGCAGTCTTCATGTGTAGCAGGAATATGTTTGAAGGGGGTTCTCACTGACAGCAACTTCTGGAAAGCATGTGCAGTAGTCATGACAATCATGTACGAATGGCTATCCAAGGGTTTATATGGAGTTCTTGGTCGGTGATGATGTTGTCTCACAAGCTTAGCAAGATAACTGGTCAGATCATACTGCATACGGAAATTGGTTGTTGGAAAACGTGTGGGAGGACCATCTTCTTCATCTTCACAAATAAGTATGTTGCTCAGGTTATTTTGCTGTAGTGATGTGACCTTGATCAGGGTGAGTCACAGTGAGAAGCCCCAAGAGGCTCTGACGGGGTGAGACGAGGTTCTTCGAGTCTGTGATTTGCCGGACCTACACGACAGCAGTTAACAAGTCGTCAAAGTGCACAGTGATAGTTACCATATGTTAGAACTTGTGCAGGATGGTGGAGTGTGCGAATGAGAGTGTAGATGCCGGTGAGGTCATGCGTTCACGAGATGTTGCGACGAAGCGCTGCTTGTTAAGTAACGAACGCAGGGGGAAGGAAGATTTGATGGGGAGAAGCTGCTGGAAATCAAACAGCTTCTCAAACTCTACCTAAGCCTGGCTATGTTGTGGAAAGAGACCACAACCTTCGAGTGTACTTTTTTACAAGGCACCTTCTCACGCCCTATGTGCCCTTACTCCTCCCACTGGCAGACTTGGTGCATGTAGGGGAGTCTTGTCATGCTACATTGTCTTCGGTTGCCTACCCAAAGATATGTGGCCCTATTCACATGTGCCTCTGATGCAATGGGTGGGCGTATGGTACAGCTCCTGGTATTGCTGCAGGCACTATGCTCGCCTTGTGGCAATTAGGAATTGAAAAAAATGACTATGTGGGGTAGGGTAGTTGGCACCCTATGAACTGATGGACTTTCGAGGGCAACCTGGAGCACCTCCATGTAGGGGATGTATATGTGATATGGAAAAGGTATAAGTACAAATATAGATGGTGACGTGGAAGATACAGATATATGAGAGGTATTTGTCCCATACTGCACTCACCCTAAGACTTGGAGGATGGGAAAGCATTAGACCCTGCGCCCCTCCTTCACCTGCTGCTCTGCCTTCCCTCTCACATGCTATGTGGCATGCATCCCGTGCTCTCCCTTTCCCTGCAATTGGGCCTCTGCTCACCAGCCTCAGCCGTTGCTGTGGGTGTTGCCTGTGGGTGTTGCTGTGGGCACCACGTGTCTGCGTCACATTGGCTGGTTGCAGCACTCGCCAAGCCTGCCCTTTGACTTCCGCGGGGGGCTAGGGCCAGCCCAGCTGGCAGTGCTCCTGCGGTCGACCGGCCCCAGGTGTCCCAAGTCCCCCACCTCTGACAGCGAGATGCCTCAGGCTGGCCCCTCCTCAGAGTCCAGAGTTCGCGACCCGGGGCGTGCTCGAGCTGCCACTGACGCTGCTGCTGTGAGCTCCCATCTCCCCCCCGCCCCCCCTTCTCCCCGGCCCCCCCCCTCGG
>WELA01009392.1:48114-62293 GCA_009602735.1 Mesotaenium endlicherianum | reverse complement strand
GGGGGGGGAGGGAAGGAAGGGGGGGGAGGGGTACTGCAGGGCTGTCATAGCTACAGCCAACCAGTGCTTTCGAAACGACAGGTGTCATGTCGTTACATACAAATATCCCTGCCTGTTGTGTGAGCACAGGCTTACGACAAGCTTCGTGTAAAAAGGGGCTCATGGCCAGTGGGAGCCGTTCCCTCTTCACAAAAAAATCACAACACAGTGTCTGGTACGGCTTGGCACTTTCGTTGAATGCATCCCGAGATGTTATACATTGTATTATTATTATGATTCAGATATCTACTTAGACTAGCAACTGTACGACACCCTTGGGCGGCTCGACGTCCTACGGTTCCTTGTTGTATAGGGAAGCAGCGGCCTGCCTTGTGATTTCGTACTTGGGGGGGGTTTGCTCAGCAGACCACCGGTCGTTGACCGACAGGTGGCGGGTATGCTCCAGGGAAGCTCCAAATACGCCATGCACTGACCTTCCCACGAGAAACTCCATACAACGACTGCGGCTTCCAGAGTGCAACTGTCGCAAAACGCTACTAGGGCGTGCAATATTTCGAAGCCCTTCACCAGCGTCCGTTGCCAGCACACTGTGTGTCGTCACTGGCGAAGGGCTCGGCGAGCCTAATAGCGTGTCGTAGAGAACATCGGAGGAGCATTTACTTCTACACTGCCTTTCTTGTAGGGGGCTGCTACTCGCCTCCGATACACAGTATGTTCCTTCTACACGAGCAAGGAAGTGCTGTAGAGCAACGCGGCCTGTTTTTTGCAACTTCCGTGGGAGGAAGCTGCTCTTAAGAAGACTACATGGAACATGTGCAGACATAGATGAATACTTCCGTTCCTGTTCCTTGTCACGGTTTTCTACTATATTCAGACTGATTCAGACCAAGTCTTCATCCTTTCGGAATAGACCAAAAGCAGGTATTTGCTCAGGAGTGCCCAGGAGCATTCAGGAGTCCGGGGAAGGCAGGGAGCGTCAGCGAGCGTACAGCAGCGTACAGTTTGCTCTACTGAAAAGCGCTCGGGCTCAAAGCGCTCAAGCTTGCTCCAAGCTGGTTCAAGCCAGTTCAAGCTAGCACAAGCAAGCACAAGCGTCGTCTCCTACCGACGCCTATGTTGCCTATGGTCGCCGACAAGTTCCCTACTTGAGGACCTCGAAGTCAACAGGCCGAAGCTGGGCCAAAGCAGGCCGAAGCTGGCCGAAGTGGGCCGAAGCAGGCTAATGCAGCTTCTACGCCATCTGACGCAGACCGATGACGCGGACAAGACCACGTTGTTGTGGTTTGATGTGGCATAGAACTGGACAGAACTGGGACAGAACTGGAATCGATGTGCCATCGGCTGATATGGCAAAGGGTAGGGCAAATGCTGCGGGGTTTGATGACATCGGTGACCTCATACTGTCAGGTTTCATTGTACGTACCGTATTGCACCGTGCAACCTGCCCCAAAAGGGTGCCGCCTGGAATAAGTGTTAAGATTTAATCTAGTTATGAGTCTGTTCGAATTGGTTCGAATATATTGAAATCTTGGGAGTGTACATCAGTGTACCTGCAGTGATACGTCTCGTGGACATAAGAAGTTACTGCAGGCTTTTTGCTCTCACGCTCACTGCTTTTTCTTCAGGCTCCTGTCTACTTCGTTCTATCTCACGATCAGATTAGTTGTTCAGAATATTTGAGGGCAATAATTTGCTCCTTCTTTCTTACGTACTACTATTTTTGAGAGTAGAGTCTCATATCCCGAAGACAAGGCAAGATGTCATTTTGTTTGAGCCTTTCGGCAAAGAGCTTGAACTTGAGCTCCTTATCGGACTTAAGACATTTTTCTGGAAGCAGTAGAGCAGCTGACAGGCATAATGGAGCGACGTGTCAACCGAAGACCGTCCGGATGACATGCCCAGTGCTAAGATCATCAGACGTAGATAAGCCCAAAATTCGTTATCATAGGTCGTGTGACACGAGCAGGAGATCTGGAAGGCAGGTCCGTACCAATGCCTCTCAGGAGGGTGAGCTGGTATCAGTCTCGGAAGGGGCAGCGAGTAATGGAGATGCAGAGATTGAATATAGTGAAAGTCAGCAGCCTGTCTCTCAAAAGCAGGGTGAGAGGTTTATTGTTGATGAGAATGTACCTGCTAAAATCGTTGACCTACTGTATGTATTCGGAAACTTGCTGGACCGACCCTTTGGGGATGGACAGAGCACTGCTGCTGCTGGAAAAGTAGTCATAGGGAAGGCAACGGAATTAGCCAATAGCTTAAGCTCAGATGAAAGCGTAGATGAACAGATTGTCTTTGAGCTGCTCAGGGCCTTGCAATTGCTTTCTATGGACATGCAGCTAGTTGGTGCATCAAAGAAGCTCTCAACTTTGCTGGAGAGGTTACAGCAAGCCAAGGACAAGTGTATGCTAGCTATGAAACTGGCTAGCAACCTCAAAAAGAAGTGACCCTGCAGTCACATGACCAACCCTGTAAGTTGGGAGGAATACATATCCTGCGTGTGCAATTACTCCTGCATATGCCTTTCGACAGTGACAACTGTTGACATCATACCAACCCCATACCAGAGGTGGAGTGGCAGCAAAAGAGCTTTAATGCATTTTATCAATGTGGCCTGAAGTTTATGTGGCAGTATGCTGTTCCAGTTCTATCCTAGACATCCGCGTCAACCATATCTCTGCTGTTCAGCTCTGTAGTCTCAGTGCTCACGATGGACAAGAAGGATAATGATGAAGGTTGCAGTGGCCATGACCTACACAAGAACTTGCTATAGGAACGGTCGGTGCATGTGACCTTTTGGACTTAAGCTTCAGAATAGCTAAGCAGTGACGCATGTACCCATCACTCACCTAAACTTAAAAAGTGATTTGATCAGATCGATGGTGGGAGACTTGCACCTTTTACTAGCCATGCAGCACTTGTTAGTTGCTTATATAGTTGCATCTCTGCACATCTCCACTCTACTATTCATGTGCAGCCAAAAAAAGCTCAAATGCAAGGGAGCCATAAAATGGGTGGTTTCAATGTTTTATGCCGGGGGGCTTATGAGCTGAATCTTTAGGGCTACCCCTTTGTTCAGCGGGCATAGACATCGCAAATTGTCATTAATGAGCCCCTGACCTCTTCATATGTCAGTCATAATGGTGTGGCATACCCTCCCCTGTGCTGCCAGCCTGCTCCTAGAACATTCATTTTGAACCCTGATGGCTTTGCCCCCAATTATTGTTCACGGTACGAGTCCTCATATGATAGATGATTGCTGCGGAGCCTGTCAGTTGCAGCAACGTATTTCAGACGGTTGCCAAGTGCTCCTTGAAAACCTAATCACCTTAAAACCTTCATATAGTTTGTGCTGTGTCTCATCCAAATGATGCTTTTAGATCTTACATTGCAGTACTACTTGTTCTTCCAGCTCTGCTTGTTGTGAAAGTTGTCACGCACCTCTTGACCTGCTAAATTTGTCATGATAACATGAGGAACTTGATAGAGTGAAAAAGAGGTTCTTGTAAAAATAGCTTTTGCTTGGTGGGCTTACCAAAGCAGATGTTATGGACATTATCAATGATTCAGCCTGCTATTTTTACCAATAAGTCATCATGATTGCATAGCATATAGAATGTACCAGCTATGAATGAACAACCACAAAACTCCTTGTGAGCTTTAGCCCTAGAATTTTGCACTTTGTACATGTAATTCCTTGGCAGGAAGGCCGCGCACACTACTGGCTTGCTGATATTGGTGTGTGCAATGTTTGTTGGTCGTTTGTTGCTATATGACATTGGGCAACTATGCTCACCTAGCAAAAACGGCTACCAAGCTCCAGTTGAAACAAATTATAAGATACTGTTGCAAGAAGGCATCTTATACCCCTGTTATGCTAAACTCAAGGCAAACACTTCATTTAGCTTTCATCCAGCAGGCTCAGTCCCACTTTGCAATCTTCACGACTTTTAAGAGTTGCCAGCAATAGAAGGGTGACCAGCAACTGCCATGGCAAACTTCCTATCAATTTTGCATCCCTATGGCCAAGAAATTTCACATGAGGAATGGAACACAATGACAGCTTCAGACTTTGGTGCTCAGAAAGCGGAGTGCATCTCACTTCAGTGGCAAGAAAATATGCATTAGGCACTCAAGTACCTGATGTAGCCACCGTGACAGGACACGTAAGACGTAAAGTAAAGGGAGTGAAGAACAAATGACGAGAATATAAAACATACACTCATGACATGATTGCAGACGACAACTCTTAGGGTTCTTCACACAGACTAATACTCGCTGGAAGTTCCAGTCATGAACATCCCACACCATGCCTTAAGCCTAACAATATGTCAACTGACCTTGCTGATAAAGAGGTGACTACTGGTAATGAGAACGGGCCCCATAATCACCAGCCAATACCAAGGGTAAGACAAAGGACGAAAACCGAAGTACCCAGGACACAGAGTGTATTCCTGCATTGCTCAAACTCAGCCAAGAAATCATCTTGCAGGAAATGCAGACCATTAAGCAACAGACAGGCATAGAAAATCTTACAACACCAGAACCTGGGAAAGTTGCTCTAAGGTTGCAGTAGGAGATCCTACATAAAATATATAAGACAAATCTCACTGGCATGCTCATCTAAGCAGAGCAGCTCACAGTCAAAAGATACTGTATACATGTTTTGCACCTCCAACAGAAATCACACCCCACCCAAATTCTCAAATTCAGGCACCTGACAATATGAGATATTGCATTTAAACCTGGCAAGTCATGAGGTTGAAACTGAAGCAAAGCCTGAGGTAAAGCCGTACACATCATAAAGTACCACTTTGTACACTTGATGTCGATATTGGCACCTCCAATACAAGAGTGCCACTATCCAACTAGCTCTGATATCCGACCAAATCAGGTCATATTTTTGCTAGACATCCATCCACAGCTCGTCATAATCCCTGACTGGTCATACAAATCTGCTGCGAACGTGTGCTCAAGCTACACCCTTCCCTAACAGCCCCAATATGCCAAAGGTCCGGATTATTGTTCTGCAGGCACCTCTGCAACTCCAGAGCATCCTCGCAGCTACACACCTTCATACCCCCCGAGCTTTCCAACCTCAGGGGGCCTACTTAGATCGCTGACGCATCTTCCTGCGCTTGCGCTTCAATCTGCGCATACGCTTCTTCTTCCACTGCAGATGCCAAAACCACCACAATGAGCAACTACTTATTCGTGAGCCACAAGTAACACATATACTTCCTTGCAACATACATGCAGGCAAAGTGCAGTAATGCGGAAAATTGAGGAAGAAAACCCAACGAAAGGCGCAACTAGGTCCAACCAGCACGCATTTTCTTTCTACGTACGCCCGGAGAAAAGTAATAGAACGGCTTCTGACAGAGGCCTCGGAATATAAATAAAATATGAAGGCCATCCATTGACATAGTAAGGTACTGCAGATGAATTACCTTGGCCCTCATGTTGAAAGCTGTTCTTGAGATATTCCGAGATGCAAAAGGTGAAAGGACTTACTTCTCGGCGGCAGGTCCTTATGAGGTGTGATTTTCGTCTTGTACGCAAGGGCAGAGCAGAAACCCTAGAACCTGCTCATACTTCAACCTTTCGCACGAGCGAGCCGCGACATGAACATGACAGAGCGGAAAGCAGTGGAAGGGTAGCATAGGGGACTCGGGAGACTTTTGAAATGTATCGAGGGCAACACGGGCAGCTTCAATATAAACCGTTGATTGGTGTGAGTACTCCATCCTAAGTGGTCTTCAATATAGTTTCTAAAGATATATTCCTATATCCGTGAAGTGTCACTGTTCGGTACTGGTTTCCCGATCTGGTAACAATGGATGAAGTGGAGCTTAGCGACTGTCTTTCAGATGGCATTTTTTTAGCGACTAATCAGTTTTCCCATCAGGCGATTTATAAACGCGTCCAAATCCGCCCAAGTCTAGGTTGGGGATGCTCCAGTTGTCCAAGAGATGGTATGATTGCAGCATACTCCGATTGAAACTTTTTTAAGGAGAAGAATTTCATAGCTAAGTAATCAGTAATGCCCAAGAAAAACTCTCTTTCCAAGTTACTCCATTCTTGCACATCTTGCACAACCCAGAGCTCACAAATTTTAAAAGAGTTTTAAACAACATCAAGAAACATTTCTTATCCGGTCTTCCTTTTTTTTTCCAAAGATAAAAGGTATGTTCATCTTTGGGGTCTCTGGTCTTTTTATATGTGTAAACTTATGCCATGAACAAACACATGGGAAAACAATTTAGTAGGCCTAAGACTTTGTCACATCTACTAGTGCTTAGAGTACCTTGAGAGACTGCCACTCCTCCTCACTGTCAACTGGACTGTGAATCATCCAAGCGTTGTTGTGCTCGGAGGGTGGGGGGAGCACGTTAGTTGGGGCGTGATTCCACCGTCCTTCTGCACATGAAAGACACAAATGGATAGAGTAGGCCACCTTAGCAAGCCTGTTTCACCATAAGCAACCAAGACATGGCTTGAAGGAACCAGAATCACATAAACTCCTTCCAAGCTTTTTGTAAATCAATTCTAGTGGATTTTAGAAACAGTGGCATGAGAATGAAGTAGTGACCATATCGGAGGCGTCGCCACTTTTTCGTACCTGCTGGCTGGTAGCTATCCTTGTTGTTGCTGTGCTCTTTAGGCCGCCCCAGAAGCTCATCCAGAAAGTTCTCAGCGTTATCCCTGGGTAGCTGAGCTGCCTCTGCATCCATGGGCTCTGCTTGGCGCGGCCTTGGTCCCGCTCGCTTTGGCCTCCTGCTGACAACACGTGCAACTTGTTGATTGATGATGTTTACGCTAGCACTTTCTTAGTCCGACCTGATGCAGCTGCTACGCAAAGTATATTCAACTTCTACTCAAAGCTAAGGTGGCACGTCTTCCTAGATCGAGCATTGAAAGCTTCGAGGGTGGCACTTCCGACCCGACTCGCATGTAATCCTTTGGTGGCGACCAGCTGGCGAACGATCTCTGAAGTGTATGTGAAAATGTGCCTCTCCGGAATAGTATCGAATGTGAGAGGCGTGCCTTGACTTCTGCTGAGACATGCATTCCTTTGACACGTTCTGGCAGCGTGGCTCCATTCACACAATACCCAAAAGAGGTTCAAGACATGGAGACTTCAGGAAAAGGTTCAGCTGCACGGAGGAGGGGGAAGAGGGGGAGGGGGGAGATACAGGAGGAGGGAGGGGGGAGAGATACAGGAGGAGGAGGCGCGATGACACTTTCGGCAATACCTGCGCGGAACAAACTTGGCGGCCCGCTCTTGGTCCTGTCGAGGACTGGGCTCTTCCGGCGACTCCTCGAATTGCTCCGGCTCCTGCTGCTCCTGCTGCTCCTCGAGCGACAGCGGCCGATGATACTCTTGATCCGGCGGCAGCTCCTGGGGCTCCTCTGATTCCGGAAGGGGAGGCTGATAGTGGCGGCTTGGAATTGGAGTGGCGGTCCGATGGTCTTCATTCGACGGCTCAACGTCTGCGTGCGTGTACGCCGTGCGCAGAGTGGCCGCCCGGAGGGGCAGCTCCTCGCTGGCGTCGGCGCTCTCCTGCATTGCCAGGTGTCCTGCACTGCTCTGCGCCCGCGCCTGGTGCGAGCGAGTCCCACTTCCTGAGACAGCAAGTCAACAAGCCAGTCAGCCAGCCAGCTGGGCAGCCGGCAATCGTACAGACCATGTTACATGCTTGGGAGAGGAAACCAACGGCGGCCATGAGTAGCAGCCTTCTTGCTCTATTCGCACCAGCGCCAGCAGCAGCACCAGCATCAGCACCAGCAGCAGCAGCCTCATCGAGTGCCATCGACATGACTTGGCTGTTATTGGGAAATATCCATTCAGGGCCACAGCAAGGGATCCATCCTCAGCACAATCACATCACAAATGATAAGTGCCTTCTGCCAAGTACACCCACTATGCCTGCTTGTCATGATAGTGAAGTCACAGCCCTAAGAGTGCATAGACAAAACTAGACAGGTCACATAGCTCTGGCCCTTACTCAAGACTAAGGGTAACCAGCATCACGAAAGCAACTTGCGTATACGTACACACCTGAAAGCTCTGACCAGATGTTGGTGCGGTCTGAGTCTTGCACAGTAGCATCGCCTCTCGCATGCGCTTCTGACCCGCCACCTGTCGCTGCAGGAATCGCACGTGGCCCCTGAGACCCAGGGATGCCTCCCGTGTGCTGACTGGGACCTGAGCCAGCGGCTCTGCGTGGCGTCGTTGCAGTCCCTGTGTGAATAGCACCCACGCCCGGCAAGTTTGCAGGTAAGTGGCCAGCTTGAGCGCTTGCAGCCCCAGGTTCAGGTTGAGACTCTCTGTCAGATTGGTTCTGGTGCTGGAGGCGGAAAAAAAGGGGGCAGAATTATATGGAAGTGCAGGTGGACAGGTGGATAGCACGAGGGGTAGAGTTCTGAAGCTCGGGAAGTCTTCTCGGTGCCTGCGTAGCAAATGAAGGGGACTGGCTCCAGTGGCTCTTCCCGCATCAGCAAGTTTGAGCTGGCAGGCATGAACCAGGGTAGCGACAACCGCATTACTGTGTCGAAAAGCAATGCGTTGCCCAAAGACGTGTTCCAGAATTTACACCTTCCTCTCGAGGGGAAGTTGAGGGGGGGGCGGGGGGAGGGGTGGATTGAGGAGAGGAAGGGGAGAGATTTTTATCGAGAGGAAGTCGTCCTTGATTGTCATTCATCACACCAGGAAATGTGTACCTGGGCCTCTCTGCGGGAGTGCCTACTCATGCAACCACCTCAACATGCTGGAGTGAACTGGAATATGCTGGAGTCCGCTGAGAACTCCGAAGCAACTCTCACATGTTAGCCAACGCTTGCTTATAAGTCATATACAGCCCGAGCAAGGCACGTCAAACTTTTCGAGCAAGGCCTTGGCAGAAATTGCCTCGGCAGAAATAAAGGCACTAGACCTCGTCGGACGGAACAATGTCCATGGCTTGTCTTGGAAGCAGGGAGAGCCCTGCGCGAGAGACTGCGGGCCTGCAGGGAGAGACTGCAGAGCAGACTGCAGAACAGACTGCCTGACAGACTGCCAGAGAGACTGCAGACTAGGACAGGAGAGGCTCCAAATTGGACAAAGTGCGGTATGGGTGGGGGCAGATGGTCCAGGGCTGAGTCCAGGGCTGAGTGCAATTGGCTGGAGGCTGGACACCTGGAGTAGACACTTACCTGCAGTGGGCTGGCCTCCTGAGCTCTCTGAGGGCCGCAGCTGAGACTCGATCATGGATGCCACGATGAGCTCAGCCTCGAAGTCAGCGCGTGAGGTGTCCTCCCCTCCAAGCCGGGGCACAAAGAGGACTGGCCTGCAGTAGGGTCGCGTTCAGACACGCACACTTGTACGTGTCAGGACTAGACACAGGGGAAGAGAGATATTGGTATGGTGCAAGCAAGCGGACCACAAGTTCTTGCCGTGACATTGACATATGAATGTCAATGTGAGAGGCTCAAGAAGCTACAGAGAAGCTACGGAGTTTTGCAGGAAACCCAAAACATCTGGAGAAAAACCTGTTGGCGCAAAACTTGCTACGTTTGGATATACACGCACACTATGTGAGCACACACACACCCACACATTTTCGCATTTGCAATTGTCAAAGACAGAGACGCTTCTGCTGAAGTAAGCATTGCTCCATTCAACAGAATGCTAAGCAGGTAAAAAGGAGGCACTCACGCGCCAGCCTTGTCAAAGTACATCCTGATGTCAGCCTCTGACCCTTCACAGAATGCCATGAATGCCTTCACGCAAACACGTTCAAATAGTTGTGAGAAGACAGCGCAGTTCCTCTCTGGTCTTTTTTGTCCACTTTAGTCCCAGCAAGATGTTTCCCTTTTCCCGCTTTCTACAAAGACCGGAGTGGAAAGCAGATTGGGGGCCACACTTGGACTTCGACATGTTCTTGAGCACACATGAAAATGCTTCCATTACCTGAACTTGTGAAGGCTCAAGCAAGCAAATGACATCAAAAGATACATACCTTGAGCTCTTTGATGGAGAAAGTGACGTCTGTGGCCTCACCAACGTGGTGGTAAGACTGCAGCTCTTCTGACGGGTCTAGCCATAGCTGAGTATGCAGGTTGCCCGCTTCAGGAGCAGCTGCCAAGATGTTATGAGAATTACCCATCAGCTGTAGAAGTATTGAAACGAAAGCTTATCTTTTTGAGTTCATCTTTCCAAGTTTCTAAGCAGAACAATATACGAAGCAAGCTCGGCTACATGGAGTGAACATTACTTGTTAAAATGCTCACTGTTGTGGCTCCTGCTGCTTCTACTGCCAGGTGCACTTCATGCGGCCATGCTGGCAAAGTCCATCACTGAAAATTTTAATGACATGCACAGCTAGTTATCTGAACCAAGAGGCAATTTCTTCACTTCAAGCTTGAACTGGTGAAGGTAGGGAGGGAAAACACAAGAATTATGCAGAGGTACAGACTAAGGTGCTTGAGTTTCCAGTATACGTACGCTTGCTTGGATCAAGAAAGCTTCGGAGCTCAACTGCTTTTGCCTCAGGAGGGCCCGACTCACTCTCTGCAGACCCAGTCATTGGCTCTGTAGCAATCAAAGTAATTTCTCCCAGTGACGATTGAAAGTTGCCAAGAAGACGGGCCAAGTCTCGAGGCTTCACAACGAGGTGGCTGGGGAATGATGCGCGGTCGACTGAAGCTGACAGGATCTCCTGGTCATGTATGCAGGATATCCAATACGTCTTCCTGATGCCTGAACGAGCCAAAGGAAGTACAAAGTGGTGGTCGATTACAATGAGGTCGCAGCATTACTGAGGGGTTTCGTGAATTTACATAGTGACAGGCTTCTGACAGAACCTGAATACATTGGGTAATGTTCGAAAGAAAGTGGCCTTCAAAGCTTTGACAATCAAATAAGGACAGGCATCCCCCACCTTTATATGAAATTTGTACTAATAAGCAGGGCACTCATGAAGCACTTTAATTTTTCCAATGGACTGTACGCTTATATGCAAAAGAAACTAGACCCAAGGATAGATTGCCCTTGCATCAACTAAATGAGGGATTGATCTGAATTCATGGGTTTCATGAGACATTCAAACGTCTTCCCAGTTGAAAAAATTATCATCTTACCACTTATGCATTCTATCCGCCATCGGATCTTCTCAGCTTCTGGCCCATCAAGAGTGATGGTCAGTGAGTCCATGTTGCTTGCAGGAGTACGAAAAACTGTCAGCACCGACTGCAATGGGTGCAAGTCAAGAAATAGTAAGCAAAAATCAGTGGCCACGCTGGTCAACACAGTTCCAGCATTTAGCTCCCAGAAGGCACACTATGTCACCCTCTACCCAATTTGAACAAACCACTACATAAATTACTCTGACATGATGATTCCCTCACTAACGACTGCCACCCTCTCAAAGGATGGATCCTCTCAAGATGATTGCCAATATGTACCAACCATGCTCTATCTCATACTTCTAGAGCAATTGCTGTGCAAATTGAGCACGGGTTCACAATCACAATCTGTCAAGTGCCTTCAGATTCTCGAAGTGATGCTTGCGCCAGATGCATGAACTCCGAGCTTCACAGAAATCTAACTACATATATTAACTGGCGCTGGGGATTGAGGACTGGATATTGTACAGCTTGTCCTTTCATCTAAGGGTGCAATTTCTTCAATGTTCTATATATGGGTACTAGTCATGGGCCAACTTCCCTGTCAGACATGACAAATCCATGGTCCTCCGGAAGAATTACGCATCGAAAGAGATGACCGGACTTACCTTCACAAGAACACAACAGGAGGCTGACTTAGTTGTGCGTTGATACTGATCGAAGAAGTCTGCCTTGAAGGAAATAGCAAGAAAAGCAGTTTTTGACAAGTTCAAAGCCCTCAGCAGCAGCTGCAAAGATGATTACAAAAGACAAAGGATGTTAAGCAGCAGTTAATTATGAGGTTCCAAATTTGACCATCTTATACAGCAGCATCAAAGTGTACAATCAACATTAGCAACGCTTTCCCAACTTGTGGAGACTTAAAAAGTAGCCTTGGTCCAGCAATTTAGCTTCGAAGTATGCCCTAGATAGTCAAAATATTCAGGTGCGTTCAACACAAGACAAAAACTTACCCTTTCAGGGACAGCCTCAAATGTAATGTGTTCTGATTGTGCAACTTTAGCTAGGCATTGTACTGCTCTTGCGATTACCCGAATTTGGTTACCTCCTAGTACACACTCCATCCTGTCCCTGCTTATGGCTTATGGCTACAGGTGAAGCTCAGTGCCTTTAGAAAGATGGAGACAGTATCTGCATTATTATTAAGGCGTATAAACAGTCAAGTTTGTCAGCTTAAAGTACACCCATCAAGCTGGGAGCAACAAATAAATGCCCTAAGGTAATTAATTAAGAAGGGACTCGCTCAAGCATTCACGCTTTTTTCCGCAAGTGCATGAGTGCATGAGAGGGTCCATTCGTGACTTCGAATGGGTGTTCGAGAGCAAAGACATAAAAGTACTCGTAGCAACCCCTGCGAGTATAAAGCTCAGCAAATATTATTTTGTAACTTTCAGTGAACCTGCCACATGCATACAGCTTAACAGTCAGCGAGGACCGAATATTTGTGGTAAGCGCTTGCGTTGCCTGAAATTACATTTCTGTATCATGTTACGCGCCTATCGCCGGGAGTTCTCGAAGCTACATAAATTCTGATCGTTGGGCTCGGTGAGGCTGCGCCCTTATAGTGATGCAAGTTTATATCCCACCTGCTGTCTTCTACAGCAAGTGGAGAGGATGTGTCGCCTTGGCAAGCACAGAGTCGCTCATACATAGCCGAGCTAAATTGCCGGCTCTCATACACGGGCAAGTGAGGCAGCATTGCCTCCCTCAACCAGCTCAAAGACACTCACGCAACTCCCACATCAAGCCCCCCCTTCGGATTTACACCTTCCGCGAGGACCACCCTCGAGGTCAAGAACGCCCCTTTCCTCAATCTTCAGGCAAGGGACTGCTGTTCGTAGGCACCTGGGATCTTTGTTCCTCTCTGGGGCGCGTGGGGCGGGGGATGTTGTCGCTGGGCAAGCGAGTGTATGCGCACAACCATTGAGTGTGGTAGCAGAAGAGGCAGAGCAGATAAGGACCCCCCTCTTTGAGAGACCTGCAGAGCATGCTGTTGCGCTCCACAGCCTGCTGCAATTGCGGCTGGAGGCTCAGCAGAGAGCAAGCAGGACCCTCGACAGCTTCACCGAGCAAGACGGAGGGCCAGAATCTGCTGAGCTCTTGCGGGAGATAGAGTGGACCCTGGACGACTCCGTGGCAGCCGTCTCTTTCTCGAAGCAAGATGCTGCGGCTGGACGAGGCTCCCTTTTACAAGAAAGCTCACCTGAATGCCGTCAGACCTCGCCTCCAGACGGAGGACCCCTCCTCTCTCCTGTCCCCTTCTAATGGGGGCTACAGTGTGACCAGCTACCAGGGGAAGCTCGTGCAGGATGGGTCCTCTGAGCCTGAGGCCTCGCAGCTCTGGCAGCCATGGCAAAAGTGCAGCTGGAAGGAACAAGAGCTACGTCGTAGTGTTTCAGGCTCAGGCTCAGGCTTAGGCTCGGGCTCAGGCTCGGGGGGAGTCGGGATGTGAAGGAGGGGACCCGCCGCCGCCGCCACCGCTGCAGCAGCAGAAGCAGCAGCAGCAGGCCCGGGTGTGGGTGCTCCTGAGAGCGAGCCTGGCCGAGCTCCGGCGGGCGTGGCGGGATCGCGTGGAGGCGCGCGGGCCCCTCCAGTACCTCGTCAGAGCCGCCCACTGGCGCAACGTGGTCCTGGCCGTCCAGCCGGGCGTGCTCATCCCACAGCCCGAAACGGGGCTGGCGCAGGAGGCGGCGCGCGCGCACCCTGAGCTGGCGCGCGGCGTGTGGGCGGACCTGGGCACGGGCAGCGGCGCCATCGCCGTGGGGCTGGCGCTGGGGCTGCCGGAGGCGGGGTGCGTGTACACTGTCGACGCGAACCCGGCGCCGGTTGCCGGTGCGGCTTTCAACGTGCGCAGGCTGAAGCTGGAGGTGGGGGCTGCCACCCTACACTACCCGCGCCACACTTCCCCTCCTCCCCCTCCTTCCCCCCTTCCCCCGCCCCGCTTCCCCTCCAAACGTCTTACCCAACCAAGATGCCTCTGTTGCTGTGAGATAAAGCTGGAAATGGGTGCGTGAGG
>WELA01009392.1:0-47376 GCA_009602735.1 Mesotaenium endlicherianum | reverse complement strand
GCCCCCCCCCCCATGTCTGCTCTCAGGTCCAACCCGGATGCCTTTTGTTGGTGTGGGTGGAAGCTGAAGAGGGACGCGTGAGGGTGCTCGGGACCTCTTAAACCCTGCGCCTTGGGGCTTATGCAGCTGGCTGGCTCTTTGCAGGGCCAGCCAGGCCTGGCAAGCAAGGCCCTCGAAGGGAGCAGGAGTGTCCAGCACTCCTCTGGAAGCTTGAAGCGCTCAGTAGCGAGTAATGCCTCTAGTGATATCTCTCCGCTCGAGCACGTCAAGCTCGAGGGAGCCCTCTGGGCCATGCTGGCGGAATGTGGTGCTGGTTCCTGTCCCGCTCTGCTGTGAGCACTCTGGGTGACGTGTTGCTTGCTCGCCTCCCTTGGCAATGAGCAGTCCTCCAGTTTACTGCACACGTGCACTCGACGCCCAGGCACCAGCGCACGCTTGCGTGCACTTCCTAACTAGTTGGCGTATAATGTCTGATCTCCAGCTCTTGAGGTCCAGCAGTCTCCAGCTTGAACTGCTGCCAACCGCTCGTCAAGCCCGTCACTCGTGCATGTCGCCTGAGCACGATGGCAAGATCTAACGGTTGTCACTCCGAAACACCTCCGTCCTAATTTGTGTATTACTCTATCGCTCAAGAGAAGCACTAAAGCATAGGAGCTTAGAAGAGGGAGCTCGACTTCTTACCTTTGGCCCAACCCTACTATTGCAAACCCTAACAACCAAAAGTGCAGGGATGGCATGGTGCCTTCATGTCAATACCGCGTGACTGCCACGCGCGAGCGAGCAACACGCGCCGCTCACTATTTGCTTCTCACCGTCAAACACATTTACTCAATCTACTGACTTTCCTTATTGAAAAAGCAATAATAGTGGCGAGTGAAAGAGCCTAGACCCAAGAGAATCGCATGTTCAACCTGAGCCCCAAGAAACGCACGTTTCTAGCCCTTGGCGTTGAGCACCGTTCCCTTAACCCCTCACTGCTCCCACTCACAGGAGCGCGTGCACGTCCAGGAGGGCAGCTGGCTGGAGCCCTTGGCGTTGCGCCAGAACCCTAATCTCCAACTGACCGCCATCAGGAGCGCATACATGTCCGCGAGGGCAGTTGGCTGGACCCTTTGGCCTCAGCCTATCAACCCCAACCTTAAACCCCGACTTTCCAATAGCAGGAAAGCCTCGGCGAGGGCCGCTGATTGGAGCCCTTGGGCGTAAAGCTAGCCCTAATCTTCAAAGCCCTTCCGTGCATTCTGATCGAGGGAATGTGCGCACGTCGGCAAGGGCAGCTGGCTGGAAGCCTTGGCCTTAGCCGCAGAGCCCAAAGCCTAGGCCCTCAACCTGACTTTTCCTCCCGCAGGAGCAAGTGCGCATCCTCAGGGGCAGCTGGCTGGAGCTGCTGGAGGGCGTGGAGGGCGTGATGGGCCGCGTGTGCGGCATTCTGAGCAACCCCCCTTACATCCCCTCCGAGCACCTCCCGGGCCTGCAGCCGGAGGTGGGGCGCCACGAGCCGCACCCGGCGCTGGATGGGAGGCCCGCCGACGGCCTGGATAACTTCCGGCAGCTGTGCGCCGGCTGCGCGCGCGCCCTGCGGCCCGTGAGCTTCCTCGCTCTCGAGGTGAGCTTCTGGAGATGAGCTTATGGAGGTGAGCTTCTGGAGGTCCCGCTTACGCATGCTCGCCAACACGGCATCTTCACCCGTGTGTATGTCCTCTTTTTGGGCGTGTGTGGAGCATGTCATGCCAGAGGGCCCACGAGAACAGAAGAGCTGCCGAGTATACCAAGGCGGCCGAGTATGATCCTTCCGTCTCCACTGTGGTGATGTTACTCTGATTTCACTGCTGCGCGCTCCAGCTCTGTACTGTCTTGTTCAGAGAAGCTCCTGCCGCAAAGCAGGCGGCGTGCTTCCTTCCCATCCACCTCCACGATCCACGATCCCCTCGGCCTGGGTGCCACGCAGTACGACTCTTGGACTCTGCAGCACTGAAAACTGGAAAGTGTGTCTTGGTGATATGGGGTTGCCTCCCAAGTATGTGCACTCGCCAGAGTGATTGCATAAGTACATGTTTCTGTTTCTTTACATGCATTTGTGTCGTATCCGTGTGCGTGCAGAGGTCAAACTCTCTAATGTGTGCGCATGTGCCGTGCTGTGTTCAGACGAATGCGGGCGAACAAGCGCCAATGTGGTGGAGCTTCTGGAAGGTTGCCTGGCCAGCCCTTCTGTGAAGTAATAAGTAGGAACAACCTCGCTGGAATGGCGTGCTTTGCGACTGCAAGTCGTCGTTAGTGCCATCTCCATGTAGTACCAGGCGCCAGGACCCGCCTTACCTCCTCCGCGTCTATGTCTGAAACTCGAAGGGTGGGCTTGGAGAACGTGCCAGGGGAGGAAATGACGAGAGAGAACAGGTGTACCACTCGTCACTTTCTTTAGCAAGGGGCAGTGCTGCAGGTGGACGTGCCATGCGCGGGTGGAATATCTGATTGAACTTGCCAATCTGATCTCACTATTTTGGTTTGCATGTGTCCAAAACGAGAAGGGGCTCCTGCTTCTGCGTGGGTCTGAAAGAAGGAGGCCCTCGATGCTTTGTCAATCGCACAGGCGGTTTTTTCTCCTAAAAGCAAAAGTAATGCAGCGCCTCCGAGACATTGTGTGTGCCGTGGAGGACGCGGTGCTAGGGGATGTAACGTCCTACATCTCCCATGCCCCATGCTCTATTGTTGTTGTGACTGACAGGCAGTCACAAAAGGAAGTGCATGTGCATGTTAGACTTATTCATGTCGGTCATTGGCCAAGGTTAATTCATCATTATGCTCCTAAAAGATCAACAGGCATAGTACTTAAAGACAGTGCTTGGGGGCCAAGCACATGGTTCTCACTAGTTGAGACTTTATACTGATAACTTTGTTCTCGTAAACTATTTTGCACTTCTCGTGCACTCCATCCATTTGCACCCGCTGGTCGCCTACAAAGGCTGACGTTGTATTACCCGAGCTATACTCATCTGAATTTTGAAGAGATCCTTGCAATGGCCCTGTGGGATTGTGTGAGATGTGATAGATATTGGAGGTCCTAAGAAACCTCAAAACAAAGTAACTTAGTGCGTCATACTTCGTGTTGACAAAGAACCACCGTACACTAGCAATACTTTCTTGAACTAGTTTGATGATTGCTTTCCTGAGTAATAAGTTGCGTAGGTTAGCAAGTAGTGTCTTCGTGGTCTTAGATTAGGTAGCATAGTGGTAATAGCCCAGCTTTGACATAGTGCTTCGTCGCCTCCCATGAAAAAGGGCCATTAATATGAATCTGTTCGCAAAACGGCCCCTCCAATTCAGAGTTAGCACCCATGGCACTAGGTGAATCTCTAGGTTTGTCACGTTGATGCAATTGAGTTGAAAAAAGGTGGATCAAAGGCAAATCAAGGTCCATCCAAATTTATGGTCACTCTCTTACCTCCAAGTCACGTTAAGTTGCACCTATTCGAAACAATGCCACGAAAGCTACAAGCTTGAGTTGAGGAGCAGCAGTGTGAACCTGCACTCAGTGAACGATCAAGCCTGCGAAATCTGGCGAAATTTAGCGATATTGTTGGAAAGTAGGCCTTGCATTGCCTCCCACTAAGATAGCTTACATGTCAACCTGGTTACATTGCGCCACTGCCCCTTCAAAAAATTCTACAATCTTGCCCTGCTCTCAACGCGCATCCCACAAAATCCCATGTGATCCCATGAGTCCAGACTCCAAACCATAGGGCGGGAACTCCCCTCGAAAATTTGGGTGAAATAGCGCCCTAAATTTGAAGACTAAAAATAGCAACCTGAAATCAAAATCTCAAATTTTTTACTGCATTAGGGCCCTTGAATCCAATAAACATATCTCAATAGCGACTTGAAATCAAACTCGGGAAAATTAGTGAAAGGATTTAAAATACAAGGTGCTTAAATTAACAAATTTGTAAAACTAGCGCCAGTTTCCACCCCAAGCTCCAAACCATTTCAAACTAGCTGCTTCTGATGGCTCTCGCAGATTCTCAAACTAGACTCGTCAATGCTGGTCAACACAATTGTCACCAGTATTCCACAAAAGGAAGCACAAAAAGGCATTACACTTGGTTACACTGCAGTCTGCGCTACGTAGCGATACCGAAGCGCTAAAATTGTGACAAATTGGGCCATAGTGGCCGGGCGGAAGCCACGAGGGATATTGAAAGTTGTCGTTTGTGTGTGAGTTTCCAATGATCAGCACTCGACCAACTTGCAGCTCTTGTACAAATTTCCAATATAAGAGATTGTCGCTACTGTTACCAGTTTGACGACGCAACATGCGTGGCGAAGTCACTGCCGCCCAGGTACGGAAGGTTGACGTTGACTCACTGACCAAATGACTGACCTTTGCACACTCAACATTGAGAGCCAAAGTCTAAGCCACACGAGAGTGGCGGTGACGAGTCAAAATCGACACTCAAAGATGGGTGGGGTTTGGCAGTCATCTGCAAAGCGGAACCCTACAAGGACTTGCAAGAGGTCCATGACAGCAATTGCCAGGTCAAGGAAGCTGACCCAGCAGCTAGCTTAGCTTTGCCAAGTTAGGCAGAGCTGACATAACCAATCGCTTGGCGATGGCCAAGTCAAGCCACGCCGAGTAAGCTGGCCACACCAAGTAAGCTTGACAGCTTAACAACAGCCTCGTAATAGGGAGTTGCCACAGCAATAGGAATATGGGTATCTTGCCACGAGTGCGTGCACGCCAACCAAAAGGCTAAAGCGCACACGCAAAACCGTCACAAGGTCTGCATGCAGGCTAAGTGTAACAATCCACCGCGTGGCCGGATGCGACACGTGCGACACGTTGCAGATGCGACCGGAAGTGTCGGTTTGTATAAGTACAATTGGTGCAAGATCTAAGTGCCTCGAGTTACCTTTTTGTCTGTATCGCTACATTGGTATCGGAGCGCAAACGTACGCAACCGTGTTTAGGAGACGAGGGTTCCCGCATGGTGCGAAACTCGTCGATGGTACGATCGTACGGCCATCTTTGGATTGTACAAAGAAAGGACATTATCCCGAAACAACGCCGGGATTGAGTGCCCGGGACGTGCACACTTGTAGGTGGAAGGAGTGTAACGATCCGCCGCATGGCCGGATGCGGCGCGTGCAACACGTCGCGGATGCAACCGGAAGTGCCGGTTTAAATTGTACAAGCACAATTGGCGCGCGATCAAGTATAGTAATATGGGTTATAATATATTAGTTTGTTTTTATACTATTGAGTATATTTAAAGTAGTTTTGTGTGGATTCAAGTGTGAATAGATACTCTACTGACTTGGTTCATGCCCTTTGAACTTTTTAAGGCAATTTCGAAGTTGGAGGAAAGACCTAGAATAACTCCATGTGGCAAAAGTCAAATATGCCATTTTTAGGTCAAAAGGACATGTGTACATTATTCTAAAAAGAGGTGGCAAGTTTTGGGATGTATTGGGTGCCATGCACCTTCCTAGAAATCACTTATGTAGCAAGTATATAAACAAGCGCTAGAGCATAGAAAGGCATTTACTCTTGTACTTACCAAATTCCAGAAATATATTAACTTTCAAGAAGCCATCTCTCTTTCAAGAAGCTACCTCTTGTGTTCAAAGATCCTCGTCTTGAATAGATAAAGTATTCTATTTTACTACGTACTTTATCAATCAGTTTGACTACAGTAACAAACTAATATATCATAATCCATATCACTACATACGCACCTTGAGTTACCTTTTCGTTCGTATCGCTACACTGAGTGACGTGACATAAATTAAGTCATGCAAATGATACCTACAAGGCGAGACATGCATGCATGCAACTGTGAGTAAGGCACGGCAATCCCAGAGGAGACGTGCTTCCGTAGTGCCTAGAAAGGCGCAAGCCTTGCACACTCCATCCTCATTTGAACCTGTCATTTTTGCCAGATCCAAGAAGTAAAGCAAAGAGAAGAAGAGAGGAGAAAGGAGAAAGAGAAAGGCGCAAAGAGAAAGAAAAGGGGCTCCCAAGCTAGGCAAAAGAAGGCGAGGAGGCACACCTCTGCCAATGTTGAAGATTCTTGCTTCTATCTCACGCTGTGTATCATAAAAAAGTTAGAGTTTAGGACTTCCCAAGAACGAATTCCAGCTAGGAGTTGTAGTGAGCATACAGATAGGATCTGCTAGGAGTTCTAGTGCAGACACGGACCAAACACCACAAGCGTGCGGAAAGCACAGAAAATGGTGAGTGCTATATTAGTTTCCAAGTTCTCAAAAGTCAAATTGCTGCTAGCAAGAGCAGATCGCCCTCCGTGAAGAACTGAGTGAGCCCAGCCAATAGTAGAATACTGTTGGGCGCGGTTTGGAGCGAAGAGCTTAAGCCAGGCTAGCATAGACGCTATAGTTTCAGAGTTTTGTAAGCTGTGACTTGTTAAGCGAAAGCCTTGGTGGACGATTTTCTCTAAACTCGATGTTGAAGTGCATTCAACTAAGACGTCATTTCTGCAAATTACAACTTGTTTACTTGTACAACCCTCAACTTGGGCGGAAATCCTGTTGGAAGTAAGAAGCTTCTAGCCTACTTTTGAGAACTTCAAGTGACTGGTTCATGTGAACAAGAATTCCCAAGTAAATTGGGGATTGAGGCCTGCGAGGGCTGCCGGTGCTTAACTTGGAAAAGGAGCCGATGAAATTCAATTGTATATGCAAATGAGTAGTAAAATATACCATCTGGTAGAGCCTTTGGAAGTTTCTAAATCTTGACTCAAGCGATAGTTCCCAAGGAAGTGTGACCTCCGAGTTGCCTGACAACCTGTGGAGAGAGCAGACGTTGGATATAGTCATATGAGTTAGATATTATTAGTTTGTTATCTAATTTAATACTTCTGAATATTATTAGAGTAGTATTGTGCGGATTCAAGTGCGAATTGATACTCTAGTGACTTGGTTCATGTCCTTTGAATCTTCTAAGGCAACATTGAAATTAGAGGAAGGACCTAGAAGAAATCCACGTGGCAAAAGCCAAATATGCCATTTTTAGGTCAAAAGAACATGTGTACATTATTCTAGAAAGAGGTGGCAAGTTTTGGAATGCGTTGGGTGCCAACACATCAACATGCACCTTCCTAGAATTTACTAATGTAGCAAGTATATAAACAAGAACTAAAACATAGAAAGGCATTTGAGGATCACTCTTGTACTTACCAAATTCCAAAAATATATTAACTTTCAAGAAGCCATCTCTCTTTCAAGAATCTACCACTTGTATTCAAAGATCCTTGTCTTGAACAGATAAAGTAATCTATTTTACTAAGTACTTTATTTATCTGTTTCACAACAGTGGTATTGGAGCTAGGCGCTTTGGTAGCACAAGAAGATGGCCGATCCTCAAGACCAACAGCAAGCTTTTGAAGGAAAAACTTCATCTCCAAAAGACCTTCTTTCAACGTCGACGACAGTGCCCAATCAAGAAAATATGTCACAGCAAGGAGCACCACAAGGAGGAGCACTAGCAGATCCCGTGACAGCCGCTATGGCAAAGTTGACCCCACCACAAGGAGTTCCTACACTTGAGTGGGCAACCTTCCTAATGACTATCCACAACCAAGTGGGCTTGGGCACCTATGAAGCAACCGTACAAGCGTCAAGAGAAGCTATGGCTGCCATGGCTGCCCCTATTGCAAGCAACTCCAGCCCCGGCTCAAGCCCCGGCTCAAGCGCCTCCACAAGAGCCTACGAGAGCAAGAAAACTCATCAAGCACGGCAAATCCGACACTTTCAACCCCGGGACAGAAGCCAACCTGAACTTATGGCTCTATCGAGTGGAGACGTACCTTGCATTCCGTGAAGTACCCGAGGAGGACTACGTTCCCTTTGCCGTTACCTTATTAAGAGGAGCAGCAACATCATGGTGGCATACCTATCAAGCGGCTATATGTCAAGCTATGGCGCACCCCGTGCCCGTCCAAGAGCCCCCACCATCATATGCACGATGGGCAATTTCCATGAGGCCCTTAAGAAGCAATTCATGCCCATCGATGCGGAGAAGGTTGCCCGAGGAAAGCTCCACCATCTCAAGCAAACAACGTCCGTTCAAGAGTATACATCCAGATTTCACGCCCTCACTCTTGAGATCCCCAACATGTCTCTCAAGGAGAAGATTGACCGCTACATCTTTGGCCTCAAACCCAAGGTGGCAAAAGAAGTGGAATTACGCGACTTGACGGACTTCTCAAAGATCATTGAAGTGGCCCAATAGGTGGATACCTTGGATTTCAAGCACTCCGTGCCTCCATCTTCACGGGCACCGGCGACGCGAGTGTACGCAGCCCCTTCCACATCCAAATGTGGGCCCACACCCATGCAAATTGGAGTTATTAGAAGGGACTCAGCGGCTGCCCGAAAGAGTGGAAGACCCTCCAGTGACACTTATGATGCAAGAAACCAGCAAGGAGTGAAAGCAAGACTCTCTCCGGCTGAAAACAAAGGTCTCATGACGGTTGGACTATGCTTTTATTGCAAGGAGAAAGGCCATCGTGCACTCTCGTGCCCAAAAAATGGATAGCGTCGGTAGGCTAGGAGCCTACCACCCCAAGACCCACTTCACGAGAAGACAACAAGCCAAGTGAGGTTGAGGCCCCCGTTGAAGACGACATTCTAGCCCCAATGAGTTCAAGAGGTCACCTCAAAGGAGAGAAGGTCCACATCTTGGTGGATAGCAGAGCTCAAGGCAACTTCATCGTTGCAGATTTTACCACCAAGCACGATGTTACTATGCAAACTCCTGACCACAACGAGGAGATTATGATGCTCGACGGATTCTCCTATACTACCCATCCAAGAAGACGTACGCCTTGGCACTCTTTATCGAGTCCTTCAAGGATAGAGTAGTGTTCTCCCCCATGCAGTTGGGCAAGTACGGCGTCATCCTAGGGACGCCTGGGTTGACCAAGCACAACCCCCAAGTTGATTGGAGGGACATTACCATCAAGATCAGAGCGACATCACTTCAAGAATTTGTATTTTGCGCGCAATCCATGATATCCAGGCCCAAGACATCAAGAAGCCGACACACGAGGTACTATTGTCCGCCCTCCAACTCAAGAGACTTGTGAGGAAGGGACACAAGCTTCTTTTGGCCTTGATCACACCCAAAGACATCAAGAAAGACATCAAGAGTCAAGAAGGCAGCCCCGTTCTCAAGGAGAGACAAAAAGTCGTGCAGGACTACCAAAAAGTGTTTTCCCCAAAATTGCCCAAGGGCCTACCCATCAAGAGATTTGTAGACCACAAGATAGAGTTGGAGCCCGGAAGCAAGCCCATCTCTTGGCCTACGTTCAAGATGTTACACATGGAGCTAGACAAAGTCAAGAAGCAAATCAAGGAGCTACTGGAGCATGGCTTCATTCGACCTAGCAAGTCACCATTTGGAGCCCCGGTGCTATTTGTCAAGAAGAAGAACGGTACTTTGAGGATGGGTGTGGACTATCGCGCCCTCGACAAGATCACCATCAAGAATCAATACCCGCTGCCGCGCATGGATGAGCTCATGGACCGGCTGGTTGGAGCCAAGTACTTCACGAAGGTGGACTTGAGGAGCAGCTACCACCAGATTTGCATTGTTGAACCTGACATAGAGAAGACGGCATTTAAGACAAGATATGGACATTTTGAGTTCATGGTCCTGCCATTTGGACTCACCAACGCGTCAGCAACTTTCATGATTATGATGAACACCATATTTCAGCCCATATTGGACAGATTTGTGGTGGTATTTATCGACGACATCCTTATCTACAGCAAGACCCTTAAAAAGCATGCAAGTCACTTGAGCGAGGTCCTCAAAGTATTGAAGAAAAACAAGCTATTTGCAAAGGAGTCAAAGTGCGAGTAATGGTAATGAGTTCAAGAGGTTACTGTACCAGCGCGAGCGCCAGTCCCCACGGTGGCGCCGGCTTTTGCCGGAGTGCCTGCGCTGCCATCAGAGTCTGCGCCAGCAGCTACGTCCGCGGTGGCACCAATTGCACCAGGGACGGCAACCGCGCCATCCGATGCCCTGGTTTGCTGCGCACGGACCCGGCCACTGGGCAATGGCTCAACGGGCCACGTCGCATCTCGCGAGGGCACGCTTGTGGCAGCCGCCGGACGCCCAGCTGTCGCGCAGAAGCGCGACGGGCCCGACCAGGGACGTCGCATGGAGGAAACCCCTCGTCTGCCCCGCTCCTTCCAAGTATTGGAGACGCCCACAGAGGCTGTCGCACCCGCACCTCATGCACTCGTCGTATTAGTGATGATTGTGCACCTCAGCACAGAGGTCCTCTCGCTCGCACTGCACCGCATGCCAACAATTTTCTTTGCCGGGCTTGGCGTGACCCTAGAGGCGACCCGACAAGCCGCCCAGTTAATGATGCAATCTTGCGCACCTGGCACGCGCAAGCACTGACAGGCCGGCACCTGGCGTCGCCACGTCAATGCTTTCCTCACCCATTCAACCTCCGCACAAGCGCCGGTTGATCAGGAGCCCCAATGCGGCGTTTCTTGATAACGCCCAGGGGATTGTGCTGGTCAACAAGCATGCCCCCCAGCGCATTATGTTTGACATCGGCGCTCAGCCGTTCTTGATTAGCCTCAGCTATTTTAGGCAGCTGGGCCTCTCTTTAACCCACCTGGACGATTCGCCCACGCGGATCAACACGGCGGCTCGCACATCTGAGTCAGTGACGGGAGGCACTCGGCTGGCGCTTGTCTTCACCTTCCGCCCGGGAACCGCGGACGAGATGACGGTCCACCGCCATGCGCTCATGACGCGCTCCGACACCTTCGACGTCCTGTTGGGGCACGATGTGCTCTTCCCCATCGGAGCCGCGGTGGATAACTGCACTGAGCGAGTGCACTATTGGACCGGCTGGCGCTTGGGAGGCACGCACACGGCCTCATTTCCACTTGATATTCTGGACCGGCAACCTACCACAGCGGCGCTCTACGGCTTCATGGCACTAGGCGACAATGGCAACCGGCTCGGCGCCACCCAGACGAGCAAGGGCGGCTCGAAGGATGACGACGTGTCTGTTGGGGCGGACCTACTCCAGCCTCAGGACGAGGAGCTTGAGCTCCTAAGCAAGGAGCTCCACCTCTCTCCACAGGAGTAGGCGGAGCTGCTGACATGCAGGCCCGAGAGTCGGTGCGCATTTACGCAGCACAACACACCGTGATGCGCAAGATGACAACAGCGGCAATCGCCGCCACCAATGTCGCTACAACGGCAATTCCTACGGCCACAAGAGCCCACGAGCTCCTCGCAGTCGTTGCAGGCACAGCCTGTTTGTCCGTCCCTAGGTCGCCGCCGCACAAGAGGGCTCGCTCGCCCGCCGCACGATCCGATGTCCGCCTGCAACACGAGGTGCGAGTTGGAGTGGCCATGCAATTTCAGATGGCGTCCCAGCCACCTTTGCCGTCGATGCACACGGACGATACCAACCGTTGCACAACCGCTTCGGAGGAGGAGGCCATGCGCTAGGCCGCCTACGACCTCCTGATAGATGAGGAGTTGTACGAGTGGGCACCGGAGGAATCCTACAAGGAGCCGACCAAAACACCCTCGCAGGCCATGCCCGTCACGCTTGTTGCCCGCGTCTGCCGCATGCCCACAGGGCCCCCAGGCTTCAGCACGCTGACAGGGCCCCCAGGTTTCAATAGGCCTGCTGGTCTCCCAAAGTTCAGTCGCCGGCATCCGTCG
Source organism: Mesotaenium endlicherianum (assembly GCA_009602735.1). Taxonomy (NCBI): domain Eukaryota; kingdom Viridiplantae; phylum Streptophyta; class Zygnematophyceae; order Zygnematales; family Mesotaeniaceae; genus Mesotaenium; species Mesotaenium endlicherianum. Next base: position 35,657 of record WELA01009392.1, on the reverse strand, counting down.
GCCCGCCAGGTGTCAACCAACCCGCGTTCGCCAGGTCCGGCGAAGCCTACTGCTGTGCAGCAGGCTCACGTTGCCACCCCAAGCATGACTGCTTGACCAGCGCTAGCTGCCGCAACCTCACGCATCTGCTGCACGGCAGAGTTTCCAGAGATGACCGGGCCAGCTCCCGCGCTTTCCCCGCTGCTACTTCTGTCACCTCTAATACTGGCGCCCGAGCAGCTCGCGCAGTGGTCAGTGCACCCGGCACTGCGATGACTGCCGTGCCTGTTGTGCGCTTGATCATCCGTTCACAGCTTGGACGCGGTCTTTGCGGCAGGCCACAAGTTGTCACGCCGCCACAGCTCCAACGCAATTCGCGCAGCGAGCACAGCTTCACCCTTGTCGCTAAGACGCGGGCACTCAATCACGCCGCCCTACCGCGACACTCGTGATCGCGCTGTCACGCCACCGTACCACGAGGCGTGCAACCGTGAGGACGACCTGCACTCCACTACGTACGCCTCCCACGCACTCTACAATCGGCGTCCGTCAGTCCCGCGCGGCTACCTCGCTAGGGATGGACATAGCGGCTCACCTCTCTTGAAGGTGGCCCGCACCAGCCGCCGATCTTCCAACTCTGCGCCCGGGCGACGTTCGGCTGCCATCAAGATTTGACGAGCTGGCTCGCTATCACCAGCGCACCTGCTTGTAGCTGCTGCTCCACCCTCAGCTTTGCGCTCAAGCCCAGCTGGCGCTTTGCCAGCTGGTGCGTGTCCGGGAGTTTGTCTATTGCATCGAGCCTGCTAGTAGCGCCAACCCGGTGGACTTGCCTTTCCACCGGCGCCAACAGGCCTACTTTGACCCGCATCCGTACTTGCCGCACCGACCAGTGCTGGACCAGCTCGCGTACGCGGCGTCCCATACGCAAGACCGCAAAGCCAGGCGCAGGTGGCAGCTTGCGTGTGTGCGCCAGGCTTAGGCTCGCACGACGCCAGTGCCCATGCACATCTTGCAGGACGCTCAAAACAGGAGGCGGCAGTACCAGGCCCACGCGCGCGCCGCACAGTCTCAGCCGGTGCGTGGGCTCGTTCCCAATCTCATGCGCGACTACGCAAAGCGTGCAATTGCGGCCCTTTGCATGGCTCAGCACCAGCACAGCGAGCCTCGCATGTATCCGCCCACCGCAAAGCCCGGCGACCCCGTCGTGGGCTGCCGTCCACTCCCAACGCCGATCTACACAGACCAACTGGCCAGGTAACCTGGCGGCATCGTCCTGGTGGAGCTCTTCGCAGGCATCGCCACTGGTCCGTTGGCCACCCTACAGGCCGACATCCTCGTACGGCGCTACATCTACGTTGATTCAAATGTCGAGGCGCAGCAGGTCGTCCGACTTCAGATGGCGCTCTGCCACGAGCGCTTCCCAACCTCTTCCCCGCACAAGCCTTTTGGCACGCAGAGACGGATTTGCCCATTGACATTCGAGACATCACCGACGAGCACGTGACGCGCCTGGTTCCAGTTGACCTTGTCATCGCAGGCTGGAAGTGCCATGGTTTTTCTATCGCAGGCCGCGGGGGCGCCCTCGGCAATCCTTGCACCGCGCTCTTCTGGCACCTTCTTCGCGTCCTCAACCTGGTTGAGACGCGCCAGCCGCCCCACTTTCTTGCATGGATCCTCAAGAATGTGGCCGTACGCAATGACGAGCGGGTCGCAGTTTGCGCCGACTTTGACCTGTGCAGCAGCTACATCGGCCGCGAGGCCGTCATTGATGCCGCGCATATCGGTTCCCCCGTCCACCGCGTGCGGGCGTACTTCACCAACCTGGCCATGGCACGCACCCTCGAGGCCCTAGCAACTCGCCACAACCGCAACATGGACTCCATTCTCGACGCTCAACGGCTGGCCCAGCAAGTGACAGCACTGTCCTATCCCTTGCAGGCCCAATGTGAGGTGCTCCGCGACGTCACCCGCGCCCTACTCACATTCGTCAGCCGCTACGACAGCGCAGCCTATGTTGGCGCGGCCCGCGGCATGGTTGTCGATCTCTCCACCGGCATGTACAACCATCTGTGCGCTGTAGAGATGGAGCGCGCCATAGGGTTCCCGCCGCATCTGACCCAGGTGGACGGCCTCACGGAGGTCAACCGCATCCGTCTGTTGGGACAGGCTATTGATGCTAACTTCTTGACTTGGCTCATCCTGCAGACTCAGGCCTTGACGCCTCTCTACGCCAAAGCTTGCCTTTTCGAGCTTCCTCGCCACCCCAACGAGCCAAACAACAGCTCCTCCAAAAACAACGGCTCGCGTCCACCCGGCACCCGCTAGCGGTCCCAGCTCAAGGGGCCTGCACGCCAGGCGCCACCCGCACCCAGCTTTGACTCTGGCCCGCTGGGGGGGCCCAGGGAGCTCCATTGGTCCCCCTTTCTTTTTCCACCTGTGCGCCCTCAGGCGGCTCGCATAAGTCAGCTGGCAGTCGCAGAACAGGTGCCAGCTAGGAAGGTCCTGGCTTAATAAACATCAAGCTGAAGTGTGTTGGAGCAGAGGTACATTTAAAGTGAGAGGAGCCAGTGATGGACAGACTAACTTGGCACCCACCAGTGCTCTTCCTCTTGTTCTGTATGGATAGCAAACGAAGGAAAAGAAGAGGCTTCCAGGAGGATGCAAATTGCTGAATGCAATGGAGTTCATTGAAATTTGGAACCAAAAGGAAGACATAATGTTTTGTCTGCTGCTAAGAGAGGTACCTCCTCAACTTGAAGAAGTGGTTGAGAAAACGGTAAGCCCTCTGGAGCACCCTACTGCTGCAGAAATTATTGCTTAGTATATTGTTGCTGGGGGGCACGCTCACCATGGAGCAGGCAGCCCAGCTGACAAAGATGCTGGACGCACGCCGCAGCACCAGCTTTGCCAGCGGCATGCACAACTTAGGGCGACCGCAGGAGGCTCCGCCTCAAGTCCAACGTGCCCATCTTCCAAAAGCGCTATCGTTATAATCACTTTGAGGATGGCCTAATTTGCACGTAGACAGGCAAGCTGGATGACAACTAGCTTATTCGGGAGTCCTCCTCTATGCGGCCTCCACGGTCATGCCGGCAAAGAAGGATGCCTCAGGCAATTGGTCTGAGAAGAGGATGTGCGGTGACTATCGGAAGCTGAACGAGGTCCCTAAGCAGGCTAAATATCCTCTACCTACCTTGATGAGATCTTTACTGACATTGGCAAATGCACTTGCTTCTCGGTGCTAGACTTGAGGCAGGGCTTCAACCAGAGACCCATCGCGGAGGAGGACCAGCACAAGACGGCGTTCTGGGGTGCACAGCGCCTCAACGAGTGGAGGGTGATGCCCTTTGGGCTGAAGAGCGCTCTAGCCACCTTCTAGCAAGTCATGGATAAGGAGCTGGCAGGGCTATCCTTTTCCCGGTGCTACATCAATGACGTGCTCATCTTCAGTGAGACGTTCAAGGAGCACGTGGCGCACATCACCACCGTCTTGGACTGCTTGGAGGCTGTTGGGCTCAAGTTCCATCCAGGCAAGTGCACCTTCGGGACCCGAGAGGTGGAGTACCTCGGGCACCTCCTCTCTTCCGGCAGCTTGGCGCAGCAGCTGGCCAAGATCTTGGCCATCACAGGCATCATGCCGCCTACCAAAATCTTGTAGCTGAGGGCCTTCCTACAGATTGCCAACTACTACCGCCGCTTTGTGCCTGGCTTCAGCGAGCTCGCTAAGCCACTCAACAACCTGCTGCGAAAGGGGGAGGCTTATGTAGGGGGGACAGAGCAGCTGGCGGCGTTTGACAAGCTCAAGGAGATGCTGGTGAGCGCTCCAGTGCTGCGGCGGCCCAGCCACACCAAACCCTTCATCCTCCACACCGACTGGTCTCAGGCAGGGCTGGGAGCAGTGATGGTTCAGGAGCACGACGGCTTTGAGCACGTGGTGGCGTACGCCAACAACCGCGCCAAGGCAAACTATGGCTCTTACGAGGGGGAGTGCCTGGCAGCGATTTGGGCTATCGTGCACTCCAAGCACTACCTCTATGGCACCCATTTTTGTTACGTCACCGACTATCAGCCACTTAAGTGGCTCATGACGTCGGAGCGCCTGACAGGCAAGTACGCACGGTGGGCACTCATTCTACAGATGAACACGTTTGACGTGCACCACCGTCCGGGCTCGACCAACATGGACGCCGACGGCCTCAGCCGCAACCCACTGCCTTCCTCTAGGGATTTGACCGTGGCCGGCCACGACAAGGATGAGCTAGTGGCTTGGCATGCGGCAGCCTTCTTGGCCTTCACAGTGAACAGCAATGCATGGCCAGCAGGGCTCACTGACCGCGACATGGTGGTGGTCAACATGCGGCGTCTTGCATTGGCCACAGCAGTAGAGCAGGACAGCTAGCAGCGCGGGCCCAAGGACTTGTGGGACGATGCTGCGTTGCTGCAGTACGTTGCCGCTAAGGAGATGGCGCCAGGCATGGACGCGAGGGAGCGCGAGAACGTCGTCAAGCGCAACCGGGACTTTGTCTTCATGGAGGGGCGGCTGAGGCGCGTGATGGCCAATGGCTTCGTCCTGGTGGTACCTGAGCCCGCTATATGCAGCCAGCTGGTGCGCACAGTGCATGAGACCCTTGGACACTTTGGTGTCAAGCGCACTCTCAACCTCCTAAGGCAGAGTATTGGTGGCACGGCACGGCTAAGGTTGTGGCCGACGTTGTCAGCAGCTGCACTCTCGGCGACCGTGTGCGCTTGAACTTCACAGCGCGCATTGTTGCCCTCAACCCCCTTCCCATTTAGGGGTTGTTCTACAAGTGGTCATTGGACTTGACTGGGGAGTTGCCCAAGTCCCGCCGAGGCAACCTCTACGTCTTGGTGATGATCAAGCACTTGTCCAAGTGGATTGAGCTCTTGTCCTTGCCTAGCAAGGTGTAATGAATCAGTATATTAGTGGATATAATATTCATTTAAATATAATAGTTAATTAAGTTCAGCCTGCTGAACTTTAGTTAATAGTCAGTCTGCTGGACTTTACATAATTATCAGTTTGCTGACTCAGTCAAAAGCAGCAGGCTGAAAAGTCCATATAAGTCAGCTTGCTGACACATTCTTTGACAGCAAGCTGACTTCCGTACTCGGTAGCAGCGAAACGCCTTGATATGCATCTAAGTGCGATATGCTAGATGAATAGCCAGATGACATCCCTATGATGGATGGCTATTCGGGATGATGGGAGATGGCGGTGGATTTGGTTAACCGAGGTCCTACCAACGTGGTTAACTCCCGGGTAGGCGGTGCCATCGCACTGACCGTTGAACAGTAAACTCATTCCATGTACATACGCTAGGCATTGCTCTCGAGTTCGGCATTCGGAAACGAGGCCAACTCTCTTGTACAGCTTACTGAGAGAGATCTGAATCCAAGGCGAGAAGCCATTGATACGCACTGTCTTCTAACCTTGCTTATGTATGAGTTTACTGATTTGCATTATTGATGCTAGTTTACTCGCATTTGACTTACGAGTATTATTCACTGCTAGTGTATTGTCCTTTGCCGTTTAACCAGTTCCCATCAAGATTACTTGCTGATATAAAGATCTTTATTAATTGTTAATCGCCTATTTGGTAAGTCGATTCATTTCAGTGGTATCGGAGCAGTTATCACAGTCTTCTTTGTATGGTAAGGACAAGGTCTCAAACTAGCAACTCCCGAGACATGGAGAACCAGGATAACGAGAATGTCGAAAACCAGGCGGAAAGCCATGTAGCGGGAAACCGTACCTATTCGGAAGCAGTAGCGGATACTGCAGCTAGGGAGGCTGCAGATGAGGCAGCTGCTATTGCCTCAGTCGCAGCTCAGCAAGCTGAGGAGGAGATAGCCAGACTAGAAGCTGAACAAGTAGCAAAGGCCGCTGAAGATATACAAAGGAGGGAAGGACAGCCAGCTGACGAGCGCACTGTTGAAGAACTTATGGCATCAAGGGCCAATGTTCTGAACCCACCTCCTGCCGTACAACTCAATGTACCCCTAGGTCAAATACGTGACCGGCTGAATGCGGCAGGAATTGCTGCTGCAGGAGCAAGAGGGATTGTTGAGGACACTACTCAGCGAGTAGATGCCAATGCTGCTGCTGCATTTGCTAATCTACCACCCCAAAATGTAGACTTGGGAGCATTGTTCGTTCAGATGCAGTCGCAAATGGCGACCATGTATCAGTCCCAGCAGGAGGACAAAAGAATCATAATGTCCCTACTCCGGGACAGAGACCAACTGGGGTCTCACACCACTAGTGGTGGTGGCCGAGGGCCTAGTAAGCCCAAGCCGAAACCTCCCCAGGACTATGATCCTGAGGGAAACAGAAAATATTACCTGATCAAGTTTCTCGCGGATGTTGAGCAGTGGCTGGAGAACTACCCAGAACTGCAAGATTACGAGAAGGTCAGGCACACCGGTGCGCTACTGAAAGGCAGTGCCGCAGACTGGTGGCTTTACTGGAAGGAAGAGCGTAAGGCTCGGCAACTCGGTGACCCTACGTGGGTAGAGTTTGTCGAGAAGTTGCATGAGAAGTTTGATGTCATCAACCAGCAGGAGAAAGCTATCTATGCGATGATCTCCCTGACACTGAAGCAGACCACTTCAGTTGCTGAGTTTGCTCAAAAGTTCCAAGAGAACATGATGAAGCAGCCTGATTTGCCAGAACGGTATAGGATAGCATACTTCAGGTATGGCTTGAAATCCGAGGTCTCTGGTCATTTTGCTGAGAAAAAGTATGAGAAACTGGCTGACTTGATCCAGGATGCTGACGCCTGGGATCAGCAGCAGTTCAATCACAAGCGCCAGAGTAACGCTTTGGTGTCTAAGATTGTCAAAAAGCCCCACGGTTCCTACAATGCAGTTGAAGGAGACCAGGCTGAGGATAATCAGGGTGATGAATATGAGTATGAGTACAATGCTATTCAGTCTAGAGGTAGAGGTGGTCCCTCTCGAGGTGGCTATGGAAGGGGTGGTGGTAGGACTAAGCCGAGACCAGCCTCAGCAAAATCTACTTGCTACCATTGTCAGCAGAAAGGCCACTACAGAGAACAGTGTCCGGTCAAGCACCTGCCTAAGGTCGAGAGAAAAGACCAGCCTTTAAAAGACAGCAACAGTCAGTAATCCAGTCTACTGACTGTGAGGATGCTAGAGATAGTGAGTCGTCACTAGCTGCCCTCGTAGCAGGTATTATGGGTCCTGCTGAACTGGATTCACTATGCATGCCTGACAAACAGATAAAGGAGACCATCAGTAATATAGACGTCCAGAGAGTGCACACTCTGGATGCTCTTGTTCCACCTGATGTCCAACATTTCTTTGCTACGTCAGGAGAACAATGCGAAAGTCAGGAAAAGACAGTCCCCCCTATCCTACTGCATTGCATGATTGCAGGTAGGAAGGTGAGGGCATTTGTTGACGGAGGGGCGTCACATACTTTTATTCACAAGGACTTAGTTAAGCGGCTAAGGCTGCCTACTGTCACCCAAGGGAATAGAAAAATATTCCTTGGAGATGCCTCAAGTATCCCGGGAGGAGTTATAACCAAGCCTATTGAGGTCCAGTAAGGTTCTGGGATTGCAGTTATAACTGAAACGCTTACATTTGAGGTACTCAACACTGGCTTTTATGATCTCGTGCTAGGCAGGTCCTGGCTTAATAGACATCAAGCTGAAGTGTGTTGGAGCAGAGGTACAGTTAAAGTGAGAGGAGCCAGTGATGGGCAGACTGACTTGGCACCCACCAGTGCTCTTCCTCTTGTCCTGTGTGGATGGCAAATGAAGGAAAAGAAGAGGCTTCCAGAAGGATGCAAGTTGCTGAATGCAATGGAGTTCGTCAAAAGCTGGAACCAGAAGGAAGACAGAATGTTCTGTCTGCTGCTAAGAGAGGTACCTCCTCAACCTGAAGAAGTGGTTGAGAAAAAGGTAAGCCCTCCGGAGCACCCTACTGCTGCAAAAATTGTTGCTCAGTACACTGATGTGTTTAACATGCCTCCAGGACTACCCCCTAAAAGGGAAGTAGATCATAGGATTGATCTATTACCTGGTAGCCAGCCACCCTGGCAACGCACTTATGGCTTGTCTTATTTGGAGAGCGAGGAGTTGAAAACACAGATTGCAGAGCTGGAGGAAAATGGTTACATTTCTCCCAGTAAATCACCGTACGGCGCACCTATCCTATTTGTTAAGAAAAAGGATGGCAGTATGCGGATGTGTGTGGATTACAGAGCCCTGAACAGAATTACAGTAAAGAACAAGTATGCTTTACCCAGGATCGAGGACTTGCTTGATACCCTGTCTGGCGCTAAGGTGTTCAGTAAGATAGATCTCAAGAGTGGTTATCATCAAATCAGAATTGCTGAGGGGGATGAACACAAGACTGCTTTCCGCACACGTTATGGACACTATGAGTTCAACGTGATGCCATTTGGACTGACTAATGCTCCTGCTACCTTTATGGGTGCTATGAATGACATTTTCAGACCTTATTTGGATAAGTTTGTGCAAGTTTTCCTGGATGATATTTTAATTTTCTCTAAAGATGAAGCTCAGCACACTGAACACTTAAAGAAAGTGCTGGACACTCTGCGGAAAAATCACTTGTATGCTAAAATGAGCAAGTGTGATTTCTTTAAGGAAAGTATTGAATTCTTAGGCCACGTTGTCAGTAAAGAGGGCATCAGTGTGGATCCTAAGAAAGTCCAGACCATAAGGGACTGGCCAGTACCACAGTCTGTCTCTGAAGTTAGATCCTTCCTCGGGTTGGCTAACTACTATAGGAGATTTATTGAGAATTATTCCACAAAGGCCAGTAAACTGACTGACCTTACTAAGAAAGACATCGGGTATGTGTGGGGGGAAGAGCAGCAGGCTGCCTTCCAGACCCTTAAAGATGCCCTTTGTTCTGCCCCAGTGCTAGCCGTGTATGACCCCAGCAAACCGGTGCAGGTGGTTACTGATGCCTCTGATTTTGCCATGGGTGCTATTTTGTTGCAGCCTGCTGACAAAACCACAAAGGATGGTAAGGTACGGCAGGAGTGGCATCCTGTGTTGTATGAGTCTATGAAATTTAATCCAGCGGAGATTAATTACTCAGTGCATGATAAAGAGCTGCTAGCTATCATTCATGTACTCAAACAGTGGAGAGCATACTTACATGGTAAAGCTTTTAAGGTGATTACAGATCATCTAGCTCTGACCCACTTTCAGAAGAAGTCCAAGCTGTCGAGGAGGGAGAACCGCTGGAGCCAGATGCTGGAGCAGTTCCAAGTCCAGATCGACTACAAACCAGGGAAGTTGAATCCTGCTGATGCACTCTCTAGAAGACCTGACTTGCAAGAAAGGAACTTTAGTCAGCATGCTGTAGATAAAGTCCTGTGTGCACTCACTTCACTAAAGGTGAAAAAGTCCTTCCTTGAACAACTTAGGAAAGCCTACCTTTCTGACCCAACATTTGAGCCCAGCCCCACTACTGGTGTGTGTCGTGCTACTGCACTCGGGTATAAGCTCAAGGGAGGGGTCTGGGTGACTGAAACCACTTCAGGCAGGCTGAAGCTGGTCATTCCTAATAATTTGGAAATAAGGTCTCTCTTACTGAGTCAAGCTCATGACAGTCTCCTGGGTGGACATTTGGGGCAGGCCAAAACTGTTGGCAAACTGGCAAAACATTATCATTGGGAGGGGTTACCCCGGGAGGTCTTGAAATATGTCAAGTCCTGTGACCAGTGTCAGAGAAATAAGTCTCGGCACACACCACCCGGAGGTCTCTTGCAACCGCTACCCATCCCAGCGGGACGCTGGGAAACTATATCCATGGACTGGGTGGTCTCACTACCAAGAACTGCCAACGGGCATGATTCAATACTGGTAGTCGTGGATAAACTGACAAAAATGGTCATTTTTATCCCCACAACTGTCAAAGTGACTGCACTCGAAACAGCGAGACAGTTTTACAACCATGTAGTATGCCAACATGGGCTCCCTTCTAATATCATCTCAGACAGAGACTCAAAATTCACCTCTAAGTTCTGGAGAGCTTTAATGGGGTTAATGGGAGTCAAACAGCTGCTCAGCACAGCAAACCACCCTCAGACTGATGGGCAGACTGAAAGAACTAACCGAGTTCTGCAGGAGGTGCTGAGAGCATATATTAACCAAAAACAAGATAATTGGGATGACCTGTTGCCTCAAATTCAGTTTGCGGTCAACAGTGCGGTGCACGCGTCAACGGGCAAAACTCCTTTTGAACTCAGCCTGGGTAGAGTCCCTAAGTCTCCTCTAGATGTGCTAGGGGAATCTTTAACTCACCCTGAAGGGATTGACAACCCGGTCTCCCTCCAGTTAACTCAGGAGTTTGCTGACACCCTGTCAGAAGTCCAACGAAACTTGCACACGGCCCAAGAAAACCAACAAAAATACGCTAATCAACACCGTCGGGAACTGACATTTTCCAAGGGGGATTTAGTCAAACTGCATTCTCAGCACCTGTACCTCCCTGGTGTGGTCAAGAAAAAGCTTGGCCCTGTCTGGGTCGGTCCATATTCGGTGGTCCGTCGTGTCGGTCAGAATGCTTACAAACTGAACATGTCAGCTGAATACAAGGGGCACCCGGTCTTTAATGTCTCCTTCCTGGAACCGTACATCAAAGGTGATACACTGTTCACAGGTCGGTTCCCTGTCCAACCGGGACCGGTCCCCGCTGTCCGGGACGGCGACCCTGAGGAATATGAGGTCGATGAGATTTTAGACGCTCGCTCGGTCCGTCGATCGTCTAAATATGTCATGAAATACCTCATTCGATGGAAGGGTTACGATGCCTCTGGGGACACTTGGGAGTTTAAGGACCACTTGACCAATGCCAAAGGGGCGTTGACACGGTTCCACCTTCGGGCCGCTGGAGTCCCTCCATAACTGTCATTTCAGTTGACACGGGAAGGTGACAGGCGGTCCTGTCTCCATTTAAGTTGGAGGGGAAAATATATGACAGTTAGTGAGCGAGAGCGATAAAAACACACTCATACGTTTATGTGTAGCGCATCGCAACTACGTCAACTTTTAGCAATCATCCTGTAAGGTAAACAGCAGCGAAGCCACTATACTAAATACTAACATACTTCCTGCAATCCCTATGACAAAGGTCCATATCCTACTAACTTGTGCCCTGGTTACATGTGCAGGATGGCGCCCACCACACAAAAGGAGGACAGAAAGCGCAAGGCAGAAGAAGCCAGGAGGACAATGGAGCAATACCAGAAGGAGCTGGCGGCGACGTCCCTCACCAGGAGAGAACAAGAAAGGGTCCGCAAACAACAAGAGGCGGCAGAAGAGGCACAGAGGAAGAAGGATCAGGAAGCGGAAAACCTCAGGAAGGCTGAGGAGGAGAGACAGAAGAAACAGCAAGAAGAAGCGGCAGCGGCAGAAGAGGAGAAAAGAAAAAAGATTGAAGCGGACAGACAGAAGAGCTTGGCCACTTACAGGTATACTGTGGTGGGTGGCCAAAACTTCGATAACCTGAAGGAAGCATTGCTGGCAGCCCAGGAGATCAACAGGCTGGAACAGACAACACTGCTACAGAAGGAAGGAGCTACAGCACTGGACAGGTACATCGAGACACACACCGGCGTGGTCCTTTACGAAGATTATGCTAAGATGGTGGGCTATACAGCAGAGCAGGCCCGGTATCTCGCAGATGATTCAGAGGACAAGCCGGTCCCCATACCGGGAATAGTGGGAGATCAGAGACTCATCCGGATGGTGAGCATGCGGCCCGATAGCTTTAAGGATACGGTATTCTACCTCACACTCCTGCCAGCTTACAATGAAGTTGAGAGAAGGAGCTGGGAGTACTTGGCCAGGGAAGCAGGACAGCAGATGTTCTCTCCCCACTGGTTCCCGTGTAAACTGAGGAAGGCTGAGCACGGACCCCAGTACTACCAGCAGCCAACAGACTGGAGGTGGATGACCGTCACAAATAAGAAGCAGGAGTGTGACCGAGCCCAGCCGGATGACTTCCACTATGGCCTAGACGGCTATCTCATCCTACCACCTCACATTGCCCCTTGGGACCCCAGGCTGAATGGATGCCTGAGCAATATGAATGCAGAGACCAAGGAACATAGGAGGAGGGGAAGCGAGTACTTCTCTAAGGGAAAGCATGCCTTTGTCAAATGGGCAAAGAACGCAGACCGGATAGATATCAGTAGGCTGAAGGCCAAGCAACCTCCAGCACACCCTAAGAAAGGGAAGTCGGTAGACTACTCCATGTCTACTAGGGAGCAAGACGACTTAGTGGACGAGACCCCTACTCTCTCCGAGGAGGAGGATGAGGAGGATAAGGAAGGAGAACAAGGCAGAGGAGAAGCATCAGCAGCAGGTACTCAGGATACCCAGCCAGAGGCAGTGGCACTTCCTAAAGAACCACGATCAGGTGTGTGGAATGTGATCCCCGTTATGGCGACAACTGGACCCCGCGCTCGCTCCCCCAGCCCACCTGCCCAAGCAGGGGAAGAAGCTGATCTGACGGTACTGGGCAGCAGACACAGACAGAAATCCCCAGAGGACAGGGGTGCCAGAAGAGGGACACGCGGGTGGGCCAGAGGTATGCCAGCCTCCCCCTCCGCTCAGGGGCATGTACCTCTAGCCAATGTATTTCAGCATCCTACTAGAATGCCTGTCTATGTGGGAATCAACACCCAAATAGTTGAAGAGCAGGCCACCATCCTCGGTTCTCCCCGAGGGCTAACTTTAGAGCAAACAGGGTTCTTTAGAAGGCCAGCTGACAGACCTAGAGGGCTGTCCAGATCTAGGTCCAGATCTCCGTCTCCTGACCCTGAAGCCCCAGGAACAACCCCTTAAGGTGACACGCTGAAGAGGCAGTCAGTAAGGGAGGCTGGTCAGGTTCAATTCCCTTATTTAAAATTTCTACAATTTAATGTTGTCGAGGCGACAACAAGTTAAGTTGGAGGGATTGTAATGAATCAGTATATTAGTGGATATAATATTCATTTAAATATAATAGTTAATTAAGTTCAGCCTGCTGAACTTTAGTTAATAGTCAGTCTGCTGGACTTTACATAATTATCAGTTTAATGACTCAGCCGAAAGCAGCAGGCTGAAGTCAACTTAAGTCAGCTTGCTGACACATTCTTTGACAGCCAGCTGACTTCCGTGCTCGGTAGCAGCGAACTGCCTTGATATGCATCTAAGTACGACCTGCTAGATGAATGGCCAGATGACATCCCCATGATGGATGGCTATTCGGGATGATGGGAGATGGCGGTGGATTTGGTTAACCGAGGTCCTACCAACGTGGTTAACTCCCGGGTAGGCGGTGCCATCGCACTGACCGTTGAACAGTAAACTCATTCCATGTACATATGCTAGGCATTGCTCTCGAGTTCGGCATTCGGAAACGAGGCCAACTCTCTTGTACAGCTTACTGAGAGAGATCTGAATCCAAGGCGAGAAGCCATTGATACGCACTGTCTTCTAACCTTGCTTATGTATGAGTTTACTGATTTGCATCATTGATGCTAGTTTACTCGCATTTGACTTACGAGTATTATTCCCTGCTAGTGTATTGTCCTTTGCCGTTTAACTAGTTAACGAAAATACCATAAAGATTACTTGCTGATATGAAGATCTTTATTAATTGTTAATCGCCTATTTGGTAAGTCGATTCATTTCACAAGGCCAGTGAGGGGATCGCCCAAGCGTTTCTTCACTAGGTCCTTAGTCGCTTTGGCGGCTGCGCTGAGGTGCTGACTGACCAAGACAAGGAGTTCCAGGGCCGCTTTCAGATGCTGCTGGAGCGTTCCATGATCGACCACCGCACCACCTCCCGCTATCACCCCCTCGCAGAGCGCATGGTGCAGATCGTCAAGCTGGGGCTGCGCAAGTGCTGCCTGACCCACAACAGCACCTATTGGGACGACGCACTCCTGTGGCTGGCTATGGGATACAAGTTCAGTCAACAAGCCTCCTTGGCCTTGCATTTGCCTTACTTTCTCCTCTATGGACGCTAACCGATCTTGCCAGCCGCAGCGAGGACAGTGGCTGAGAGCGTCTTGGGCTTGGACAATCCTGAGACATGGAGTGCTCTTATCGGGCAGCGTGCATAGCCTTTTTGGCGCCTGATGCCCATGGACGTGGACAACTTCAGTATCGCCCAGCACCGCGACACGCTGAGGTATGCCATGACTCGTGGAGGAGACTATTGTCCGCGAGTGTTGCAATTTTCCGCAGGTGACTTTGTGTACCTGCAGCGCCAGACGAAGAACACCCTCGACACCAGCAGCTCGCCGGTCATCTTGCGCATCAAGCATGCCTTGGCGTCAGGCGTACTGGAGCTAGAAGGAGCAAATGGCCGTCTTCACAAGGACCACACAAAGAACTGTGGTCCATGCCGTCTTCCTTGCCTTGATTTGCAGATTCGTCCCTGCGACGCTTTGCCGCCCAACTTCCAAGGACCGGGCGTGCCAGATTTGCCACAACCTTGGCAGGGAGGCCAACATGCTGCTCTACGACAGCTGCAACCTCAACTTCCACATTGGCTGCCTGGACCCCCCACAGGAGCGCATCCCCGCTGGAGACAGGTTCTGTAGTGACTGCTCTGAGTTAGCTAGCGGTAGCATTCTCAGCTCATCAACTGGAGGCTGAGAGCTGAGGGGGGAATTAAAATATTGATAGCTGACCTTCTTTTGGCCTTCAAACCACGTGCATTTTTGCTTTTTGTTATAGCAAATCTTGCTTGCCTACTTGTGTGTTGCTTATACCCATCGGACGCGCACGACCCCATAATGCACGACAGCTGTCATGACTCATTAGGTCAAGACCGTCGCCCCAAGCCGAGCCACGCGTGTGTTGACCAAAGACCTAGGAAGGCCAACTTTGACCTTGCTTTGCGCATTCACATGTTGACCTTTGCTAGCGTTTCAAATCACTAAAGTGTAGAATGTCAAGTCACGTTCCGAACGGCACCGATTCCGCGCCATTCTATCACGTATTAAGCGAGATGTTTGCAATCTAGTCCGCGCACCTACCGGCCCCTAGCGGAGTTCCACCAAAGGCCACCTTGTGACTCAGTGTGCCCAAAAGTCACATTGTTGGCTCTTCGCAACTCCAAGGACCCCTAGCCATTAACGTACAAATTTGCGAGCTTGATAAAGTACGCTTAGCATGTATTAGCATAGTATATGAGCACCATTTGAGATATAGCTTGGTGACTGCATCACTCATTATTGGAAGAAGGTTCCTTGAGTTTCAGATCTACTTTTGAGGCGTTATCTAGGTAACATTGGTCAAGGTAAGCTTCGCCAATGAGAGGCATGCATCCTCTTTCTTGCACTATATTTGATTGGAGTGTGTTGTGCTTAGCCAATTGGAGAGCTAGTACTTGCCTTGCCTCCACCTTCGTGGACCTAGGAGAGCCTCCTACCATGACTGTGTGCATTTTTTCCGCCGCCTTCAGCGCCAGTTTTGCATGGAGTATATAGCTCTTGATGCCCTTAAAAAGACATCTTTTTAGAAGTCAAATATGCCAGCTGTAAGCCTTAGAGTTATCAGTAAAGCTTACACTTTACCTCTTGTGTTTTCAGGACCACTTGGTCTTGTTCTCTTGTGAAAAGCAAACCCTTCTGGCTTCTAGTCACTTGAAGAACTTCACAAGTGGTGAATAAAGTCACAGCTTAAACCCTGCCATAGGCCTACTCTTGAAGATCATGATGTGCTTCCAGTGATCTTTTGGGCCAGACTTCATTAGTTGTTTTCCTCCCAGATTAGAAGCTTGAGGTGCTCACTCTGGAGAGTACACACTCCCTTATCAGGACATTTGACAGGCCACATGCATTTTTCCTTTCCATTATAGCAAACCCTGCTTGTCTACTTGTGTGTTGTTTATACCAATGAGACGCGCCTGAACCCATAGTGCACGACATCAAGTTAAAGTGACAAAGAGGTCTCAAAGAGAAAATACGGACAAAGTGGGTGACAACATGTTACTATTGTCCAAGAACATTTCCCTGAACAACAGGCGTGCCGGTAAGAAGTTCTCTCCCAAGTATTTGGGACCCTTCAAGATTATCCAGGGTCAATCTTGTTGCTTTCAAGCTAGAACTTCCCTAGATTATGCACATCGACCTCGTATTCCACGATTCTCTCTTCAAGCCATATGCACAATCGGACAACAAGTTCCCACGACGAATGACAACCCCACCAGCCCCAACAATAGTGGATGATCATTTGGAGTATGAATTGGAAGACATATTGGCTATGAGAAATATTACAAGACCACAGCAAGACTTGATCAACTGGAAAAGATATGCAAATTCTGAGAACAATTGGGTGGCGGCGCACTACCTTGACAAAGTTCAGAGGAAGCTGAGACATTTCCATGCCGCCAACCCACATCTTGGATCCGCCCCAAATCTATCTACAAGAAGCCAAAAGAACATAAGGGGGCAGCCTGCCATCATCAAGAAGCAGCAAGAGACCCCTTGGAGGCAGCCTGCAAAAACCAAAAAGAGGAAAAATTGACATTAGACTCTCTTTTCTTCTCGCAATATCTATTTCTACACATAAAATTAAATCTGCTACTATTGATAGGTCTCTTCATATTAACTCATGAAATTTTACCTAGCTGTATTCCATGAGTAGGTGATTTCGTAGAGTCTTTGCTTGCTCAATTTGGAGTTGTGGTTGGAGAGATACAAATCTCTGAACACAAGGGGGTCAAGCTGCTGACATTATTAGGGCAGAATATGCCTTCGAACATTTTGCACACCCCTGACCTTGGAATTGTCTGAAACTCAAAGATCTGGTAGAAGATATTACTGCGCCCATTTGGAGACTAATTTTGCAAAGTTTAAAGAAGTAGAGAAGGACTTATGATTTTCAGAAGTTTCTGCACAGATATAGAGGAGTGTCTACTCTTTGTGCTCTCGACTGCACTTCCGAAATTGGAATGCTTTCAAATTTGGTGATCTGGTAGATGTTTCCGACGGGCTCTATTTGGCATCAAAATTTTCAAATTTGGAGCAATTCTATGGAGGCTATGAATCATTGAATCCGTGGCAGATTTTGGGCCAACTTGTACTATTTTCCTTATCATCAAGGAGTAGGCTAGCCAATAAGGTCACACCACCCACGACCTTGCCTAGTCTACCTTACATGTGTAGCACCTGAGTTGAAGCCTTTGACTAGTCTTCGTCACATATGTAAGACCTGACTTGATGTAGCGTTTCTGCTTCTTACGAGGATCTTTGCTTGGTATTTGAGGATATTCTAATATTAGCGAAAAAGAAATAGTAATAACTTCAAGAAAATAGACAATCCTTGTGAAAATGAAAACTAAAGTAGAATTTGTGCTTGTGAGAGTTGCACTCACAATGACTCTTGCAAGTATAAATACTTGCACAACATAAGGCACTGGAGTGCTTCAAGTCACCACCTAGGGCACTGGTTCATGTTCAACAAAAACAGGTGAAGGGGGATAACCCGTCCGGCTGAATGCTCGTAACACGCCGTTTGGCCATTTGGAGACTTTTCAACGGATTCCGAAAACCGTTTCGCGCCAAAAATGGCGTTTTCGCGTTCAAGCAACTTTCCAAAGAAGTCGCAATTGTTCGCGGGATTGCGTACACATGCTTTCGTCATGTACTGGTAGTTATGAAAACCGCAATCGGTTAGGTGTGAACATTTCAACGGAAGGTCGCGGGCTCGGATGCAAAGCGACTTTGCACATTTGGTTTCGTTTAACGACTTGTCATTAAACCGAAATCAATGACTGTGGCATTATCCGAAATAATGACAATCAAATCAGTTAATTAATCTATGATAAATTAAGTGATCCCTTCATAAAAAATCGAAGTAACTGCATGATTAATCATGTCTTACTTTTGCAAAGTAGTCAAATACTTTGCAACGCTTTTTCCAATAGCATCTTGGTTTTTTGGCCAATCGACCAGGAATTAGTCGGCACACGCATGTGACAAATAATTTATCAAGATGCAATTATTTATCAAATAATATATTGATAAACAGTATAACGTATTTTAGGTAATTAGCAAAAATATCCCAAATACGCCTAAATAGCTCAGATCGTCACACTTGACGCACCGAGATGTCGCTTTTTTCGTCGGGGGAGTGATGTAGTGATATGAGTTAGAATGTATTAGGTTCATTTTATTACTTTTGAGTAATTTTAAAGTAGTTTTGTGTGGATTCAAGTGTGAATAGATACTCTAGTGACTTGGTTCATATTCTTTGAACCTTCTAAGGCATTTTCAAAGTTAGAGGAAGGACCTGGAAGAACTCCATGTGGCAAAAGTCAAATATGCCATTTTTTGGTCAAAGGACATGTGTATATTATTCTAGAAAAAAGTGGCAGGTTTTGGAATGTGTTGGGTGCCAACACATTAACATGCACCTTCCTAGAAATTACTTATGTAGCAAGTATATAAACAAGAGCTAGAACATAGAAAGGATTCGAGAATCACTCTTATACTTGCCAAATTCCAGAAGTATATTAACTTTCAAGAAGCCATCTCTCTTTCAAGAAGTTACCACTTGTGTTCAAAGATCCTTGTCTTGAATAGATATAGTATTCTATTTTACTAAGTACTTTATCTTTCTGTTTCACTACATCGGAATTTGAGTCTCGACAAATCTCCGCAAACGGTGAGAACCCCGTATAGCGAGCGATGCTTTGCACTTGACTTGGGCAAAACGCGTGACATTTGGGTAAGAGTCAGTAATTGCTGGTTACCTTTTGAGATGGCTAGTGATGAAAGGGATGAGAATCTTAAGTTCAAGTTGTCTACACAGTGTTGTAGTGGATGAACCAGCAATTAATAGTCCCACTTTCAAAGAGTGTGATGAGATCTATTGTGCAAATCTCTTTAATTTTTTTTTGAAAGGATGCTTCAAAAACACAGTCTCTTGCATTCGTTGGCCCGGTTCATTACTTGGACAAGGATGCCTTGCTACTCTATCACAAATTGCGGAAGGATGAAGGCCTTACCCAGGAATGGGCTTTTGGAGAGCAAAAGAAGGCAAGAGATTTAAAAATCCAGAAAAAGGTTGCTAAAGCGAGAATGAAAGCTTTGTCTTCATGAAGAGCAGCGCCTGCTGCACATGTTGAGAACGTAGACTTGACTGCATTAACACAAGAACTAGCCGATGCATTGCAGCAACTAATTCTCTGTACCATGTATGGTCGTTGACCCATATATGGTACTTCTTAAAGCTCTGTCTACGCCATTTTCTCCAAGACTATACATTGGATCAACTTCTACAAAGAATAACTTCAAAGAAGCACACACAAGGTACCCTTGAATGTTAGACAAAAGAATACAACAGGACTTTTGAACAAACATTACAAAACTCGTAAGCAAAATTTAAGTCTTACATCTTTCATGTATGTATGGTACTTATTGGACACGTGCATATACACGTATAACATGACTTGTGGTGAGCTTCATTATACCAACAATGGATTTTTAGTCGGTTCACCTTCTAGCCAGTTTATGTTTGGTCTTTAAAGACGTGCCTCATTTGTGCAATAAATTCAATCGACAAGTGAGTCGTGACTAAAGAACTGTCCTTCAATAAAAGAACATCTCATTCTACAAGATATTCCAATATATCTAGAGTGTTGACCCGCCCTTCTTGATGGAGAAATCAAGCAATAATTACCTCCACTTCCCACTCCAAGATTCATCTATTTCTATTGGTGGTTGTGGTTGCCAAGATGTAACTGTAGTTTTGTCCGTATTTTGTAGGAATGTACATGTGATGGCCACCAACTCGAGCAAAAACCATAGTACATGGGCTTTCAAAGCTCCAGTATGTAGGTGGGCCAGACATCTCAAAGCAATCTTCATCTATTTCTATTGGTGGTTGTGGTTGCCAAGATGTAACTGTAGTTTTGTCCGTATTTTGTAGGAATGTACATGTGATGGCCACCAACTCGAGCAAAAACCATAGTACATGGGCTTTCAAAGCTCCAGTATGTAGGTGGGCCAGACATCTCAAAGCAATCTTCATCTATTTCTATTGGTGGTTGTGGTTGCCAAGATGTAACTGTAGTTTTGTCCGTATTTTGTAGGAATGTACATGTGATGGCCACCAACTCGAGCAAAAACCATAGTACATGGGCTTTCAAAGCTCCAGTATGTAGGTGGGCCAGACATCTCAAAGCAATCTTCATCTATTTCTATTGGTGGTTGTGGTTGCCAAGATGTAACTGTAGTTTTGTCCGTATTTTGTAGGAATGTACATGTGATGGCCACCAACTCGAGCAAAAACCATAGTACATGGGCTTTCAAAGCTCCAGTATGTAGGTGGGCCAGACATCTCAAAGCAATCTCAAAAGTTGCTATAGTTGAGCTCTCTCCTTGAAGCTTACTTCCACCAGTGGTCTGCCACTTTTTGGAGGCAAAGAACTCCCGTCCACCCTTGCCTTAAGGCGAAGTTTGCTCTCAATACGAAGCATTTAGGTAGCCACTTTTCATTGTCTTGGAGGTTACTTGGCCTGGTCAGTGGTCACCGGCTTTCGATCATATTTCCACCTCCTCTTTCTAGCGCGAGATTATCATAATAAAATGTGGACCTTGAATGATTACTTAACTATATTTAATTATAGTCTCATGGCCTTGATAACACACGACTTCCGAGTCACTCTTCAATGTGCACTCCATCCCATGCTCCCAGCTTTAGAGAGAAAACCACATGTTCAGTAGTTTTTCCCAAAGCTGAGTTCGTGTTCTTGCATCTAGAAGATGCATGCATGTAACGTAATGCACACACGATGTGCAAAAGAGGTGCAAGGGGGTAGGTAGGTGGCAAATGGTGAAGGTGGTTGTTATATTGTAGGCAACTATTGAAGCTTGCTGATATCTGCCGGTCATGATGACAGCGCATGCTCATGGAAAAAAAATATTGATCTCCATTTTGCCATGCAGCTAGCTTGATGATCTTACCTAGCATCATCAAGTATATGTGCCTTGATTTGTTTAAACAGTAACATGCACGACTTACAAGTACATTATAGCCCCACGAAGGTATCTTGAGGACAATACACCAGGTGAAACTGTTTGCACGTGCTGCCACTCAATATGATCAAGCAATATCCAGGTTTTTTGAGGAGTTCCCTCATGCAAAGCCTATCCCCTAGGATACCACCTTGCCGACATCCTACCAATGCGACCCGTATCTGCACGAGTGGTCTGCAGGCACTGGTTTGCTGCTCGCTTTAGATCTACGCACAAATTAAGGGCCCTTGTCTTGGTGCTGAGATTTCCCATAGCCTGGTAGAGAACTGCAAGTCCACTTCACCCCCTTACAAGTGATGGTTACACGTCCCCATTCTAATAGGGGTGAACACTACTGGTACCACCAGTAGATGCAAACACTGCCCCCCCTATCCTAGCATACGCATTACCCTGAGTCTGAAGCTGAGCACTGAGCCTCACGCCTACGCCTCCACCTCCACACAGACCTGGAACTGGTTTTTATTCAGCATCTAAAAGTACATAAAGAGTATCAATATACAAACTTTAGGACCAATAGAGTCTGAGGCTGCCTAAAGAGTTCACCTGCCACGCAGCCACACAACAATGGGTCCCAGAGGGTAGCTAGGCCCACCTCAAGTGCCACCTCCTTTTGCCACACGCTGTCTGTACCACTTTCTCCTGCTTCCAATCCTGCTGCTACGGCGGCTGCTGCTGCTGCTGAAGTTGCCATGCTTCTGATTGCACTCAAAGATACTGCTGAAGATCAAGGAGCCAGAGAGTATGACAAGAAGACGCACATGCGCACAGCCCTACCTCACTGGTTCACGAAGACTGATGTCACTTCTAGATCCTCTCTGCACTAGGAATGATGATAAGACAGCATCAGCTTGTCCTGGCTGCAAGTCCTGACATGGAGTGCAAGATATACCTTCAGCGAGAGGGGCTCTGAGAGGGGCGTGCATTGAGAATGGCTATGTGTGGCTACCGTCGCCTAGTGCTACTTGTCAGCCTGCAAGGGTGACTGTGTCACCTAATGGGGGCCCTGGGTTGACTGCAACTCAGAGCTAAAGTTCCACAGAAAGTGACCAACAGCTCTCATCATCATATAAACAATTGTGAACTACCTTATCCTCTACTTCCCCACTATTATCCTTCACAACCCCATCAAAGTCAGGAAGGCTGCTTGCGATGCTGACGCCATACTGCATGATTGATCGGCCCTCATGAAGCCCCACTTTACTTAGACGCTGAAGCACTCTGAGCACTCTGCATCTTGTCACAAGACCTTACCAGGAACCTCTTGTATGCTGGCCCCAAGTCAAGCCTGATTGAGACTGTATGGTTCAGACTGAAGATATTCAGCTGCACATCTGGTGGGAGAGTACACACCATAGCGCATATGAACAGCCTGATCCTATCTCTGTCTTCTTGGCTAAGGGGAGGTGGAGAAGACTGTGAAGAGAAGAATAGTGCAACTGTTCTAAGCCAAATCCTTAGAAAGGAAGCTCTAGACCTTGCAGAGGCAATGAGCTTCTTGTTGTCAAATGCCTTCACAACGCTCAACAATGTTGTCTTCAGGACCCCCTCAAGGTGTGGTACTAATTTGCGATGTTCATTGTATTCTTGATAAATCTGATTAGCTATAAAATGGAGTGTCCCTTGGCACGTGTCAGAAGCAAGCCACTGCTCAAAGGCGTCTGATATGCTCTCGCACTCAAATAAGAGAGGAGTCAACCATTCCAGAGACTCCAGGAGGTGCATCAGAGCTGGTTTATCATATTCAGTAATGGTATGGCCACGGCGAGTTCCTATACTGTACACCTTAAAGCATGCTTGAACATGCCTTGCTCCTTTCCCATAAATGCCCAAAATCAATGACTGAACGTCCCCATAGAGTCCTGCATAGACCTCTAGCAAGATCTGCCTCTTTGTGGTCCGAGTGGCTGTGCCCTCAGCGGTATTTTCCAGGTTCAGTAGCAATTCTTCTCGGAAAACGCGAGCATTTGCCTCAAGGACAGCAGAGGAGAGAAGGTTTCTGAACTGTACTGGCATCTGTGCTGAGTCACAGATGCTAAGTCTAGCAAAGGTGAGACCTAGGACTTCCTCAGGTAGCGCCAAGCCGTGCACAACTTCTAACAAATTGCGCTCTTCCTCTTCACTCCAAGGTATTGCCTCAACATACTCAAGGCAAGCCCTCAGACAATCTGTCAACTGGAACTCTGCTGCAACCTTGATGAGACCCAATACTCCTTGAAAAGGCCAAGCCAGAGCAGCAACTCTTAGAGCATCTAAGTGGACATATAGAGATTCAAAGGCTATCATGTGGGAGCTTCCGTCGCATTCTCCGCACCTTATAGTGTATATGCTTTTATCCGGATACAGCCAGCGGTCAGAAAAGGCTGCATCGAAGTACGTGCTCTGCCTTAACACATCCTTGTGCATGTACAACACTGCGACCGGTTCATTCTTACTGTTGTTAACAACGAGGGTGATGTCACTAGTGTCCTTGTCATTGAAAAGTGGAGTACGATTAACCTGTGGGCTGGGCTCAGACTTGATGGATGCGACACCACAATGTGCTTTATCCGCCATGAGAGCTCGCTTGCGAAGTTTGCTAAGTCGCACACTTCATTATTTGCGCCAGGAGGGGGCAATTTTGTCCTCCACTCAACTCACTTCTTTTGATTCAAGTTGGTAACATAATTTTGAGCACGTACATTTCGTTGGAAGTCTCGACCTAACAACAGGTGCCATTCTGCTCGACAATAAGATGCACCCCGTTATCTTTCAACTGTCTGTGGCGTATGCAAACATGCCTGGAACAGCTTGTCTGCTTACTCTGCTTCGCTCTCTTCCCCGCATGCTCTTACGACATGCTTGTGTTTAAAAGTACAGTATTAGAAGTCACATTGTATCATTTCATGGCCGCATCTTGAAGCCTTTGAGTATGCCCTTCTCACTTTAACCTCGTCTGAATGTCTGCAATACTCCTGAACTAATCAAAACGCATGCCCCTGGAATCCGAAAGGCAAGGATTGGAATCCAACTGAACCCTGGAATTAATGACAAAAGTTCTGATACTAGTAGAAGATTGTCCTCTTGACCCTTGGATGCACACCTCCTGGGGTTCCTTTGCACAGCCTACATGCTGCTACTCCTTACTTTCAAATTTTTTCTTTAGTGCATAGATACGTGTGTCACTGCTGATGATCAACAAGTACAAGCACTCTGGCAGACAGGACTTAAGGGGGCCACTGAAGCTCGCAGGATATTGGCGGAGTGGGAGGAAGGGCAAGAAGGGGGGGATTTGAAGGGGAGGGGGGAAAGGGCAGGG
Source organism: Mesotaenium endlicherianum (assembly GCA_009602735.1). Classification (NCBI taxonomy): domain Eukaryota; kingdom Viridiplantae; phylum Streptophyta; class Zygnematophyceae; order Zygnematales; family Mesotaeniaceae; genus Mesotaenium; species Mesotaenium endlicherianum. Next base: position 11,310 of record WELA01009392.1, on the reverse strand, counting down.
GGTAGAGGGTGAAGGTTTAGCAGGGCATTGGGCCAAGACTTTCATGGGTGTCACGCGAATGCCTAAAGCCCATGATATGGGTGGACAGACAGCTTGGCCTTCTTGTCTGACTGTTCAATGCAGACACCCTTTTCCTTCCTTCTCTTTCCTCCCCCCTTCCCTTCTCTTTTCTCTTTCCATCCTCTCCCCCTTTCCTGCACTCCTGCCCTGCCTGTTTGTCCGTGCACTGGCGCTTCGAAGTCTCATCACTCTGCTGTCAGTCTTTCTGTCTGCGACCTCCCACCCCTCCCCGACTCTGTAGGTTCTTAGCAGACACCAGAAGCTGGCAGATTGTGAGCACTGCCGCCATTGCCTGTGCCCTGTGTGCACCTGGAATTCAGGGTTTAGGTAGTCGAGGCCAGCTTCTTGCACCGCCGCCTCCCCCTGGCAGGTAGCAGCCAGACCAAAACGACCTTCACTAGCACACCAGAGATACCCCTCACTCGGCTATTCACCCTTCCAACTACCCAACCCCCTGGTCTACCCCTCACCACCACCTGCCCCCCCTTCTCCACTCCCCACTCTCCACACCCTAGGCTCTGACCCTAGCCCTATATTCTTCCTCTCATTGTGCCCTCATGAGCTTTTGGGGAATCGACCAGCAAGCACACCTGGTGGTCCTGGAATAACAGGATGGTTGGCTTGTGCAGAGTAGGAGCCAAGTGGCCCACAATGACGGCTTCTTGAGTGAGGAGCCCTCTCTGACTCGTACTGGTCCCAGCCCTCTAAGTCCCTCCATTGCCATGTCTCCTGGCTCTCAGCCCATCGATGGCGAGGATTCTCTGACTTGGAAAGCTCCTGGGCCTTGCCACCTGTGCACTCACGCAAAGGGGAGGGACCGCGGCCAATTGCGATCCGCTTGTTGCGTCGTCTCGACATGACAGGTGGCAATACTAGACATGGTCGAGCTGCTCCTGGATAATATAAAACATACACCACTTCATTGCAACCTCTTCAGCGCAGAACTCTCTCAGCACATCTCCTTGCGCGCACGAGTGACACATGCTTGCCTCACATCTCCCTCCACACATACCCCTCCCTGCTTCCTCCACTCCACCTTCATGCTCACGCCTCCCTGGGCCGTTGTTTGGAACGCTCCTCTCTCAAGAGCCCTGCACCTCTTACTCTTGAACCCTAAAGCTCGCATTTGACAAGTGAGAGTCGCTTATTTTCATTGTGCCTACCCCTGCTCCCGGCGCTTATCCACCCCGACAGCCGTGCCAGGTGGCCATGTTCTTCTCGCCTGCTTTCTGGGGTAAAGTAGACCGGGACACGGTTGGGTCGCCAGCCAGGGACTCCACCTAGGTTCAAGCTCTCCCTTCTCCTCTCCGGCTCTCCTCTCCACACGCCGCTTGAACAGGTGGCAGCCCCTTGTTGGGCCTCGTGGCCGTCGACTCGTATTACTATGCCTGAGCGGCATGTGGCAGCCTCCCGTAGACTCTAGGGCTTTGCGCCTGGCCAGCCTTCCCGTATTCAGAGAAGACCTTGGAGCTTCAGGCTGGCAAGAATAGCCTCGGGGCGCTTGTGGAACGTAGCCCAGCCTGGTCAGCCCTCGCTCCCCTTCTCCTCCTCTTCCTCCTCCTCTCCCCCTCCTCCTCGTCCTCCTCCTCCTTCGCGTCCTCCTCCCTTTTGGGAACCAACTCAGAGGTATGCTCGATGTAATAACCAGAAGTTAGGCGCAGGGACAAGAGGAAGTTAGCTAGGCTTTAGCAGCCTGGCAGTCTGACTTCCTTCTGCTGCACTGCTGCGCTGCTGCATCGCTGCTTGTGGTGAATTTCAAAACTTTTGGAAGCCTTCGAAATGCGCTCTTAGCGTACAGCCCTCAGCTGGTCTGCTCGTCGATGCACCGCGAATCGACTCTCAAGACCCAGATTAATACTCCAGTCTTTCGTCCCTCATACGGCACTGAAGCTTCTCTTTCCTCGTTTTCTCCCAAGTCCTGTCAAAGTTTACGTAGACGCAGCTGCAGCCACCCGACATGACGTCGGGTTTCTTATTCAGCAATCGGGCGCTTCTCGGATCGACTGTAGTCAGGGGTCGGGCCCGGGGCCAGATAAGGTTCAAGCAGTCGTGTTGCTGACAGGGGCTGCTGCTGCTGTTGCTCTATCACATGCACCCGCCTGTACAGCAGTCCTCTCTTTCTTCAGCTGTTTTTTTAGATATCCATTGTAGGGCATTTCATGACCTACGGATTTGGGGTTCAGGGTTCCAGGTCTGGAGGGTCTAGAGGTCCTGATATCCTCCTTGCTATTTTTGACCTGGTAGCAATCTTAGAAAGCCGAGATATCCTCTACAGTGACGGCAATGCATGCGTACGCGGGCAGCACGACTGCCAAAGAGGTCTATTTACTGCTAGGGTTACGTGGGGGCCGGGGAAGAAGGGTGAAGAAGTGGAGAGAAAAGGGGAGAAGGGGGCATGGGGGGGCTGGCAGCAATTTGGTGAGATTAAGGGTTTGGAGGGTTTAGGCTTGCGACAGTGTGGCTGCCATGGAGTGACTGGCAATTTTAAAGCACGTATCTTTCCCTGTCTCACCCTCGCCTTGCTGCAGCCTCGCAGTGGGTCGGCAAATATAGCAGTTGTTTAAACTTCCATACTTTGCCCCCTTCCCCTCCCCCTCCTGTTCTCCCATTCTTGCTCTGGGGAGCAAGGGTGAGCGTTGCAAGAAATTTATGAAGCGAACGACAGAAAAACAGAGTGTCCGAAGTCCTAAAGCGCAACCCCCCCACCCTCCGTCCCCTTCCCCCTCCCCTCCCCAAATAGCTGGGCCCCAAACCTAGGCGGAGTGCAAAGAGCTTACTCCTAACAGTTGAGCACTTTTGAGTCTCGAGAAGCAGCCAGGTTTGGCTACGGGGGAGAGAGGGTTGTGCTCTGACAGGGGCCCCCCCAACAGGTTGTTGATACGAAAGTGGCAAACGCGGAATGGGAGATACCCGTAGGCTGCGTCTTGTAAGGTCAGCTCCAGCCGCGTCGAGGGTTTAAGGCCCATCTGGAACTGGCAGGCTTCATACTATGCCTGGAGGAGGGTTTAACAGGGCGCTAGAGGTCACTAGGGCTCTTCCAAGTTCCAGAGCAGGTTGGCTCATTGACAGCCATCTGTTGGAAGGGCGGGGCGGGCGGGCTGAGAGACGGATGGGCTGGCAAGTATTGGCAGGCCTTTTACAAGTGTGAGGTGAGGAGGAGAAAGAAGGTGCTAGAGCAGTACCATCAGGCTTGGAACTGGTCGACTTGCTGGCCGAAATAACAAGGCTGTGGAGCGGGTGAGGGCGAGCAACAGAGCCCAGCCCAGCCCAGCCCAGGGAAGGCCAGTCCAGCTTAGGCCAGCCCAGTCCAACCCAGACCAGCCCAGCCCTGTCCAACTTAGCCCAGCCCAGGGACAAGTGCACAGCAGGAAGCTCATAGTGCTGCACACACAAGAGGACCCTGTTTGAGGTTGTGGACCGGGAGAAGACTGTGACGTCTGAGAGTCTGACACAGCTGTGCCTATATGTAAGAGATGGGAATTTTGATGTGCGGTGATTCGAGGTGTTTGGATGAAACAGCATGATTTTTCGCTAATTAATGCCTGAAGACGGATTTGAGCCAGGACTAGTAGCGAAGGTTTAGGGTCTGTCGGTTACAGTAGAGCCAAAATAAGATGTGCACATTTGAGCTGCAGTGTTTGCAGCTCCATGGGAAGTCAAGGGTTCTTTGATAAGTATCAGGTAGCTTGTAGGCTATCATCCTTGTACGTCACGTGAAGATAATCATCACTTGGAGGACTACAAACTTGTTAACATGCTTTGATTTATATTCCTGTAATTTTCCTGCCATTCTATTTAATAGGCAATTATTTAGCTGTGCACATACAAGTGTATGTCGATGGCAAAATTTTTAATGCATGCATATAGAGTGAACTTGCTGACTGCACCATCTTCACTTGACCCAGTTCATGAGAGACTAAGCTACGGGTGAGAAACTTTGTATTCGTATTCCATAACTAGGGTGGCAGACTTCAGATTCCAGCGATTTGACTGTGACTGGTGACCATCCTGCCATTGCCTACACCGTCGCATTCCAGTCTCTGTACGCCGGGGTTGATGCAAAAGCAATTTCTGACTATGCCATGACGATCCGGGAGTTAGTGAATACCATCAAAGCGGCTGCAGAGTTCCTTCCGACGGACTGCATCGGAGCCTTCCTGGAGGTTATAGAGGCCTTTCCCTGGGGTGAAGAGGAGCGAGCTATCATGGACCTTCTTCCCACCTTGCCTGTCTGCAAGAGTTTGATAGACTTCACCGGCGCGAGGCTCCAGCAGGGTCCTGCCAACCAGAGGCTCGAGTACTTCAATACTTAATTGCACAAGGCTGCGGCTGTGCAGTCTCCATATGAGGATTCTTCAACTCTCAGTAGGATAGCCAGGGAAGACATAGTCCGCATCCTCAATGTAGACATTGACTTGCTTTGTGAAAGCAAAAAAGAAGATACGTTGACCTTGATGCACAAGAATACTGCTTCTGTTTTTCTTGTGATGGCAGGCTACGTATTTGAACCCCAAATCACCAGACTTTCTGTAGAAAACGAAACCAGATTTTCGTTGATAGCTCCAAACATCACACACCAGTGACAAAGAGATGCAAAAGAGGTGAAAGTAGGAGCACTCGCTGCTCTTTCGGATTTTTTGGAGTGGCTGACCTCAGTCATGTGCAACTATTTAACGACTGCTTCGCATATCCTAAAATGGCCCCATTTTGCAGTAAGGCATGAGCTCCTTTGCATGGTTCCAACACCGGTGGAGATTTTATAGTTCTTCTGACAATAAGCATTACCAAAAAGTTGCTCAAGTCCATGCACACATCGTCAAGGCTTGTCTTCTTTCTGTTTTCAATGGAGTCAACTTGAGGACGCTGATAGCTAGTGCCAGTAATAGGAATCAACTTTTACACGACTGGCTGCCAGGGCTTTCATCAAATTTTGGCCCAAAACAGGACTTTATTACCCTTCCAGAGGGCAAACAGACAATCCAGAAGGGCATCTGTGACATGATTGGCACTCTTCCAGCAACCCTGCAACTTGACATCTTCAATTTGCATCTTGGCTCATCAAGCTGGCCTGGCTTGACACCAGCACACGAACGATATTTGGCAAGGCAGAAGCTTGTGAAGGACGCTACTCCAGATTCATGAAATCTGAATCCAACTATTGGATGCTTCATAACACTTCATTTATTGCTTTAATAGTTTGGAATTAGGCCACTGTTGAGTGACGAGTGTGGTATGCACTTTTGTAATGCTGAAGGAGTTCAGACTAGCTCGCATGTCACTCCAATCAATCTTTATATGCTTTCTGGCCAGCTAACATCTGCTAGAGAGGTACAGATCCACCCCTGTGATAGCATACTCCTTGCTGTGATAGAATACTCCTTGCTGGCCTGTGGCCTTATGACAGACCCTACTCTGGGAGGCTTCGCCACGCAGCTGTGTATTACTCGCAAGCATCTTGTGCTTTCTCATTAAACAAGTTGAAGCGATCAACTCTGTATGTTACAATAGTGGTATATAGTGTACTATCTTGGAAGTAATATGCATTATGTGCATTCTTCACGACTATGCAATTGATGGACTAGTTTTGACAATACAGCTGCAATCGACTGTAAAGTTGAGCACAAAGGAAAAAATATATGATATTCAAGTACCTTAATTTAAAAGTTTGTAACGAGCATGACCATTGTTGCAGCCTCCCAACGCTCTCAACTTCAGTCCAGCAATTTGTGTGTGCAGCTATATAAACAGTGCCACCAGATGCACATTGCAGCAGACACAATCTCACTCACTCTCAAGGTAAGTATCTCAGGAGCCATGTGAAAGCCGGCGGCGGAGAAGACAGCATCAGGGAGCAAAGCCTCTAAGAAGCTGCGACTCAGTCCTGCAAATGTTCAGAACCCAACAGCAGTAGAATGCTCTACCGCTATGGGGGGTTTAAGACCTCCATAATCACCTTCCTCATCCTGCTGCTTCCTGCGCAAGGGCTCCACAGTAGACTCCAAACTTTGGAGCCCCCTGCATTGCTCGCCTAGGCTGCGCCTGGTCGCATGTTTCGCATGAGCCCGAGCACGCTTTCTCTACACGCCAGCTTCATTCCATTTTGACTTCTCAACTCCACCACCTGGTGGCAATTGGCAACAGAGTGTAACAACTGTAACATCCACTTGATGCTGGACCTGCTGAGGAATAATCACCGCTGGATTCATCAGCACGCACGGGAAACAGAGCACTTCCTGCTTTGGCTGTGCCTGACCGAGCACACCTGAAGCCACCGCCTCTTGTTTCAGTCAGCCCTGGAGTTGCCTTTTGGTGAGCTGGCGCATGCGCACGCTTTTTGGGTTCCAGCTGGCGCGAGGAGGGGGCAGGGAGGAGTGCAAGCCATGCAGGCCTGCCGCGCTGCCGCCCGCGCTCACGCGATGCGACGGGCTAAGAGGCCTGCCACCCGGGCTTCTTCCCTCTGCCGCACGCTTCCTGCCCACGCCTCCCCCAGCTCCACCTCCTGCTCCACCCCCTCCTGTTGCAGCTGCTGCCGCTACACCTCTGCCGTCGCCATTGCTGGGGCTTCTGTGGGTAGCCGTGACAGCGGCCGCGGCAGCGACAAGCGGCCAGGAGGCGCGCGTGGCGGTGCGGCGGGCGGCGCGCGCGAGGAGGACAGCGGCCACGAGCTCGTCGCCCTCGGGCCCCAGCCCCCGCCGCCCGACCAGCTTGGCGCCGAACTGGTCGCACAGCACCAGCATACGCGCGGCGTCGCCCCCCCGCACCTCGCGCAGCAGCAGCGCCTGCTCGCGCGTCACCACCGTGTACAGTCGCACAGCCGCCACCTGGGGTAGCGCGCCCCTGCCGCGCGTACCTGCTCCGCCCCGACCGCTCCCGCCCGCCTGCCCATCCGCTGCTGCCTTTGTCCTCCTTTTCCAGTGCACTTTCTTCATCTTCTCCTCCTGCACCTCTTCTTCCCCCCCCTCTTCCTCCGCCCCTTCCATCTGCTTCTTCTTCTTCTTCTTCTCGCCCACCTCCTCCTGTACACGCATCCTCACAGCCTCCTCCTCAGGCCTCCCCAATCCCTCTTCCCCATGGCCGCTAGAAGGGCCAACTGTATTCCCCGCAAGCCCGTTCGCTTGCTCTCTGGTCACACCACCAGCCTGCAGGTTGGCGTGGGAGGCGCTGCTGTCGGGAGGGCAGGGGCCGGCATGGCTGCCCCGCTCGACTCTGCTCTGCCCCCAGTCAAGGGCGCGCTGATGCTGCTGCTGGTGCTCCTGCTGTTGGTGCTGCTGCTGCAGCTGCTGCTGCTGGTGCGGCTGCTGAGGAGGAGGAGGAAGATGCTCTTGCTGAGCCAGAAGCAGGGTATAGCGCAGTAAGGGCTGGGCGCCACCTGGCAACGGGCCCTGCATAGTATGGGCGGCGGCGGGGCTTACTTCCGGAGGCGTCTGCGGGCCACCGCTGCCGCCTTCTGCTGCTCCGGGCGGCAGCAGGTGCTGCTGCTGCCGCACCTGCATCAGGCTTTGGTACGACTCTGCCAGCTGTGCGCGCCAGTCTCTTTCCCGCGGCGTGGTGCCACCTGGCACTGCATGCTGCTGCTGCCACGTGGCACCTGCAGACAGAGGCAGAGACGACGGGTGCTGACTGCAAACTCCAACTCTAGCGCCAGCGCCAGCTGCAGATCCACCTGCCCCAGCTCCAGCCCCAGCCCCAGCGCCAGCTCCAGCTGCACACGCTTCTCGGTGTGCTGCATCGAGCTCTGGAGAGGGGGCTTCTCCCGAAGGTCTCACTGCGAGTTCTTCTCGTGGCCCAACGAGCTGGAGGGGCCCTTGGGAGGCAGTCTCCCTCGAAGCATCTTTTGAGTGCCAGTCGGCTGTCGGGACCCCGGCTGCCACTGAAGCAGCAGCAGAAGAAGCAGCAGAAGCAGGAGCGGCAACGGTGGGGGCGGTGGCGGTGGCCACGGGGGCGGGGGCGCGGGTGGGGGGGGCTGTGGCAGGGGCAGGGGCGGCGGCGGAAGCGCCAGCGGCAGTCCGAGGGGAATTGGCTGCTGTGCAAGCGCCTGGTACTGCCGCTGCCGCCGCCGCCACCACTTGTCGCGTGTCTGAGTCCCTAAAGATGGACAGCTGGCGCCCCAACTGGCCCTGCCTCAACTCTGTTGCCTGATGGCGTGGCTGGCTGCCGTCGACTCTCACGCCAAGAGCTGAATGTGGATCCAATGACGTGGTGACAGCTGGCAAGGCTCCCTCCATCCGCAGGTGGGGCTCATCACGGCTCTGCTGCTGCTGCTGCTTCTTCCTCTTGCCCTCTGGGTCAGCGCCAAGTGGCCTTTTCTGAGCCACAGGCTTCTCTCCCAGCGAGCTCTTCCGGGCTGCCGCTGCCATCGTAGGCGCTGAGCTGGCGCCTGCAGATGATGGGCGGGCGGCAAGGGGCGGCCGGGCGGGGGCGTTGCGGATGGCGATTCGGACGAGCACTGGCGATGATGGGGCGGTGCTGCGCGGGTCGAACACGAGCGAGAAGCTTCCAAACTCAACATCTGGCAAGCTAAAGATCTCGTCCAGGGTGGCGGCGTACTGCTGGATGCTCGCCCGATGACTCATCAGGCTCTCCAGCGGGGCGGCTCGAGCGGTTGCCACCTCAGCAATCTTGGCGGCTTCCCGCTGGCCGCTCAGGAAGGCCCCGTGCATGGTCGCCGGGTACCGCCGATTCGTGGCCTGCCACGTGTCCACACGCTTTACAAGCACACATAAGGAGAATTGATCGTGGCCTGCCACGTGCTCACCCACTTTGCAAGCACACGTAAGTAGAGCTGACAGACGAAATATATGTGAAACTTAGTAAGAGGCAGGCCAAGAGTTCCACCTCCGACTCTTCAGACCCTCTTTAGATACACGGCCTCTCTCCTCTCTGGAGCATGCAGAGGCGTGGGGAGCATTACAAGAGAAGACGTAAGCAGGGGCGACTACGCAGCTTCCCTCCTGCATTCCCCCCCTCCCCTTCTCTTCTCTCTCTCTTCCTCTTCCCTTGCCCCTGCCCCCTTCCCTCCACATGCGCCCAGGGTGAGCTGGCGAGTGCGGTGCCCCAAATGAAGAGACCCCCACATTGTGCGCGTGCACGCGCGCCAATGAGTAAGCACGCTCAGAGTCTTGGATGCTAAGGAGCATGTGGATGCAGGAGGAGGAGAGGGGACCATAACGGAACGGCACACCCACTCGCACGCACAGGCAGACATGCACGTGCGCATGTACACATGCGCACGTGCCCGCACACGAGCATGCGCACAAGCACGCACGCTCGTACACAAGCACGCACACAAGCTAGACCACGCAACCCAGGCTCCCCAGTTCTCACCTCTCCAGCGAAGAAGAGGGCGCGTGGCCACATGCAAGCACACAAGCACGCGCGCACGCACGTTCTCGCACACACAAGCCAGGCAGTAACCACGGCTCTGCATGCAAGCACGCGCCAGCGCGCAACCCAGGCCGGGCAGCAACCGCAGCTCTCACCTCCCCAGAAAAGAAGAGGACGCGCGGCTACATGCAAGCACACAATCATGCGCGCACTCGCACACGCAAGCCAGGCAGAAACCACGGCTCTCACCTCGCCGGCAAAGAAGTGGCGCGCGGCCACATGCAAGCACGCAAGCATGCACAAGCAACCCAGGCAGGCAGCCGTGCTCAACTCCCCTGCAAAGAGGAGGCGCACGGCCACATGCAAGCAAGGAAGCACACAAGCACACAAGCACACAAGCACACAAGCACGCACACACAAGCCAGGCAGCAACTGCAGCTTTCACCTCTCCGGCGAAGAAGAGGCGCGCGGCCACGGGCTCTGCCAGGATGTCGTAGTCGTCGCCGGAGGAGCCCACGCTGATGTGCGAGTAGGACCCGCCAGCAAAGCAGTCCGTCTGCCACCTGGTGCACACCGACTGCACCGGGTACGGCACTGCCACCCCCTTGGGCTCGTACACGCCTGCCAGGTGTCGGGCGGAACAGGCAGTAGACAGCACAAAGAAGACAAGCTCAGACCCCAGCAGATGCTCTTTCTCACAGGAAGAGGAGTTCGATTACAAGTTCACTGAAGCGAGACCTGGTGTAACCCCCACACCCAGTAGAAGCCCTGCCCCTAGTGGTCCTCTCGCACCCCCTCTCCACCTCCCTCCGTCTCTCCTTCCCCACCTCCCTCCCTCAGCCTCCCCCTCCTCCCTTTTCCTTTTCCGTCCCATCCCATCCCTCTCCCTTCCTCTCTCTTGCCCTCCCCCACATACACATACGTTCGTACCCAGTAAGGACAGACGCACAGACAGAGAGAAAAAAGGACCCGGTGCTCGTCTTGTGCCAGCTGGCCCTCGACGCCTGCCATTTGATCCTTTCAATTTCTCCTTCCTTCTTGACGAGAATTCTCCGATCCGCAGCCCGCAGCCCAGTGAACCTTTTCAAGAACTATCAGTACATTCTTTTGCTTTTGCTTGACAAATACTGGAGAGAAAAGGAAGAGAGAGGGGAAGAGAGGCGTGAGGATATTCTTCCGACCTTGAGCACCTCTACATCCATCCACCTCCCTTGCGTTGCAAGCAAATGCAGAGAGCCTAACCAGCCTCCCGCATGCATGCAGATACAGACGCATGTAGACACACACACACACACACATACATGTCATACGCCGCAGACGTAAGTACTGAAGGCCGCAGAAAGAGGAAGTGAGCGGCGAAGAGGGGAAAAGTAGCAGGGGGGCAGGTGGGTGCCGGGGGCAGCCCTGGGGGCACGAGGCGGGGGCAGGACGGGGCAGGGCAGGCAGGCCGTGCCTATGAGGACTGAGGCCTTAAGCCTTTGACTGACATATATGTATATACGCGCATTAAGGCGCACATGTATACACATACACTTATACATATAAATACATATCCATATATATATATATATATAGATATATATATACACATAATCAACGCACACAAATATTGTAGGCCGCAGAGACGGGGCTGGGGGTAGAGGGGGCCATGCCTTTCAGGACGGACATGACGCGGGCGATGATCTGGGCGGCAGGCATCGCCTCGAACGCCTGCGCGGCCTCGCCTGCCACCAGGCCCAACAGGAGGCTGCCACCTGCCACCTGCCGGTAGGAGTAGAAGAGGAAGAACTCCCCGCGCTGCGCGGGGTCCCTCACCAGCGTCCCGAACGTGTCCAGGTCGGCCTCCCAGAAGGCATGCGGGAAAAGCATCGCCACCTGGCGCGAGAGCGAGGGGGGTGAGAAACGGGGGGCGGGAGGCTGCGAAAG
>WELA01009371.1:316925-332124 GCA_009602735.1 Mesotaenium endlicherianum | reverse complement strand
ACTCTACACTACTATACAATCAAAACATACTTTCATGATACTCAAAAATGCACTTCATAAACCTATGACCTTACAGCTTCATTGTTTTCCTTGTCCAGCGCATCCTGAGCGTTGTGGCACAGCTCCGCGACGTCGTTCATGACCTTCATTTGGGCGCGGTTTCCCTCAGACAACTTGCCCACACCTGCAACCTCACTTTTCCTCTTGAGCCCCTTAAGCTGCTGCAGGATGTCTGCCCCTGCTCCCTCGCCATCGTGAGCTCGCAAACCCTTGCTTTGCGCTAGTTTGCTCATTGCCTGCGGTAACTTGGCCATTTCGAGATGAGCAGCGTGCTGCGCAGCTTTGAGCTCAGCCGCTTCCGCCTTGCTGAGCTCGGCCTGATCGCTTTTGTACTCCTTAAGGAACTCTGCATGTAATTTGCCGATTTCGTCAGCAGTAAGCTGGCTCGCTACTCTCGCCCTACCGATGTCGTTAATCTGCTCGCCATTGACCTGCTCGCCATCATTGCGTAAGTCGCTCGGGCCTCCTTGGCTTCCCTCACATCTCTCCGTCATTGCTCGTAAGTGAACAAACACGTCCGCGTCTCGAGTGTTCGCGGATCTATGGTACTCTATCAAGCGATTTTGTATGCCTGACATAAGATTGTTTGAGTAAGTCTCGGCATGTCTACGCGAGTATGTGTAGCAACTACCTTCCTGCTGCAATGAGGCTTCTTTGCAACGAGAAGCCTTATGAGGATTTTGTTTGTCGATGAAACACAACACGTGTGAAATCGATCAGATTTGAACACTTGTCAAACTTTGGTTTGCGACATTTCATGTCGCAAACCTTCAATTAGTCAATTATGTCGGCAGTAGATGTACGTGTGCCAGATGTGTAGCCGGGTTGTCTTTTATGAGCTATTTTGCACCATACACAGCTGTGATTTGTGTGCTGCTTGCTTTGGTTTCACAGCATGCATATGAGGCGCTTGGGTATGTATGTTTAGTCTAGCCAGAGGATATGCTGATACTTCTCATGCATCTGTGACGTTGAAGCAATATGCCGTTAATCTTTTCTCCATTGAATTAGCGGCACGCAAAGTGATTGCCAAAGCCTGTTGCTAGCTTTCTGCGTCGCTTAAATGTAATATAAATGAGCAAAACTTGTATGTTGCACAAATATACGAGATTTCAGTTACATTGACTTGTAACGTAATAGAACACAGTTGGCATCAAGTATATTCAGGTTCAATTCAACTATGTCGTGCGTTACGAGGTCGAGTGCGCACTCTCCAGAGTGAGCACCTCAAGATTGTAATCTGGTAGGAAAACAACTAATGAAGTATGGCCCAAAAGATCACTGGAAGCACATCATGATCTTCAGAGTAGTCCTATGGCATGGGTTTAAGCTGTGACTTTGCTCACCACTTGTGAAGTTCTTCAAGTGACTGGAAGCCTAGAGGGCTTGCTCCTCACAAGAGAGTAACTAAGTGGTCCTGAAAACACAAGAGATAAAAGTGTGAGCTTTACTGATAATCTCTGTTACTTACACCTGGCATAATGGACTTCTAAATGATGTCTCTTCTAGGGACATCTCTAGCACTTATACTCATGGAAATCCGGCGGGGTATGCGGCAGATCCAATGCATGTAGTCACTCTAGGAGGCTCTCCTATGTCCACTAATGTGTACAAGGCATGTACTAGCACTCCTATAGGCTAAGCATAACTCAAACCAATCAAAGCAAGGTGCGTAGGATATGCTATGTGGCCCTCATTGGCCGAGCTTACCTTGAGTGATTCTACCTAGATAGCGCCTCAAAAGTGGATCTGGAAATTGAGGAAGCTTCCTCTAGGAGTAGGTGATGCAGTCACCAAGTTATAGCCTCAATGATGCACATATACTATGGAAATGCAAAGCTTATGTAGGCTAAGGGGCTCGCGGATTTGTGCGCACAAAGCTTGGGGTCACGAAGAGCCAAAAATGTCACCTTTGGGGACATTGAGTCACAAATTAGGCCTTGGGAAAGTTCCGCTAGGGACCGGTAGGTGGCGCGGACTTGATCGCACCCATCTCGCTCGATACTTGACCAAATAACGCGAAATTGGTGTCATTCGGAAGATGCTTCAACGCGCTACATGTTGGTGACTCGGAAATCTAGAAACGGTCAACATACGGATGCGTAAAGTTAATGCAAAGTCGGCCTTCCTAGGTTGATGTTTCGCACATATGGAGCTTGGTTTTTATACGACAACCTCAACGCAATAAATCATGACAACTATTTCTAGGGCGCATGTCAATGTCCATGAATATTGGTGGTGTAAGTTCAGGGAGATAACATGTTACTTTCGATTGACCCTCCATTGCTAATCATTCGTATTTTACAGTCACAACCCAACTGAGCCATATTACTCATAACTAAAGATAATCATAAGATTAACTAAAATTTAATACTATGCAGACTTCGAAAACATTTTTTGCACTTCTTTTATATGCATGTCTTTCTTTTTTTTTTTTTTTGTACGTACAGTTCATTTAAAGAAATCTACATCAATATATAGCGGGTTTACTCACTTTGTCGAAAAGATCAACAGGATGCCTCATGCATCGTAGTAGTTTGCGGACTTTGTCCACGAGGTCATAAGCATGTATCTATAATTAGGTATAAGTGGATATATATGTTGTATGTAGTAAAATCGCTTGATAATTGTCAAGAGGCTTATTGTTTATAGACTCAATTGACTTATATAAATATATTTAATTAAATGAATATCATATAATGGCACATGTATGATACGACCAATCTTAAATATAGTGAAAGTCGAAAGGTTGATTGGGACTCCGATAAACCGAGGTCGTGCTAGTGTGCTTGATTTTTGGGTTGGTGGGTAGGTGGGTAGGCGGTGCCGTTGCCAGGCGATTGAATAGTTAGGACTTTAATCAAACGACCAAAGAATATGGTTGTTTTACTTAAATCCGTGGATCCCAACTTTACGGGTTCTAGCAATCGGCACACCTCGCGCCGTGGTGAACCAGGTGGGCACTAGGCTCATGATAGGCTAGAATCTCGAGGTCCCTTACTCCAGACTGTAAGCTTTACATTCGGTTTTCTACTTGCAAGTTGTGTCATGCACTCTTGGTTTGTTATTGTGAACATCTTCCATGCTAATTCACATAGCGTCTTTGTTCCTGCACCAAATAGGGCAGACTTGAAATCTTTGGAAGGTCTCGTCATGGCGTGTCTGGTGCAGGCTGACTTGCTCAATTTTGTTATTTATTAACGAAGTTACGGCTTCTGATGTCTGATGTCTTCGGGTCACAAAATAGGCGGCTTACTTGGTTGATTATGTAAATCAGTGGGATGTAATTGGGGTACACTACAATAATCTGAATGGCTACGTCTTTGCTATTCAATCCTATGATGTTGTGTGTGTATACTTGCCTAGTGGGCAAGAGACCATGAGTTTCTAGAGGAGAAGCTCTATCTCTTAAGTTCGTCTCTTTCTTGTGCCTTGAGTCAGTGTGCAACTATGTGGCACACTATGGTAAGTGAGTCAAGGGGTATGGATAAGTACATGAAAATATATTGTGAGGGCAAAGATCGCTATCTGATCTACACGCTTCCAACCAATTTATGGTTATGTTTACGTGGAATAAATTTCCATTGATGTCATATGAGAGTCCTATTTTTGGGTTCTTTGAGAGGTATTATAGGTTCCCTTCATCTTGAAATATTAAGACCTTTTTTGAAAATTCATTCACTTTGAAAGAGTAACATCACTTTTTATGATTTACAATTTCTTTACACGCGCAGACCGGCACTTCGAAACAGCGACTGCCGTCGAACACCCCGAGTTCCGTACTTGCTTTTCAAGAATCATACAGGGCCTCGGGCAGTGGGGCATATAAGAAATCCATATGTACGCCCCCGATCATCATGACCGCAGTGTCGGTAGCAACTGAATCTGGTCAACAATATCAGGGAGATTTCGTTCTTTCGAGCTTCAAATTGACGTTGTTGACTCCATGGAAATTGGAATAACGCGCTAGATTTTTCAAACTCGGAGCCCGGACCGCATTGGTGCACATTCGTGTGTCGCACGTTCAGCCCAGCTCGCGAAGCAGGAATGTCTTTTCAACCGGCACAACTATGTCTAGTTATCGAAGCGGGGGTGTAAGCTGCTAGACTAACTCCGCGGCTCAACAGATTTCATTACGGCAATTTTGTTATGTTTCAGTTTTAGTCGACCAGATTTGGTGTTTGATATGCTTGTGCCTTTGCTCGGTCGATTTAACCGACACAAAAAGCCCCAATGTGGGTGGGACGAGCAGGAAGGGCCCCTTCACCGACGTCAGTGGAGCATTTATTCCGGTTTAGTCACAATGATTCAATATATATAGAGATGTATGCATTATCTGCAGCCAAATTGGACAACTGGAAATCATGCAACATGAGAGCTCCTTCCTTTTTGGAGTACCCCCCGTTATAACATCTTATATACCAGTCAGAATGTGCATATCTCAGAGCCTCCTAGTGCCTCCTCGACAGTCGGAATGAAGCTAGTCTGAGCTAGCCAGGTCACGAAACACGTCAAATTAAAGTCGGACAAAGCCGGAAGAAAGCGGTATGCAGCAGGAAGCTGTGAGGAACTTGAGTTATCAATTTAGATATTGTTCGACGGTGCATCGCATGCTCTGTGATGCCGTGTGATGCCGTGTGATGCTCTGTAGCGCCCTGCTGCGAAACAAACTCACTGATGATCCGTCGTGGCAGAGTGCGTGTCAAGTACTACGAAGCTGTGAAAGACTGGAAACAGCCGGCCTTTACATTTGTCAAGCTTTGTCAAGGCGCTGAATGGGTCACACGCAGGATTGCCAGCTGTGGATGGCAGGCATGCTCCTTCAGATGAAGCCTTGCTTCTCGGTGCTTGTGCAGGCTTCAATTCAGCGCTTCAGCCTGCTTCAGCCACCAGGAGCTGAGCAGTAGCAGTTGATATAGCTTAAGCTCTGGAGTACAATTCATATTCCAGTTCGCATACGTTGAATCCTAATTCGTTCTGCTTATTTTGCACCCTGACTCATTTGACGTTCAAACCCTCAACAACATTTTAAGTTCCGGCATAGATATTTAGCAGCATTTAAGACGCAGCTCTGTTAAAATGGCACAGTACCAAGAGAGCAAGGTTCAGGACACTTATGGCGACACCCATCAAGGTTAGTTTGTAGGCCTCCCGTAAGAAAAACAAATCAGGAAACTCTGGCGTTTGGTTGTGTACCTGGTTGTGAATCTCGTGTTCCTATGTATGGTCCAGATTGCATGTTGTCAAATACTCTGATAGTTAGTATGCAGACCTTCAAGATGCTATTCTGCATGCTCCTCTTGCTTTTTATTTCTGCATTAATATGATAAACTGTATTATATTGGGCGTGGTATTATCAGGTGATGTAAGCAGTGTTCGGGACACACAGACTTCGGGCAAGAAGGAGGGTTTGGTGTCCAAAATCAAGCATAAGACGGAGCATGTTAAGGACTCCCTAAAGAGCAAGATGCACCGCAAGAAGAACAAAGAGGTAAAACTATTCTTTTGATTTTGAATTCAGTTCTCTTGATGAGTGCTATTTGAAAATGTAGGAAGTGACTTAATATTATTAATAAGTGCTGCTCAGAAAGCTCCCACTGAGAGGGGTAAAGTTTAGACAAGTTCACTTACATCATAAGTGTCCGATATTTTGTGCAGGGTGTTGAGGGTACTGGTGCTGCAGGTGATACTAGCTCAGAGAGCAGTAGTGATGATGACCAGGAAAGGGCGTCCTTGGTGCCTCCTTCAGCACCTTCTGCTCAGCTGGGCGCTGGAACTGGTGCTTATGCGTCACAGACAGGTGACAGAAACTATGCACAGACGCCGGCTGAGAAGTACGATAACACCCCTGTGCTTGGGGCCACTGGCGCAAAGGACATGTCTCGAGTTTACGGAGACACGGATGTGAGCAGAAGCAGCCAGCTATCTGGTGCAGGTGCAGATTCCACCTTCTCGGACACTAGCATTAAAAATGTAGGGCCCGAAACTGAATCCACGATCAACAAGATTCTGATGCCCACGGGTGCTGCTGGCCTTGACGAGACTCTCACAGGCTCTAAGGATAGCCAATACTCTAGCAGCAAGTACCCTAGTGACCAGTACCCCAGCGACCAGTTCCCTACCAGCTCCCAGTACTCGAGGGACTTGCCCACCACTGCCCAGGATACCCTCACTGGTGACCAGGAGACTGTTGGAGAGCCAAAAAAGAGCTATACTCAGTACGTGACAGACAGCCTATCCTCTGGTGCTGCAGCTGTGAAGGACACAGTTGCCTCAGGTGCAACGAGGGCTCAGCAGGGAATCAGCAGCTTGACCCTGGGCTCGAAGGACTCTACAAACACCTCCCCCACGACTGGCTCCCAGTATGGTGGTGTCACAAGTGATGAATTTTCAAGGGACCTGCCGACCACTGGCCCTGGCATTGGCCAGGAGAAGACCACCGAGCCTACAAAGAGCTACACCCAGTATGTCACTGACACTCTGTCCTCAGGTGCAACAGCTCTGAAGGACACAGTTGCATCTGGAGCCACTCAGGCCAAGGAGGGCATTGGCGGCTTGACTTCAACTTCAAAGGATTCCAGCATGCCTGCCAGCAACTCTCAGCCTGCCAACACTGGTGTTATGGGGTATGTGAACTCCTTGTTAGGAAGGAAGCCTACTACGGCCGAGTATGAAGCCAACCCTGAGACTACCCAAACAAGTGAGTAATTCTTTTGGCTTTACTTCTACTCCAGTGTATGTTGGTCTTTGGATATTACTCCCATTACGTTAGGGTGCTGATACATCATGCGACTAATGGCATAGAAGTTGAAATGAAATTCACATTGAGTGATTTTTTTTTTGTGTTGCAGAAACTACAACAACAACAATTTGAATGGAAATTCTCTTGAAAGGAGAATATGCAGAGTGGGAAGGTATGGTAGTTCGGGGTAGCACTAATAGTTAGTGAAGGTGGAATTACTGTGTGAATATAGCCTTGCAGACCATAGAAGGTATGATTTTTAAGGAAAACATCCTGTACACAAGTTAATATAATGTACATTATTTTGTATCATCTCCTGCTTCAGCACGAGAAACTCAATACAGTGCAGTATTTATATGTTCAATTTCCATGCAATGTTTGTAATTGCTGCTCATTCACAAGAAGTGGAATAATTCAACATGAGTGGTGAATGGAGATGGGTTTTTATCATGTAGCAACAAGCTTCTGTCAATTGAGGATATTCATTGTCTATTTGTGCTTCCTCAGAAAAACCCCTAGCTCAAATGCTGTGTACGTGCCTTGTACAATAGTTGCAAACAGCACCGTAGAAACTTCCTATTGTGCACCTGACATGATACACAACCGGACCTTTGTCCTGATCAAGGACCGGGACAAATCTCACTTGTAGCTCACATTAGACCAGAGAATTTGGTATGATTCAATAAAATTTGACCAGAGAATTTGGTGCAAATCAATAAAAATAACCCCTCAACTATTTGAGCATAAACAATAAACTTGCTACTGCTCAGGACGTATTGTCTTGCAGCGCTATATGAGATATGATGCGAGTAATTGAAGGCCAGTCAGGTGAGGGAGAAGACACTAAACGCATACTCTTGCTTTATGAAGCACGAAACTAAAACGGGTTTAGAAAAAAGTGGGCAGGAGTATGATGAATAGAATAGCTTGAGAAAGAAATAGACTAAGTCGAAAATTCTGTTTCTTCCCCCTCACACCTTCAAAATCCTTGAAGGAAAGGGTAGATTGACCCATTCAATGTGTGCGGATGCTTATACAAGCGGCAAGCGCATATAACCACACTAGAACTGCTTCAGTGAGGGGTTTGCTTCAGGGTTTAGATAACAGACTTGTAAGCTTAGGCAAGGATTATTGTTACTGCAAGTATATGACGCAAGTACATCAACTGCGTAGTTGTCTTGTGTATAACCTTGCCAAGAATATCTAAAACTATTCCATGGTATCTTAGCACTACTGTATGCAGGTGGGGTAACATATCCATGGGCAATTCACAAAGCTTAAAGTGGTAGATATGTAATTTGCCCCATATCAATTTGTGCTTCGAATTGTGTTTTGGCCGACAACCCTACACCTCAAAACTGAAACCTAAGCGCTCACGTGTGTCATCAACTTCCAGATCCTTTGCTGTGTACAAATAATTTGCACGATGAAGCGGCATGCTGTATTGTCATATCGCACAACTGACATTGGTCAAGCTATTTAGGCCGTGGACCAGTGAGAGGGGTTGGTTGCTATGTCTTGTTGTCTGGTATGCACTCCCCACTTGTGCAACTTTTGACTGGGTGCAAGGTATAACGAGAGCAAATCTGCTGGCGCAACTAGCACTTGATCGCAGCTGCTCGTTGATATAGGACGTTGGAGCGGCCGCTGATTTGGAGGATAAAGTGGGCACATTGGTTGTGCATAATTCTCACGAGGAGTATATTGCAAGCAATAAGTGTCTGTTTATCAGATTATATCTTGGATATATTGAACGTATCGAATATTACATGAACAATTCTCAACTTACGTACATGTATAATGCAATATTACACCTGCACCGCAAGAATATGTGTACACCAAATATATACCTTCTATGTACATGTAATACTATAGTTACTATACCTGCGATTTGTTCAAATGTCAACAGTGAAGCCTTCAAAATAACCAGCTATGCATATAGCCAATGTTCTACCCTATCTTAGCTTTCACTACCTTACAGCTCTTGTCTTTTACCTCTTGTGTTTGGGGGCTGATGGCAATGTCGCACACAACCTTTACCTGGGAACATGACACATGAAGTAAATATGATGAGACAAGATTTCAGAAATATGGTGCACCACATGATTTCAAAAAAACAAGTAATTACCACAAAGTGGCATCCATGGCATCACACAGACCAGCATTAATCGTCATGACCCAAAGTTCATATTAGAGTCAAACAGGATATTTACTCAAAGAAACTGACCATATATGCAGGCAAGACTGACCCCACGAGCTTGGTAGCAACGACCCCAAAGCAATCAATATCCTAAATAATACTTGCCCTAAGTTTCAGAGATTGTGAATTGCCAGGTTGCTGGCTGACGTGTGGTAAGCTTAATTCCACAAGTTAGTCAAAAAAGTTAGTGAAAGAAACTTACAGAAGCTTTCGGTAAAGTAACACCCCAAATTTTAAGTGTTGCCTTTCCGTCAGTGTATATCTGCCATGGAGGAAAGAAAAAATTGACTTAGATCAAGCACATGAAGATTGGTACAAATCAAAGAAAAGTGTCCCCAGAAAAAACTGGACAGGAAGATGCTGCGATTCAACACTTTCAAATTAGACTTACAAGTCACAGCCCTAACAAAATTGTAGCCGGACATTGGCTGATTGGTGGCATGGCAATCGCAGGACACATAAGCATGGTATCAATAGTACCTGGAAAGAAACACTATCGGCAGCCACATCTGATACCAGCAGAGGTCCTGCGGTAGAGTTCAGGGCAACCTCAGTGACAGCGAAGCCCGCAGTAATATTATGGACTGCGTGTTTCTCCCCAACAAAAGGTGGCACCTGCGCAAGAGCGAACTCTGGGAACACCTTAAGAAAGTGCCGAACAAGAAAACCGTCACATGACAAAAGGAAGTTGCCTGCCGGTCAAGCAGAATGAAACAACACCATGCGGCAACAAAGTGGCTGCATTGAACAAGTTCCTGCGCACCAGGAAAAGAAACCACTTAAGCTACCTAGCTGACGACATTGGCAAGAGGTATACCTGCGTGGAGTTCAGCAAGATGCCTCTGTAGTAGCCCGTGATGTTTGTCTCGCCATAATGGATAGAGAACTTGTTTGGGTTCCCCACTTTAAGCGTAACATTTACCGTGCCATTTAGGTGGAAGATATTGGCAGCAGAATTCACACCTACGGAGAAGTCATGCACTTGAGCATTCTCCACACTAAATGTTGGTGCCTGCCAGCCATGAAAAGGTATCAAGAATATGAGACAAGCAACACTTCACCAGCATGCAGTACAGAAGCAAAGCCCTCTGGGAAGATCTGCACAGTAAGCTGTGATGAATATTATACAAATACCTTAATGGAGTTTTGTGATAGACCATTTCTTCGCACATCTTATGGGCAAATGCACCAAACTAAATGACATACAAGCTTGCAAACCGCATCTTCCTCAGCATGATTTGTTCATTGAAACCAAAAACATAACAAGCAAGTCTTTAAAGTATACACTCATCAAAAGAGTCCCTAATACTTGCATGTCACAGGAATCCCTGATCATAGTCAACAAGAAATAGACTGACACACCGTCAGATCACTACTCCTGGCTCTCCTTAGGTAGCATGAAACAATACGCACCTTAGGCCTGTAGACCAAGAAGAGCACCAGGGCAAGTATGCCAACAGCAATAATGAGGCCAAACAGTAGGCAGAAGAGACAGCAAAAGAGGCGACAGCAGCAACCGCCACAACCTGGTAAACTCCGCCCCTGGCAAACCACAAAGAATTTGAACATGAGACCACCAAATAAGCTGCCAGCTCTAGGAAGTCAGCAAGGGCATTTACATACTTCTGCACATATACCACTGCTATTTGCCAAACATGCTATTTAGTCATTTTCCATGCAGCAATGGCTGGAAAATATACAACTTTTCACGAAGCCACATGATGTATCAGGGGCTTCTGGGTCGGCTATGCGTCTTAGCCTGATCATCTTTTAATGTACACAGTTGAGAAAGATGTTGAGGCCATAGTTCCATGTGGAGGGCACGTTTCCCTCATCAATACCTTGCCTATTGATCGATAGACAGCAGGAGGAGGCAGTTGTTGAGTCTTTTCCTTCTCGGGCCCACCATGAGATTTCTCAGTGCCCATAAGATTTATTTCATGCTTGGGTCCTCCCTCAGGCACTACTGTAGGGCTACCATGCCTATTACCTCTAGTCCAATTCATAGTCTGGCTCTTTAAGTAGCAACAAGTAACGAAATAAGAGGACCTAAACAACGTATACCTGAGCTGATTAACCAGCCTGATCATGCAACCTCAACACACGCTATTTCTATATGGATGTACTTGAGCCTAAACGCCGAGGGTGAATCTTTAGGCTTACGGCTTCTCAGCACGACGGATCCAACAGGGGCGTGATACACGCCAAGGATAAACAATGAATGAAGTCAATCCGGAACCAATCTCACCAGCTCAACAAGAAACTGACCGACAAACAAACGTCGTCCCAAGAATGACACACACAATGTGCATAAGACAGAAAGCTGCATATGAGAGTATCTACTCGGCCTGAAGATACAAATGCTCCTGCAATGCTTTTAGTAAATACAACTGCAGAGCTAGCAGTACACAAACACCTTTTCAGTCAAACGAGTCAAATGGCAACGCGGATGCCCCAGACTGCTTGCAGGCACTCCTGGCGGGGGCCTACAGGTCTCCCTCCTGCAGCCTGCAGGGTGGATGCGGGTCCCTTGCTGAGAAGCTGCTTGAGCTGCTTACATCCCAAACGCGGTCAACGGTAAAGCATACGAGGTGCATGCTGCGAGGTGCAGCGCGTGACCCCCTACAGTGCCTGCTGCATCCTGTCCAATCCCGCCAATCGCTGTTGCGCGTGACCCGTCGATTTTTATAATCCTATCAAAACTTGACCGATCGGCGGGCTTTCACATATCGTCGCACATCGTTGCACACCTATGCGCATAATCGGGTGCCTCGATCGGCCATCTCGGGCAATTTTGGGCACCTCGAGTGACCTCGAGGCTATCTTGACGCACCTCGAGGCACCTGGAGGCACCTGGAGGACCCTCGGTGAACAGTTTGAAGTACACATGGGGATTACCAAACTGTGCTAAACACACACCCACAGGCTGACGAGTATGCTGACCCAAAGAGTCAGTCAACGTGCACTTCACGTACGACAACGTCAGCCTATCGGTTGCTCCCGACAATTTTATAATTGCTGTATTGCCATCGTTCTAAGTTCTACCAAATCGTCGTTTATGACCCCCTCACAAAGTTCCTCCGAAGGATCACGACAAATTAAAGCGTCGAAATAGCGTTATCACTGTCGATGCTCGCTGTTGACGTCACGACCTCCCACCCTACCCTCCCTGTTCCACCATTTCTGATGCCCTCCCACCATAGCCACCCTGCCCTCCCCTTCCCACCGTCTCATTCCCTCATGCCCTCTTAACATGCAGGCCGCCATGGCTGCCCACCAGCATCCGCTCTAACCCTCACCCCACGAAACGACCGTGAGCGCCCTCTCCCACGCCCCCATCACGAGCTACCTTGCGGCCCAGGCAAGACTTTACCTTGCTTCACCTTGCCATGGCCGCTCACAAAAAGCCCCATGGTCGCACTGTCTAAGCGAAGAACATCTGCGTGAGAGAGACCTGATTCGTGGAGAGGGTACGTTTTATGGTGCTCGGTCGTGGGAGGACAAGCATAGGCCAAACCAAGTGCTCTCGCGTCGATCCAGCACATACAGGCCAGAGCTCACGCGTGCAATGAACCATGGTGATCTCCCCTCATAAGAGTCACGTGAGAGGCGCCTTACTAAAGCCAACAACATATCGCACCTACTTGATTCTCCTTTGTCATTCTTCTAGTATCTTGGTGGTCGAAATAAAAATAGAAGGCATTCGGATATTTGCACGGACATAAGTTTTAGTGGTACTAGAATTTAAGGCCGAAAATTATTTGAGAATTAAAAAAGTCAATTCAACGCTATATATTGCAAATGTATGGATGTTCTAATTGTATGTTTGAACCCATGTAACCACAAGGCATAACTTTCCAGCTGCGCTATATCTTCCTTCACAAGCACTCGCACTCCTGTGGTAGCTAATTCTTGTGCTTAATCAAGTATTGAGCGTGCAATCTACCTTGTGTAAAACCTAAGCTCAAGAGTTAGCCTAGGTTGTACGTTGCATCTTTCTGCTTCACAAGCATGTGAATAAGATTGTGCATGCGTAAGATAGGAACGGACCCAACTTAAGCAATGTGCATCAGCCATACATTACATTTTACTAATACTAGGGTGATAATGTCTTAAGAAGTTTATCCGTCATGCACCGCATCTTATGGTATTTTAGATGCAATATTCGTTAAGGACAAAAGTGACGCAAGCGAATATTTTGTGGGGTGAGTAGCTATTGTTACAGTGTAGCGCCATTGCCAAGCTACGTGCCTTACATTCAATTGTGCATTTTGAATGACGGTGTACACGCACAATACTTTTTGTGATAGCTTGCATACAAAACAAAAGCAGCCTATTTTAAGAAGACAAAGAGAAAGGCATGATATAACGTATGCATCGGTTGTGACATGTTCAAGCAACAAGTTGCATGCAAGCTCATGCATGGTGAATACGCGCAAATCTTTCAGTCGCAAATAAATGCTTGCAAGTTAAGTGCAAAAGTGTGGAAAAGTTATACACAAAGTAAAATCTACATAGACATAATTCAGGGTCTCAAACGAAAATATTGAGGCTCATCCATTATACCATCCTTCCAACAAGTCCAAATCAAATCCCCTTGTTGGGGACAATACTTGCCCCTAACAAACTAAGTCTACAAAACCAAATAGAGGTGCTCATGGTTCTCATATAATTTGGTAAACAAGAAGCTGTGTTTCAATACAATCAGCTCCAAAATTCATAGGATCGCAAATAACAAGATATACTCACGAGATCTGTCTCTCGGCAAAAAAAGGAGCCCCTTATGTGAAGATTGAAATTACTCCCTTTAAAGGATGTCGATGAAGGATGTCGATTTGTGACTGAAAGCGCACACAATGTAAGAGCTCAACTTGTAGAGGAACTTGGAAGCAACGTAGGTAACACGATCCTATCCCATAGTATGGGCCACCTTTGCCCTCATTTTTGTGCGTATTCCAACATAACAAACCTTAATAAAACGATAAGAGGGGAACATAGATTTTTGCCTGTGGCAGCAAGAGGTGAGTGAGCCCCATCAAAGAGGTCAATATTGGTCAACAGAGGTCAACAGAGGTCAACAGGGGTCAATTTACGGCCCAGGCGCGGGCAGGGAGGGGAACAGGAGGGCGCTGAGCACTATGGCTGTGAAAGGCACCGTGAAGTTGTCGTCAAGCTTATCCGTGATGGGCAGAGACTCCACCAGCGTGGCTGCCAGCGTTATGAGTGCCACTCGCGCGGTTGTAGCCGGCCACTCACACGATGCAACGTCTCCAAATGAGCACGTGTAGTACACCGCCCTGCCAGAGAGAGAGAGAGAGGGAGAAAGAGACAGCGGGGCACACATTGGCAAGCAAGTACACTCACAGGCACACACTTGTGTGCGCAACCTCTTTCTCTCTCTCTCTCTCTCTCACATACACACATACAGAGACGCACACGCACTCATAGACAGAGAGCACGTCATGGAATCTGCTAAAACTTCACTTTGATCAGCTTAATCTCGTGTCACAAATGCGCCGTGCGACCTAATATCTGCAGGTGCCATGGGCCACTGACCCACCCAGAAACGAGCGCAACAGGAGAAGGCATACTGGACATGCCTAAGAATCTCATTTCTCCTCTTTGGGAGTTCTGAGATGTAAGCCTGGGCACTTGTCGTTTCAAGAAGAAGACTCGCAATCAGAAATGGGACAGGCGCACATGGAAGTGCATGAGCTTGCTGTTGCGCTGCACGCAGTGAGGCATTCAGTTTGTTTCCTGGCCCCCTCCCTCCTCATCTAGATCACTGTTCCTGAAGTACAATGATCCAGTCGAGAACTCCCCCCTTTTGACCCAGGGGCTCCATTTTCTTAGAGAGAATGGAGCCCCTGGGTGGAGAGGGGGAAGTAATCAGTTTGTTCCTACAGAAGCCCACCTGCCACCTTTCACATATTACAAAGGTGGTCTGAATATGTGCCACAGCATGGCACACAGTGGCACTGGACACAGTCGGCTGCGATCCCGCTCCGCTGTTCATAACCCGCTGCCCTCTTGTCTGTGAGGTTGTCAACTCCGCACAAAGGGTCCACACTCCTTACACCTTGAACGAGACTGAGAGAGAGAGGGCTGGGGACAAGGATAGGGACAAGAGAGAATACGCATGCTAAGGAGGAGGAGGAGGAGGAGGAGGAGGAGGAGGAGGAGGAAGAGGAGGAGGA
>WELA01009371.1:301786-315619 GCA_009602735.1 Mesotaenium endlicherianum | reverse complement strand
CCCCCCCCCCCTCCCCGCCCAGCAGCACACAGCACACACACACACACACACGCACACACGCATGCACTGTCAAACAATTTTACATGCATCCAAACAACAAGCTTAAAATCACCAGGTGCACATGTGTGCACAGCCCAAAAAACGTGCCCGCGACGCACGTCCGGCGACATACATTTATGGCGTTCGTGTCTGTGTGTGAGAGTGTGTGTATGTGTGTATCTGTGTGTGAGGTGTGTGCTTGTGAGTGAGCATCAACAACACGTTTGGCTGAGTGTGTGCCTGTGTGTGGACGTGCATACTACTATGCGTAAGTCCGTATGTGTGTGCGTGTGCGTACGGTTGGGACCACACATGAGCTCAAATACAAGATTAATTTCTAACAAGTGTGTGTATGCAAATACATTTGTGCTGAGAGTACAATGAGGGACGATGAGGGACAGGTCAAGAGCCTGTACCGTCCCCCCCGCACATGAGCGCGACAGCAATGCCCCCCACCGGCGAGCTCCGCCAGAAGCAGACGGTGACAAGTGTCAGCACACTGGCGTAGTACAGTGGCCCCCTCAGCAGCTCCCTGCAGTAAGAGAGCACTCGGGGGTCAGTGCCAAGGTGGATGTCCCACTATGCTATCCTTGCTGGCAGTATATGGTGCTTCCTGGTGCGTGTCCAAATCGCATCCTGATTAAGTCTCACATATGCCCCTAGCCCCCAACCCACACCTAGTGCAGCCCCCACGCTGTAAAATCCAAAGCCACTAAGCTTAAGCTACACCCAAACGCAAAGCTCAACCACAAAACCCTGACCTTGGAGGTTCTGTAACGACTTCGTTGTTAATAGCAGGCAAAAGGAAGTCAACCAGAGCAAGCACTCAATGGTCACACTAGCGCGTGCACCCACCCACACACACACACGTAAATACACAAACAAACACACACACACACAGAAAGGGACACACACGCAGAAAGAGACACACAGTGTGATAGAGAGGGGGGAAGCACCGCGGATCGCCCTCGCGGCTCATGGACTTGACTGCGCCAGGGTCTTTGATGAGGCCCGATCCGATGGCCAGCATGCGGGCCACGTTGAGCGTGGGCACCAGCGCTGCGTAGTAACGTGCGGACCCTGCCCCGCTGTGCCCCCAGTCACACGGTGGCTGATGATGCTCTTAATCACAGGCGCATACACACAGACACATTATGTTCAAATATACGCGCATATGTGCATGGATACAAGTACTTGCATACCTCTATAACTAACAAGTACTTCTAAACACATGTACATACATAAAGAAATAAAGTACATGAAGATATGCATATTCACGTATAGCACCGAGACTACACACACATATACATGTACTTTTGTTTCATATCTATTCACATACTTTTCTAGATAAGTATGTAGGTACACAGATGAATGAGTATGCACAAATACACGTGTGTGTACACAAGAACCCACAGTCTTGAGACGGACGTCCTAGATCCTGCCAGATACCTCTCCTTTGTCTATTCCGGGGTCCACCCCTGTGCCCCTCAAGTGAAGGAGGGGAGGAGGGAATAAGTGCCAGCACGTGCTGGTCCACATGCACGGGTCTTTGTGACTTTAATGTTGTGAATGCACGGGTGAGGGCAGTGGGAGCAATGGAACTCCACAACGACTGCAGAAATAGAGTAGGAGAAGGAGTCCTCATAAAATTGTTCCAGGGTTCAGGCTTTGAGGTTCTAGGCTCAGGAATTTACTCGTCTTGCCCTCTCACACGACTAGGAGGGTTTAGTCCAGGACTGATGTACCACAAAGTCAGAAGATAGGATGTCACGGTTCTTCTGTCTCCAAATAGCAAAATTACTGAGCTTCCAGGAAGGCGCTCTGTGATTTGATATTTGGCCCTTTGAGACCCTATCCCTTTAGACACAGCCTCAACCGCAACTCCCTGCCTCAACTCTAGCCTCCTATTATGCTCGAGCATGACACCAATCCAAGAAAGTCGAGGCTCAGCTTGCCCGTGAGATGGCACAAATCTCGCAGAGTCGACAGACCTGTACCATAGGCGTCTGCCCAAATATTTTGGGCAGCCTGCTGAGTGACAACCCTTTTCCTCCTACCCTTTCCAGGCCCCCCTTGGTCTGCAAGTTGTTTACTTTGTGTATAGCAGGGAGGGGGAGGGCTGCGAATGAAAAGCTGGATGGGGCTGGGGAGAGGGAGAGGGGACAAGCACAAAACGGTCGATAGTTGATGTAAGTTAATCATGTCATATTACCTAGGCTGACACGATGTACTCCTCGAACAGTGTGTACGTTTGTGTATGTGTGGGCTGAAGGGTGCATTTTGGAATTGTAGGGGTGATACCTGAAAAAGGGCCAGCAGCCAAAGTAGAGCAGCCCCGTGGAAATGTGCACCAGCTTCCTGCTCAATTTCTGCAGGACATATCTAGAAGACTATGTTACACTAATAAAGAAGAACAGAGCTTTTGTGTTTGGCACATCTAATGGGTACCTTATATGGTAAGTTACGCATATTTGTTCAACTCATTTTGTGACAACAAGGGGTTCCTTTGCGTACCTCGTTCACTCAAACATCGGCAAGACGGGATAGAGGGTGTAACTAAGTTGATCATGAAACGCGTGCATCTATGTGCAAACCCCACCTCTCTCGTCACCGGGAGCTGGGGCTGCAGCCGCAGCTGCTCTGACAGGTGCACGTGTGAATACTGCGGAATAAGTCACTGCTAAGGAGTACTATCTCCAGCATCTGTTCTCATGTTATTCTTGATCCAGCCCTTTCACACTTTCAGCACTTTCAGGAGTCCAAGCCATGCAATAAATCACCACAAGAGCTGAACTTGCAGCAAGTAGCTTCTGCAACAGCAGTTTGCCCGCAATCTGGGGGCCACTTCAACCTCACACACTTGTCGCTGTGAAACGTTCCTGGGCAGCTGCTGGGAAATTAATGGTGGCTTTTGACATGGAAAAAGTGCCGGCAGCTTAGAGTAGAAGCCATGCACAGGTACTTATTGAGGGGTGTTCTTGGGAGCCATAAAAGCCATGAAAACCTTAGAAGCATGAAGCATGGAGCCAGGAACAGGAAGTGCAGGGTGTGAAAAGAGACTTGCCCGCTCCAGGAGGTTTCGACGCACGAGCTCGTCAAAGGTGCGAATTAGCAGGTATGCTCCCACCATACAGGAGAAAGAGGCTGCTGCATCCTGGAGGCTTAGGCCAGCCCCGAAGAGTCCTGTCGAGACAAGTGCTACGTCCAGAAATGATACACTTCTCAGCACAAATTCACCGTGCCTGACATTCTCAGCGACGTGCTCCTCTCCCTCCTCCTGAAGCGGTGTTCCCTCCGGAAAAGAAGGAGGCTGCTTGCCTGTTTCACTAACACTTCTGTTGCATATAAATACCCTCTTGGCCTCTACAGCAATTGACCTTTGCTTTATCCAGTCAAGGGAGGCGTGGAATAACAATTTTCCGTCAATCTTCTGCACTTTGGCAATGGCAAGCTTGTTACTCACGAGCTCTTTCCGAGGGCCTCGGTGACATGATTGGCAACTATTACTTGATTGAAGACCTCCAAACAGGCCAGACAAAAGATTTCCGTTATCAAGGAGGCCAGGTCTTGTTCTATGCAAAGCAGTCAAGCTGCTGAAGGAAGGGTTCCCACCGAGCGAATGCTTCAAGACGTCCATTTTGTGGTCAGATACGATGAAGAATGAGAAAACAGGACGACTCGTAGAAGACTGCCTTCTTCCGCTCAATATTACAAGTGGTGCGGTAATGACACGTTCAACCTCCGTCAGGTTGAGACTGTCATCGTATACGGAGTGTGCTTACTGCTGAAGGGAAAGACTGACGAAGCATATCGTCCTAGAGTAAAAAACTAACGACCTCACGACCTTAGTACTTTGATTGGATGTTACCCACGCAAAGGAGTTCGAATTTACGTATTAGAGGAGCTACCATGCCGACCACGCAGGCGGGGACGGTAAGTGTAGCAAAGCGATATGGACGAAGATAGACTGGGCCAAGCAGACCATGTAACGTCATACTGATGTTGATGCTATCTTTAGTGACTGGTAGCAGCTGAAATCAGCTGTACATTTTTACCTTGGCATTCTGCTGTGTTCAGTGGTATTCAGTGTTTTAAACTAGTTCGAACTTGCAGTAGTGACTAGTCATGACAGGTAGATAGGCGAACGAGTCAGAATGAAGTGGGATGGAGTACGGCCATCACTTTCTTTCACAGTCTTCTACACAAGGGCCATGGTGCTGTGAAACCTGGCATGATCCAGCATCGACCGGCTTTTGCAGGGCTTTGAAGCCTATGGAATTGTGTACGTGGCGTCATAAAGTGTCGTGCAGATCGGATGACATAGTCAAAGGGTGGTCCGAGCCAGTCCGAGCTGGTCAAAGCGTATACCGTTGCATGGTGATGCTGGGTGATGCCATGGGTGATGCTGGTAAATCGTGATTCCAGGTGATCCATCTTAATGCCTATCGTGATGGTAACTCGATGGTCATGGTGATGATGGCGACCAACTGATGCACGGTCATTGCTGTCTAACGGTGTCTATATATGCTGGCCTAAATAAGCGACTGAAATAATTGAATGTCCATCATGTATCCCGTTTTATTCGTGGCCTGTCTATTAAAAGCGCGCTGATCTTTGGGCCTTGCATCTAAAAGTTCTTGATGACGCTCGGTGAGTACGGTAGAGCACTGGTTGATTCTTACGGCAGCTCACGATTGCTCACGATGGCTAACGATAATACTTCACACAGAGTACACGTCATAGAGACGTCATAAAAGAAAGATGCATATATTATGTAACATAAGACCCCCCCACCTTCTTCTGCACCTGTTTGACCTCCACTCCTTCGAAGTTCGGAGCGTTCTCGTACAATCAAGGAAGTGGGATTCTTGAGAACGCCCCTCTGAATAACGAAGCCTTAGATGAACATTTGTGAGAGACCAGTTTCCGCCAGCTTTCTGAGGGGAGTGCTGGACATAGTTGTATATAGGGCATTTTCTATGTCATTCGCCTTCCTATTAGGTGGGCACGCTCAACTCATATTGAGTCTACCTTGCACCTGACGACGGTTTAGAGGTTGTACTTGTCTGGACATTTAGTTCTGTACATTGCAAGCTGTGCAAGACGAAAATTTTGGACTTCGAAGGCTACCGTGGAAACGGTCTACAAGAAATCATGGGCAGGTTTGAGGCAGATAGCTGCGGTCGTATTATCCAACTTACACTCATGCAACACGTGCCGAGTCACTACAATCGTAGGTTGCCGCACTTACAGACGTGAATGTACTTGAACGTTACTCTTTAATGTGGCCCATATTGTAGAAGACAGGGTATCTATATCTTCTGTTACTTATGACTGACAGGTCCCTGCTGCCATACCAGACCTTTCATCAGGTCAGCGACCTTGGGGTTGAGGTTGGTGATGGAGGGATTGAACATACAGGAGGAAACTCAAATACGGACCAGGCGGATAAAGTGACTTTCAGTTCTTCCGAGCCGAATATCACTCGAGCAGACATTCTTATATGCGGTGACTCTGAGGACGAGGATGACTCACTTGCTGCAATTCAGCGTGGGGCGTCTGGCTCATGGCCAGATTCCTTTTATCATCCATGGGCAACTTCTCCGACTTCTGGCGAAGGCTTCATGGATGACCCGGAGAGCAGTCGCAAAGTTGGGGATTACCAGGTCCTTGACATCATTGCAGCAGGAATTTATAGTACCATCTATAAAGTCAGGGATTCCAGTGGAGATATATTTGCACTGAAGAAGGTAGGCCTCCATTGTCAGAGCTGTCAAGTCTATCTTGCAGCTTCTACGCAAGTGCACTCCTATTTTCACTGACTGCAGAAACGTTTTTCATTTGCATCTGGGAACTCTTGCTGCAGTGGCTTGAGTGGTAGTAAATGCTGTAGTGCACAAGCTAGAGTAGTCAATTGTCAGGTGTGAAACTTAGTTCTTACCAGTAAAAGAACAACTTGAGGCGTGTGTAGAAGCTTAACCTTATAGATTATCTCATGAGTGCAAATAGGTATATCGTTGTGCGATTATTCCTCATGCAGGAAAACAAACGTGCTTTTAGTCGTTTCTCCTGAACGCCTTCCTTAAGAGCGAATATGAAGCAGTTGTACACACCTGTTAGCATTGTACACTCGTGATATAGAGGCGCATCGTGCATGTTTGATGCTCACTCTCTCATCCCTCAACAAGTCTTGTATCTTAAAGTCTTGTCAGCCCGCCTCTCATCTTCACCAGCCAGCCCTGGTGGGAAGTCCTCTCAGCTGGATGCCAGTGGTGCGTGCATGTGAGCATGAACATGAGCACGAAGGTGAGCAGCCCTTCTGACGGTTCTCAGCAAGGGGTGGGAAACTGCTGGTGCAGCTCAATCTTGTGGCTGAAGCTTCACCTCAGAGGGAGATAGAGGCTCTCCAGAGAGTTGCCAGCAAGCACATTGTATGTAAAGGTTTGGGACATTGTCATCCTTCGTGCATGTGTCTGTCATGGACAGCTGTTTGTGTGTTTGCAAGTGCACATCGAGATACATATTATGCACATCTGTGCATGTGTCTTCGTGTATACAAATATGTCTATATAAGTATACACAAATACTGTTGATTCACGTTTCTAATGAGTTTGGGTGCATGTGTGTGTATACCTGTCTCCCTCTCTGTGTGTGTATAAGACCATTCTTGCATGCACAAGTGTGCCATCCTTTTGTGACTGGCAACTGCAGAATAGCAAAGATCACTTTTTGGGGCAAGGACTGATTAATTGAGGCTTGGTCCTTTGGCAGAGGCAGAACGGCAAACAGTACTTACTGAGACGGGGGATTTTTAACCGTGGCGCTGGTGGGTGGCCAGGTGCACCTGCATAAAATCATCGCCAGCAGCGAAGAAGAAGTCATGCTGGTGTTTGAATACATGCATCTGGACCTGGGCAAGCTCCTCCGCGATGGATCTTTCGCTGGGGACCCCGAGGGCGTCAGGCGCACGATGTCAGCGCTGCTCCGTGGCGTGGCTGCGTGCCATGCTGCTGACGTCATCCACAGGGTCAGCAGCGTGCTCTCTCTCTGGTCTCCTCTAGTGCTCGTTGAGCTCGGAAAATAGTACCACTAGTAGTATAGACGTACCGTAGGAGTACTAGAAGTACTTCACTTACAAGAGTGCTCCTGAAATCTTACTAGTACGACTAGAAGTAGTACTACTACTATAGTACTGCAAGTGTGAACCTTCATTTGTTGGGCCACTGTGTGTGCGTACGTCTCTCGCTGTAGTTTACCTGGACAGCTGGTGTCTGCGCCTGCGCTGCTGCAGACTCGCTCGCGTCTTGGAAAAGCCAACGGGTGGGCCAATCGTGGTGCACTTCTTGGCATGCAGGCTCAGAGCATTGCAAGCAGCAATTGGCCTTGTAGCTGTTCGCGCTAGATTCTTATCGGGGCTCCTTGTTGATGTCTGCTCTGCACACTGCACGATTGTGCATAGATCATGAAGCTTCTGCCTTTTTTTCTTGCCCTGATGCAAGTCCTTGGACCCCATGTGTGTATTCATGTTCCTTTCTGTAGTAAATCTTGGATGTATAATTAGGCATTTTCATCAAGCCCCACTCCCCTTCCGCCCTTCCGTCCTTCCGCCTTTCCCCCCCCAAACTCCCCCTCAAAAAAGCGCTCTTATTCATTGGCTTTGTTGTTTCCAGGACATCAAACCGAGCAATTGCCTCGTTGGTGCGGACGGGGCCTTGAAGCTGGCTGATTTTGGGAGCGCCAGGCATGTCCTGGAGACTCCAGCTGGCGCTGAGCTGTCCCCTTGGGCTGGCACCAGGTGCATGTGTGCCTCCTGGCTTTCCGTCCTCATGCTGTGTTTGTGCCTTGTCCTTTACCCTCAAGCTGCTGCTTTAATGCTCCGTCTCCAGTCAAACGTCTGTAGTGAAGTTACTATCTCATAAGTTTATACCTCTTAGTTATTATGTTTAGTGATATACATCAGCACATCACGCCCGCGCTTGTGACGCCGGTTGTCTATGAAATGCTCTGCGCTACCTTTGCCCTTCACTCGCCTGTTTCGGGCGTTGCTGTGCTGCTATGCTCCGGGCATTACAACTGCATCTGGCGTGGGATGGGTGGTATGTGAGTGTGTTCCGAGTCAGTGTCTCTTCTGAAGCAAGCCCCCCGACTCCCCTTCCTCCCTTCCCTGGAAATGGACAAATGGTGCTCCTTGACGAGTCTTGGCACACACAGGATGGGAAAGTATATGAACATGCATGCAGTCGTGTGTGTAATGCATGCAGTTGTGTGTGTACATATGCATGTACGAATTGCTTTCGCGTGCTGTACGTGTCGTGCGCGCACGCGCGCTCGCGCGCGCGCGCGCGCGTGTGTGTGTGTGTGTTTGTGTGAGGGCGCGTAGGTTGTGGGGCTCTGCATGCTGTGAATATAAGAAGCATCACCTTCTGTGTGTTCTATGTAACTCAGTTTCGTGCTATCCCTTTTCTTTCACTTTCCCCTTTTTTTCCTTTCCCAACTGTGCGCTGCGCAGATGGTACCGAGCACCTGAGCTGCTGTATGGCGCCACGTGGTACACCTCTGCAGTCGACATGTGGTCCGTTGGCTGCGTGTTTGCCGAGCTCCTGACTGGCAGCGCCCTTTTTCCAGGTGGCAGCGACATTGACCAGGTGAGGGGTGTGGGATGGGCATTCACACATCACTGCTTGCATAGTCAACGCCCTCAAACACTACTGCTTACTTGCTTGTGCTCTCTCTCTCTCTCTCTCTCTCTCTCTCTCTCTCTCTCTCTCTCTAGATCCAAGAAATAAAATGCAAGAGCAGAGCAAAGCATCAGAAGGCAGATTCGAGAACACGTAGGTAGCTCCGCAGTGCTCCAGCAACAGCTAACTCGTGGCACAGAGGAGGCAACATCAACGGTGGCAGCTGAAGCGTGGTGGCTTCAGTAGTGGTGGTCGTCGTTGATTCCGCCACTGCTGCTGCAGCAGCAGCAGCAGTGCACATGGAGTTGGTGGTGCTGGTCCTTGTGTTGGCGGTAGTAGTCATGTCAGCCATGGTGCATGTATTTGGCGATTGTAATAACCTTGGCACCGGGGCTTGTATTGGTGGGAGTAGTATTGTTGGCAGTAGTGCTCATGGCCTGTGGCGGTAGTAATGATAGCCGCTGGCTCCAGCTCTGCCACAGCATGGCTTGCTGACGTTGGCCATGCGGCGATGGCCGTGCAATTTGGGTTGTGTATGATCACGGCCGTGTGATGACGGCCGTCTGATTACGACCGCATGATCGTGGTCGTGCGTGCGGTCAAGGCCGCAAGATCAGGGTAGTTGGATTGTGCCCTTCCTTTGTGGCCTGTCTTTGTGGCCTGGCTATGTGCGTGCGATCGCGGCCATCTGTGGTGGCCGTGTTGGGGGCCGTATGGTGGTGCCCATCGCTAGATGGAAGAGATTGGGCTGGCAGACATGACTGTGCGGTAAACGCGTGTGCACGTACGTGCACGTATGCCTGTGCATTATTACACACACACACACGCGCGCGCGCGCACACGTGCATATATATACATGTAAAAGGCGTACATATACGCATATAATATGTACTCCTGTACATGTGTGTGAATGTATATGTGAATATCATCTCTCAACAGAAAACAGGGCGTATTGCATGCAGCTCAGCCGCATCGTGAAGGTGCTGGGGACGCCAGACGCGGCCACCTGGCCCGGCCTGGCAAGCCTGCCCGACTACGGCAAGCTCTGCTTTGACGGCATTCCCATCACCCCCTGGCGCGAGGTACGCCCCTCGCCAGGTGTCCCCTTTTCTTCTCGCTCCCGTGGCTCCCTCTTTATGCGGGGTCTGAGTCCCAAGCCAGACACGCACTTCTTGCTCTTTGTCCACGGCTGTCCATATCTCTCTCCTCTTCAGGTTTGGTTTTGGAAGTCTTTGAACTCCATTCGAAGTTGACAACTAGGCCTGTTTGCCGAGTGGGTGTCTTGCTCCTCGTGGCAATCGTGTCGTTAGCTCGCATGGGGGAGTGTTAGTTGGTATTTTTTTGGCGTTTTGGTGTCTCTCTGCCTGCGGCATGCAGTGGCATCAGCAGCTCTTTTGGAGCGATGTTTGTGCAGCCATGGCAGCCCCAGCCACGGCAGCCCCCCAGTCGATCTGTGGCATGTTCATAAGGCCGGGTTAGGTCCGGGAAAGGTCCGGTACGAGGCTCGACAAAGCTGATCCTAGTGGTGGGGCAAAGAACTGCACCCTCTGCTCTGCTTGTATATGTGCAAAGTTGACTGGCCCGTCGTGAATTGTAGGCGATTGTTGAGTGTGAACGGAAGCTTACGGCGCGCTGCGCGTGCTACCTCTGAGCTCTTTTTGAGCTGGGCAAAGCTCTGTGACATCTGCTCACACGATTTCTTAAAATGCCAGGCTGAGTTCGCAGTACTAACAGCCTTCAGCCTTCAAGCACATCATCAGCTACAGCTATTGAATGCATAGAGCAGCTTAACTAGACAGATTACATCGGATCAAATTGTTGTCTCTTTTCTGTGAGAACGCATTTGAAATTTATTTTTTCCCGAGGATGAGGTGGGGAGTCTCGGTTGAGTCTAGGCAGTACTGCTATTGGCAACAGGTGAGCTTGACAAATTATTAACTTCGTGGGTCTCATATCAACGAGTGCACTCGCATGCATTGCAGGTTCTCCCCCCCGCAACGCCAGAGCCTGCTGTGGACCTGCTCTCCCGCCTCCTCGTGTGAGTTACCTGCCTCGATGCTCTTCTTGGCATGCAGCTAACAGCAGGCCTGGACACTGCAATAACAACAATTTGCGTTACTCGTGTGCTCCCGAGCTAGCCCTTCTCCAAGCCTGACCATGCACCCACATGTGGTCTGTGACCCTCTTCACCCATGGTCATTCTAAAGCCAGAAACCTCATCCCCAAGAAGCCCTTATCACTCATTACTGCGTGCTAAGGGCACGTTGGGTGTGTACGAAGGCGTGTGCTTCCAAGACCAGACACGTGTCGCGAACTGAATGCTGCAGATTCAGCTGTGCAGATGTTCGTTTCGAGGTGCCTGGACAGCTTCCAGAATTTAAGATCTGGAAGCTCAGTTAGTCTTGTGAGGGCATCTAGCTGCTTAGAATTCGTGGCGTTAATCCTGTCCGCTGTCCTGTCCCCTCTTTACTTTCCCGTGTTGTTTTCTCCCCCCTCTTCATATGTAAGCTGGCGTGCAGAGAGTTTTACTTGCTTGCAAAGAGCGACGTTTGCTCCCTCAAAAGTTCCCTTCCCTGCATGTTGTACAGATGGGCACCCCGTTTGATAAGCAACCTTGTCTCCAGTTCTACCTCCGGACATTTCTGTGCGTTGCGGTGCAGATCTGTGGACATCTGTTTGGTCTGATAAGTCATTTTGTGCATGTCCTCTTTTGTGTGGGTGTGTGCGCGCGCACAGATATAACCCCAGCTCCCGACTCAAAGCACACGACGCACTGCAGCATCAATACTTCATGCAATGAACGTGGCGCTTAATTGTGTAGAGGTCTTGGTTGCGCTGCGTGGCTCCTCTTTTTCCAAGGGCCCTGGAAGCCATGCGCTTGCTGTGTATATAATCACCTTCAATAAAAATGCCGCATGAGATTGATACTTCCTGATGAGTTGTTCACTTCTGAGTGTTGCTGTCGTGTCCCGTGTCCAGCACTAGCACTTGGCTTGTCGTGCCCTGACTTCACACTCTCCCTCATGCTTGTAACATGTCGGCGAAACCATTTGAGCAGTATATTACATACACGTGTGCGATGGGACATTATTCATTTCTTCTGATGTTTGAGTAATTAAAATTTTTGATGGAACATCGGCCTAGCAGGTCTTCACTCTCAAGTAAGAAGCACATGGCAATACTTCTGCACCTATAACTTTAATATACAATCCTAGCTGAAGTGGACACCTGATCTCTCTATGATCGAAGCATACTCTCAAAACTGGAACTCTTGCACCTACAGCTCTATCCTATGCCGTGTCGTAGACTATCGTTCCAGCTTGCTAACGAGCGCGTCGAGCGGTGGCAACTCCTCCACCAGTTCAGCCCAGTCCGGCATGCCCTGCTCACATTGTCAGCCCACCACTTTTATGTAAGCATGACGGTGCCACTGTGGAGCTCCTGTTCAAACATGGGGGGAACAACAGAGTAAGAAGTCGAGTTCCACTACTCCTCCCTCACTTAGCGAAATTGAATGCGCCCACCCATGCTGAAAGAACATCAGACGCATGGATGTTGTGTATGTATATATGTTTTGTGTTCGGAACAAGGAGGGGGAGCAGAATACCCCAACTGATAGAAGGCCTCAATTCTTCAGAAACATATACAAATGCGACAATCATCACCCAGCCTTGACACTTGGCCAACAGCTTGACACTTGGCCACAAGGTCCCCAGTGGAAGCCTTTTCTTGTCTGCAAGTATCTTTGGCATGCACACAAGAAGAACACAGCTAGCTCTCTTTCACATCCTGGCAGGACCAAAACGGCTGGCTCGGATAAGAGACTCCATGCAAGTCAGCTCAGCCCCGGTGCACGATCAGCTGTGCGCATGAGAGGCATGCAGCACACTCCTTGCTGGCCAGCTGCCCAGGCAGTGCCACTCCCAAACAGAAAGCGCTTGTGTGGGCGGCTGCAGGGGTGCAGCCTCCCAAGGCAGCTTGATCTTTTTGAGTTAGGGCTCTAGTCAAGGGGGTGAAGGGTTAGGGTTCTGCTGCCCAGCTCTTCAGGTGAGAGCGGTGTCAATCTGGAGTAGGAGGTAGGATGTGGCCGGCTGAAGGGAAAAGCATCTGGCGGCAGCTTTGAAATGAAGATGAAACACATAATAATAAGAAAGGAGAAAGTACACTACCCTCCCTCACTAAGAAGTGCAAGACGCGGGAAGAATAGGACGCAAGAGGTGAAAGAGATTCGAAGGCAAAACTGATTAAAAAGATCAGCAATAAATAGCGGAGATGGGGTAACACGAGAAATTGATATGGTGGACAAAGAGAGGGGTGAAAATGTAAGTCGATAAATGTGAGAGAAGAGAAAGACGATTGCCATTCAACGTGAAAAGGCGACAATTGATAATGAGAAGGGAAAGAGAGTGAAGAGTGCTCAGCACGTAACAGCAGAGGATGACAGGAGTGGCGTGTGAAGGTCAGAATTGAAAAAAATCAAGACGGGGACAGGGTGAATAGAGGAAGTGCGCAAAGACGAAACGAGAGGGACACGTAAGGAGAGTGCCAATTCTCTTACAAAATGCGCAAGAAACAGGTGTGCAGGAATCCCCCCGGCGGGAAAGATTGGCAGCAAGGGAAGCGTGGTGGAATCGAGAGGGGCCAAAGCATACCAATGGAAACCAGAGGTACTCGACGCTGGGTCTGTCTCTCAATGTCAGGCTAGACGGGGCCTGGCAATGGGGACGTACACCTTGTGAGAATCACAACCACCTGGGGTGCTCTTACATCATGCAAAGCGTAGCCAGGTGGCAACAGCCGATTGGGGTTTCTCATGCCTCCAGAAAGCGCCCCTCGCCAGAGTCCAGAGGGGGAAGAGTGCCTCTTCTAAGGAAGCGCGGTGCAACGAG
Source organism: Mesotaenium endlicherianum (assembly GCA_009602735.1). NCBI lineage: Eukaryota > Viridiplantae > Streptophyta > Zygnematophyceae > Zygnematales > Mesotaeniaceae > Mesotaenium > Mesotaenium endlicherianum. Next base: position 302,013 of record WELA01009371.1, on the reverse strand, counting down.
GGTGCAAAGGGACAGGGCTAAGGGGCAAAGATGCAGAAGGAAGGGGGGGGAGGAAAGGATGGGGGAGGATTGGGAGAGGGGGGAGAGTGGGGATGCGACTCACCCGTCCCGATTTTCGGAGGCGCCCGTCAAGGCGCAGGACGAGGTACACGTCGTCGCCAGGTGTCACGCCCTCGGCCTCTTGCTGCTCCTTGATCCACCTGCATGCGCAAGGGGGGGGGGGGGGG
>WELA01009371.1:241937-274456 GCA_009602735.1 Mesotaenium endlicherianum | reverse complement strand
AGAGAGAGAGAGAGAGAGAGAGAGAGAGAGAGAGAGAGAGAGAGAGAGAGAAAGAGAGAGAGAGAGAGAGAGAGACACGCACGCATGCACAAACATACACGCACACGCACTCGCACACACGCACACGGACGCAGATGCACACACACACACACACACACATGCACGTGTAGTGCAGCATTGATCAAATACTCAGGTACAAAGTATTGTTCATACCAGCGCAACAACAGCACAAATATTTGTCCCTTCTAGCATGGCAGCACTAAAATACACCTTGTCGTGCGGTAGGAGGTCGGGTGCGTATCATCGTCACAAGCAATGAATAATATGCAAGCAGGCTTTGCTGCAATGAAGTCCATAGTACATGTGGCTTTATAGCCAAACGACAGTCAAGCGTCTAATGTTTTAATTAAGGAGTGTGTACTCTCCAGAGTGAGCACCTCAAGACTGTAATCTGGTAGGAAAACAACTAATGAAGTCTGGCCCAAAAGATCACTGAAAGCACATCATGAGTCTTATGGCAGAGGGTATAAGCTGTGACTTTGCTCACCACTTGTGAAGTTCTTCTAGTGACTGGAAGCCAGCAAGGCTTGCTCTTCACAAGAGAGAGACTAAGTGGTCCTGAAAACACAAGAGACAAAAGTGTAAGCTTTACTGATAATCCCTGTGACTTACAACTGGCATAATGGGGACACCTAAAAAGATATTCCTCTAGGGACATCTCTAGCACTTATATTCCTGGAAACCCGGCGTCGGATGCGGCGGATCCAATGCATGTAGTCACTCTAGGAGGCTCTCCTATTTCCACTAATGTGTACAAAGCATGTACTAGCACTCCTATAAGCTAAGCATAACTCAAACCAATCAAAGCAAAGCACGTAAAATATGCTAAGGGTCTCTCATTGGTGGAGCTTACCTTGGGTAGTTCTACCTAGATAGCGCCTCAAAAGTGAATCTGGAACTTAAGGAAGCTTCCTCTAGGAGTAGGTGATGCAGTCACCAAGTTATAGCCTCAATGATGCACTTATACTATCGAAATGCAAGACTTATGTAGTCTAAAGGGCTCGCGGATTTGTGCGCACAAAGCTAGGGGTCCTTGGGGTCACGAATAGTCAACATTGTCACCTTTGGGTGCATTGAGTCACAAGTTGGCCATTTGGTGTGATTCCGCTAGGTGCCGAAAGGAGTGCGGACTAGATCGCGTCTATCTCGCTCGATAATTAACCAAATGACGCGAAACTGGTGCCATTTGGAAGATGCTTCAACGCGCTACGCTTTGGTGACTCGGATAATTCAGAGAAGGTCAACATATGGATGCGTAAAGTCAATGCAAAGTTGGTCTTCCTAGGTTGAAGGTTCACACACGTAGAGCTTGGTTTTGTACGTCAACCTCAACTTAATAAATCATGACAGCTGTCATGCGGTAGGAGGTCGGGTGCGTATCATTGACACAAGCAATGCATAATATGCAAGCAGGCTTTGCTGCGATGAAGTCTATAATACATGTGGCTTTATAGCCAAACGACAGTCAAGCGTCAAATGTTTTAATTCCCCCCCCAACTCTCAGCCACCAGCTGATGTGCTGTGATCGCTGTCTAAAGCTAAAGTAGTGCAGCGCTACAGAACCAGTCTCCAGCTGGCACGCGGACCAGCGACAGGTCAAGGCAGCCGATGTGGAAGCCGAGGTTGCAGCTGTCGTAAAGCAGCATCCTGGCCTTCTGGCCGGGTTTGTGGCACGCCCAGTCCTTGGGCGACCTCGTGTCGCGGGGGCGACCCTGCATGTCAAGGTTAGGAAGGTGGCATGGTCCACAATTCTTCGTGTGGTCCTTGTGAAGACGGCCATCTGCGCCTTCCAGCTCCAGAACTCCTGACGCAAGACACGTCTGACGCGCAGGATGACGGGCGAGCTGCTGGTGTCGAGGGTGTTCTTCGCCTGGCGTCGCAGGTACACGAAGTCACCTGCGGAGAACTGCAACACTCGCGAGCGATAGGCTCCTCCACGGGTCATGGCATACCTCAGTGTGTCGCGGTGCTGAGCAATGCTGAGGTTGTCCATGGCCATGGGCATCAGGCGCCGAAAGAGCTGTGCACGTTGTCCGATAAGAGCGCTCCACGTCTCTGGACTGTCCAAGTCCAAATTGTTCTCGGCCACGGTCCTGGCTGCTGCGGGTAGGACTGGCTGTCGGCCGTAGAGAAGGAAGTAGGGAGAATGCGAGGCCAAGGAGGCCTGCTTATTGAACCTGTACCCCATAGCCAACCATGGGAGGGCGTCGTCCCAGTGGATGCTGTCGTGGACCAGGCAGTACTTCCGCAGCCCGAGCTTGACAGTCTGCACCATGCGCTCTGCGAGGCCGTCAGCCTGGGGATGGTCGCGAGAGGTGGTGCGGTGGTCGATCATCGAGCACTCTAGCAGCTTCTGAAAGCTTCCCTGGAACTTCTTGCCTTGGTCAGTGAGGACCTCAGCACAGCCGCCAAAGCGGCTAAGGACGTGATTGAGGAAAGCCTGAGCAATCCCCTCACTGGCCTTGCTGGGCAACGGCTCAAGCTCGATCCACTTGGACATGTGCTCAATCATCACCAAGACGTAGAGGTTGCCTCGGCGAGACTTGGGCAGCTCCCCAACCAAGTCGAGCGACCACCTGTAGAACAGCCCCTGAATGGGGAGAGGGCTGAGAGCGACGGTGCGAGCTGTGAAGCTCGAGCGCACCCGGTCGCAAAGTGTGCAGCTGCTGACGACGTCGGCGACGACCTTAGTCATGCCGTGCCACCAGTACTCAGCCTGGAGGAGGCTGAGAGTGCGCTTAACACCGAAGTGTCCAAGCGTCTTGTGCACACGCCGCACCAGCTGGCTGCGTATTGCAGGCTCAGGGATCACCAGGACAGAGCCGTCCGCCATCACTCGCCGCATGCGCCCCTCCATGAAGACGAAGTCCCGGGTGCGCTTGAGGACGCGGTCACGCTCGCGCGCACTAATGCTTGGGACCAACTCCTTGGCCGTGACGTACTGCAGCACCGGGGCGTTGTCCCACACGTCCTCGGGCCCGCGCTGCCAGCTGTCCTGCTCCTCAGCTGCTGCCAAGGCCAGTCGTCGAGTGGTGACAGTCACCATGTCTAGGCTAGTGAGCCCCGCGGGCCGCACGTCGCCGTCAACGGTGAAGGCCAGGAATGCCGCCGCGTGCCAAGCCGCTGGCTCATCCTCATCGTGGCGTGCTACTGTGAGGTCTCGCAAAGAGGGCAGCGGGTTGCGACTGAGGCCGTCAGCGTCCAGGTTCGTCGACCCTGGACGATGGTGCACGTCAAAGGTGTACTCTTGCAAGATGAGCGCCCACCGTGCGTACTTGCCTGTCAGGCACTCCGACGTCATGAGCCACTTGAGTGGCTGATAGTCGGTGACCAAGCGGAAGAGGGTGCCGTAGAGATAGTGCTTGAAATGCACAATCGCCCACACCGCTGCCAGGCACTCCCCCTCATAGGAGCCGTAGTTGCCCTCGGCACAGTTGTTGCTGCAACTGGCGTATGCCACCACATGCTCGAAGCCGTCATGCTCCTGCACCAGCACTGCTCCAAGCCCTGCCTGCGACCAGTCGGTGTGGAGGATGAAGGGCCTCTGATAGTCGGGCCGCCGTAGTACTGGGGCGCTCACCAACAGCTCCTTGAGCTTGTCAAACGCCGCCTGCTGCTCTGGTCCCTATACGTAGGCAACGCCCTTGCGTAGCAAGTCGTTGAGTCGCTTGGCCAGCTCGCTGAACCCAGGCACAAAGCGACGATAGTAGTTGGCGATGCCAAGGAAGGCCCTCAATTGCGAGAGGTCGGTCGGCGACGGGATGAAACTTGAGCCCAACGGCCTCCAAGCGGTCCAAGACTGTAGTGATATGCGCCACGTGCTCCTCAAACATCTCACTGAAGACGAGCACATCATTGATGTAGCACCGGGCAAAGGAGAGCCCTGCCAACTCCTTAACCATGACTCGTTGGAAGGTGGCAGGAGCGTTCTTCAAGCCGAAGGGCATAAATCTCCACTTGTAGAGACGTTGCGATCTCCAAAAAGCCGTCTTATGCTGGTCCTCCTCCGCAATGGGTATCTGGTTGAAGCCCTGCCTCAAATCCAGCACCGAGAACCAAGTACAAGCATCGATGTCGTTGAAGATCTCGTCAGGGGTCGGCATAGGGTATCTGTCTTGCTCAGTGACCTCGTTAAGCTTACGATAATCATCGCACATCCTCTTCTCAGACCAGTTGCCTGAGGCGTCCTTCTTAGCTGGCATGACTGTGGGCGCAGCGTAGGTGGAGGCAGACTCACGAATGAGCTGACACTCCTCTAGCTTGCCTGTCTGCGTGCTGATCAGGTCGTCCTCAAAGCGGCTGTAGCGATAGCGCTTGTGGAAGACGGGCACGTCTGTCTGGAGGGGTATCCTCATAGGGTTGCCTGTGTAGCGCCCAAGATCGTGCATGCCGCTGGCAAAGCTGGCACTGTGCCGTGCATCCAGCAATGCCGTTAGCTGAGCAGCCTGTGGCCCAGTGAGAGTCCCCCCTAGCTTCCAAGTAGGAACAGCTGGTGGTGGCTCCTGCGCTGCAGCTGGCGCCTCCTGCCCTGCTGCTGGCGTGATCTGTGAGGCTGCAGGCGTCACCTGCCCTGCAGCTGGCTGCGCTTGGCCTGCCTTGGGTGCCCTCTCCTCGGCAGCTGCTGCCAACTGCCCTGCACCACCTGTTGGCAGCTGAGAGCGTGGAAAAAGAAATGGGGAGCGAAACTCCTGGGGTCGCTGTGAGGACTCCTGTCTCCTCCTTCCCCCCCCCAGCAAACCAGAACTAGGACCAGGACGCGGCGCAGGCGGCTGCTGGGAAGCTGGACCCTCGCGCTGGGAATGCCAGGTCGTACCAGGCGGGGCGTGGCCGTCGCCGTCGGAATCTCGATCCATGGCGTCGTAGGACTGGGCCATCTCAGGATGACGAGCCTGGGCGTAAAGGGGAGTTAGGGCCTGTGTCTGCAGGAGAAGCCACGTCAAGACATTGGCATTGATAGCCTAGCCAAGGAGACGCACGTGGTTGACCTTGGTCATGCCGTCCACCTGTATGAGGTGCGCAGGGAAGCCCATCGCACGCTCCAACTCCACGGCACGGGGCCGCTGGAACATGCCGGTCTCGAGGTCAATGATCATGCCGCGCTGGTCGCCCACGTAGGCCGCGCTGTCGTAGCGACTCACGAACGTAGAAAGCGCCCTCGTGACGTCGTGGAGAACCTCACACTGGGCCTGAGAAGGATGCGGAAGGGCGACCACGCGCTCGGCCAAGCGCGCTACGTCGAGGATGGAGTCAACGTTGCGCGTGTGGCGTGGATGTGCGGCCGCCAACGCCTCAAGCGTGCCTGGCATGGCCAGGTTGGTGAAGTAAGTACGCACACGATGCGCGAAGGAACCAATCTGGGCAGCGTCGACGACTGCCTCACAACCGACGTAGCTGCTGCAGAGGGAAAAATCGGCGCTGACGTTGGGCCGAGAATCGTGGCGGACAGCCACGTTCTCCAATACCCAGGCGAGCGTGTGCGGCGGCTGGCGGTCCTCAACCATGTTGAGGACGCGGAGCAGGGGCCAGAACAAGGCCGTACGCCGGTCACCGAGCGCGTCGCCCCGTCCCGCAATGGAGAAGCCCTGGCACTCCCAGCCAGCAATGATGAGGTCGATGGGCCCGAGGCGCGTGATGTGCTCGGCGGTAATGTCGCGAATGTCCATGGGCCAGTCAGTCTGGGCGCGGTAGAAGGCAGGCTCAAGGAAGAGGTCTGGGAAACGCTCGTGGCACAAGGCCATCTGCCTGCGGGCGACCTGCTGCGCCTTGCCATTAGGGTCCACGTAGACGTACCGCCGCACGGGGATTCCAGCCTGCAGGGTTGCCAGCAATCATGTCGCAATGCCGCCGAAGAGCTCAACAAGGACAATGCCGCCGGACGCTTGTTGAGCTGTGCGGTGTAGATAGGCGTAGGAAGGGGGCGACAGCCCAGGGCGGGATCTCAGGCCCGCGCTGGCGATGGTAGGAGCGCAACAGACTGTGCTGATGGGCCGCCATGTGGAGGGCCGCCACCGCGAGCTCTGCGTAGTGGCGAGTAAGCCAAGGAATGTGCTCGAGCAGCGGCTGCTTGCGAGCCGTGCGAGAATGCGTCTGATTAGTGCGCCAGCGCGCACGCCCATCCTGCAATGCCTCCTTGGGCACTGGGTGGTCCAGAGCCTGCGCGTCGCGCACGCACTGCTGCTGCCACCGGTCCCGCGTCCTGTAGGCGGCGTGGTGTGAAGCGGCGTGGGCCAGCTGCTCTGTGACGGTGAGCTAGGGCAGCTGAGGATGCTGATCAAAGTACGAACGCTGACGCTTGCAAAGATCCACTGGATGGGCACTGTGCAGATGGAGTGCTTGTCCCAATGTGCCGCCTGTTGAGGACGGACGAGCTGACGTGGAGCGAGTTGGACTCGCGGGCGCAGCGGAGAAAGAGATGCGAGTCGGACGCGCTCCCGCTGGCTGCGCTGCATGAGCCCTGCGCGTGTGGCGTGCGTATGAGGATGACGGTCGCGGGGGCGCGCAGCGGTGCGGGCCACCTTATGAGGAGGTGACCCAGACGGCCCGTCGCCGGCTATGTGGCTGCGCAGGACGGCGGCAGGCCAGCCAGGCGGCCTCTGGTATAATGCGTGGGCTGCAGTGGTGGAGGAAGACTGTGCGTCATGCTCACGGGTGCGGAGATTGCGCGGACCGTCATACGGCGGTGTGACTGAGCGCGGGCGCGTCTCGCGCAAAGGAGTGACCTCTCTCTCCTCGCGAAGAGGAGTGACCTCCCGTGCGTCCCTGGGAGTGTCGCGCAGAGGCGTGACCTCGCGGGCATCCCTGGTATGCTCGCGGATCGGAGTGACCTCGCGTGCGCGCCGGTCTAGTGGCATAGTGCGGCGTGCAAAGCGTAGAGCTGGCCCGGCGTAGGGGGAAGGACCTGTACGCCGAGGACCAAGGATGCTGGACCTGGCCACTGTCTGCTGCGCACATTGGCTCGCGGGTCGATGGCGGAGAAAGGAACCGTGGAGGCGCTGCTAGCGGAGGCGCAACCTGGCCAGCCTGTGCCCAGGCTGTTGCCAGCAAACAAGTGCGTGATGTCACGGCACTCGTTGCTGGTCGAACAGTCGTGCTGTATCGGACGACTAGGCCCGCTGGCGCATGGATGGGCTCAACGGGGATTGGCCGTGGTCACGTGTGAGAGAGAGCTAAAGCCAGGGGGCCTTGTAGGCTAACGTCGGACGTGGGCTGTGGGCGTGGGCGGCGGTGGCTCTGCCGACGGCTAGACTTCGGGCTCCTCTGCGGCCTCCTGGGACCAGTCCTGCCACTCCTCCTCCTCGCTGCTCAATGACGCGTCGTCGGGCCTGCCTGGGAACGCAGCCTGCCTCATGGCCTCATCCTCAGACGTGGTAGTGCGTGGCCACAAGTCGCCTGTCCTGTGCGACGGTGCGGGTGAGGGCGACTGGGAGGCCATGCGGTAGTGGATGGCGACCCCCACAGGCACGTCATGCCGTACGCGTACGTGTGATCTCAAGGAGGGTCCGCTCGTCGCAGGTCGCTGTGGCCTAGGTATGGCTGCTGCGGCTGTCGCTGCGTCATGAGCGTGCGCTGCAGCAGTAAGGGCAGCCGTGGCAATGGCGTGTGCCTCGACGGCGTCTGCCGCCATCTGACGCAACATGGCGTTATGCGCGGTGTAGATCCGCACTGTCTCTCCTACTTGAGAGCGGCCAGAGCGTCAGCCTGCTCCAGGGGCGTGAGGTGGGATCCTCCTCCTGCGTCTCCAGTAAGTCGGCGTCGACGGAGACCTCGTCATCCTCGGCTCCGCCCTTATTGGTCTGAACCACAGACCGATCGTCGTCCAGCGCCATGAAGCCGTAGAGGGCGGACTCAGCTGAGCGACGATCCAAGATGTCAAGTAGCACAGATGCAGTGCGGGTCCCCCCTGACTGCCAGTCGGGTCGATAGAAGACCTGCTCCACCCAGTTATCCACTGCGGTGTCAATAGGAAAGAGAACGTCCTGGCCAAGGAGCACGTCGAAGATCTCAGAGCGAGTGACCAACGCATGCCGGTGGATGGTCGTCTCATCCGGAGTGCAGGGCCGAAAGGTGAAGCGAAGGGCCAACCGCGTGCGCCCGGTGACGGTCTCGGACGTGCCGGCCGCGGCGTTAATTCGCGTTGGCGAATCCTCTAGGTCGGCTGACGAGAGGCCCAGCTGGCGGAAGTAGCGCAGGCTGATAAGGACTGGCTGGGCGCCAGTGTCAAACATGATGCGCTGCGGGGCCTGAGCGTTGACCAGCACGATGCCCTACGAATTATCCAAAGACGCAGCGTTAGGCGTGCTGATCATCCTGCGCTCATGCGCAGGTCGCACGGGTGAGGAGAGCACCGCGGCTGCCGCGTCTGACGTTGGCCTGCCGTCAGAGGCGCGCTGGCTGGCCCTGCGCGACTGGAGCAAAAGCTGGGTCGCCTGCCGTGTGGCCTCCATCAACACGCCGAGCTCCGTGAAGGAGCCTGCGGGCATGCGGTGAAGCGCCAGCGAGATGACCTTGGCGCTGAGCTGCACCGTGGTCATCGCAAGGACATCGTGTGAGGCGCGAAGGCCGCTAGCGCTGCTGGCGTGTCCAGCACGCGGAACGAGTGAGGCAGACGCGGCAACTCCTCCGTGCGACGCCCCTCATCCGGCCCGGCGCGAGTCTGTGCTACCGCTGGGCGTTCGGCTGCCTCTAAAACGTGCTTGCGCCGTGCGCTGCCTCCAAGGGGCACTGTGCGTGCGCAGCAGGCCAGAATGGGGCCGCACGCGGCTGCAACAGCAGGCGCAGGTGCTGGTGCAGCCGGTAAGCGAGCGGCTGGCACACCTGGCGCTGGCGAACCTGGCGCTGGTGCTCCCAGCGCGGACGCGCCTGGCGCTGGCGCACCTCGCGCTGGCGCGTGTAGTGATTTAAGTTATTATATATTAGTATGCATATATTTCAATGTTTTCAAATATATTTGGAGTGGTATTGTGTGGAGTCAAGTGTGAATAGGTACTCTAGTAACTTGGTTCATGTCCTTTGAACCTTCCAAGGCATTTTCGAAGTTAGAGGAAAGACCTAGAAGAACTCCATGTGGCAAAAGTCAGATGTGCCATTTTTAGGTCAAAAGGACATGTGTACATTATTCTAGAAAGAGGTGGCAAGTTTTGGGATGTGTTGGGTGCCAACACATCAACATACACCTTCCTAGAAATTACTTATGTAGCAAGTATATAAACAAGAGCTAGAACATAGAAAGACATTGGAGAATCACTCTTGTACTTGCCAAAATCCAGAAATATATTAACTTTCAAGAAGCCATCTCTCTTTCAAGAAGCTACCACTTGTGTTCAAAGATCTTTGTCTTGAATAGATAAAGTATTTTGTTTCACTAAGTACTTTATCTATCTGTTTCACTACAGCGCGCCTGGCGCTGGCGCGCTCGGCGCGGGTGCACCCGGCGCAGGCGTCGTGGGGGTAGCGGGAGCGAGTGTGAAATGAATCGACTTACCAAATAGGCGATTAACAATTAATAAAGATCTTTATATCAGCAAGTAATCTTTATGGTATTTCCGTTAACTGGTTTAACGGCAAAGGACAATACACTAGCAGGGAATAATACTCGTAAGTCAAATGCGAGTAAACTAGCATCAATGATGCAAATCAGTAAACTCATACATAAGCAAGGTTAGAAGACAGTGCGTATCAATGGCTTCTCGCCTTGGATTCAGATCTCTCTCAGTAAGCTGTACAAGAGAGTTGGCCTCGTTTCCGAATGCCGAACTCGAGAGCAATGCCTAGCATATGTACATGGAATGAGTTTACTGTTCAACGGTCAGTGCGATGGCACCGCCTACCCGGGAGTTAACCACGTTGGTAGGACCTCGGTTAACCAAATCCACCGCCATCTCCCATCATCCCGAATAGCCATCCATCATAGGGATGTCATCTGGCCATTCATCTAGCATACCACACTTAGATGCATATCGAGGCAGTTCGCTGCTACCGAGTACGGAAGTCAGCTGGCTGTCAAAGAATGTGTCAGCAAGCTGACTTAAGGTAACCTCAGCCTGCTACTTCCGGCCAAGTCATTAAACTGATATTAAGTATAAAGTCCAGCAGACTGATTGTTAACTAGAGTTCAGCAGGCTGAACTTATTTGACTATATTATTTAAATGAATATTATATCGACCAGTATACTGATTCATTGCAATCCCTCCAACTTATCATGTTGTCGTCTCGACAACACTATCACTAATAACAACGTGCTGTTCCTCTTATTCCCAGCCTGCTGCCCTTAGGAGGGAGATGTCCCTGAGGCCCTATGCTCAGGGGAGCCAGACCTCCTCCTGTCTTGGGGTCTTTTGAAGCCTGTTAGAGAAGGGGGTTCCGTGTAAGGACCCGGCAGAGAACGCAGTAACTGGGTTGTTTCCTCCTGCACAGTCTGAAACTGAAGGGAGGCAGCCTTCTTTTGGGCAGCCCTCAAACTGACAGGTACATATACCGGCATCCCGGAAGGATGTTGCATGACATGAGCCAAGGGTACATGCCCTCTCTACGAGGGAGATGCTGGCAGACCTCTGGCTATCTCCCGAGCAGCCCTCCTGTCTGCCCTCTCCGTCTGGGTCTCCTTGCCCGGAGATGGGCTCTGTCCTCTGGCAGTCCCCAGCCAAGTGATATCCTCCTCTTGAGCGAGTTGCGGCGGGGCCCACCCCGTCTTCTCCCTTACAGGGGATGTGGCAGGTGTCAGGATCACGGCGGGGCTAGTGTCCTCCTCCTCGCCTTCCTCCTCGTCTTCCTCCGACTCCGCCTCCTCGCCGTCCCCGGGTTCCTCTGAGACTTCTGGGGTCTCCTCTGTCCGCTGCTCCAGCTCTTCCCGAGAAAAAGAATATCCTACTGACCTTCCCCTTTTGGGTGCTGGTGGGGGCTGCTGAGTTCGGACCGCATAGAGGTCCTTTCCCCCCTGCTTACTTGCCCATTTGGCATAAGCGTGCTTCCCTTTGGAGAATGACTCTCGGGCCCTGCTTCTGTCCCCCTGCATCTCTTGGCTCATGCAGTCTCTGACTCCATCCAATCTTGGGTCCCAAGCCGCAATGTGAGGGGGCAATACTATGTTCCCCTTTAGGTCTGTCAGGAAATCCTCATCCGTCGCCCTGTCATTCTGCTGGTCCCTCATGTTGATGGTCATCCACCGCCAATCAGTGGGCTTTTGGAAGAAGGCAGCGTCTGTCTTTTTGAGAGTACAAGGGTACCAGTGCCCTGCAAAGTCCAGCTGACTGGTTTCTCTGGCCAAGAATTCCCAGCTCCTCCTCTCCACCTCATTGTACATGGCCTTGAACCTGTTGTGGGGTGTTGAGTCCTTGAAGCTGTCCGCGTCCATGGGGATCATCCTGATGACCCTATCTGTCCCCCAGATACCAGGAATCGAGACAGCTCCTGCTTCGTTCACCTGGGCCATTGCCTTGGCCTCTCCGATGGTATATCCTACCATCCTGGCGTAATCGTGGTAGAGGAGGAGCCCTGTGCCGACCTCTATATACTTGTCAAAGTTTTCGGATGTCTCCCCTTCCTTCTGGAGGATTTCCTTCTGCGACTCACTGCGACTTCTCTGGGCATACTTGAAGGCCTCCTCCAGTAGATCAAAGCCCTTGCCCAGCACCGTGTAGCGGTAGCTGCTGATTCTCCTCTGTTCTTCTTCTTCAGCCTGCTGCTTCCGCTTCTCCTCAGCTTGCCTCTCCTCCTCTGCTTTCTTAGCCTCCTCTGCAGCTTTTCTGTCCATTTCTTCCTGCCTCAGTCTGACCTGTTCCTCCTCCTTCTTCTTCCGTGCCTCCCGCTGTTGTTGGAGTCGTTGTGATTCCCGAGCGGTGATGGAAGATGATTCGATGTCTCCACGGAATTGCAAGTATTCTGCATGTGCCTCTTCCGCCCTTCGCTTCCTCTTGAGTTCCGACTTTTGAGTCATCCTGCTCAATCATAAACACAATGCAGTTAGTGAAGTCATGATGTTTTGCCGCTACTAAGTGCCCTTGATGAAGAGGGACGCGATCGGGAGAGTTCCTAGAGTGGAATACCTGGTGTGAGCGACTATAAGGAAAAATTTGGAGAGCAAGTGAGTGTGAGCGCGGGTTGAGTGGGTAATGTGGTGATCAGAGACTACCACTCCCTCCAACTTAAATTTAAAGGTGGACTGCCTGTCACAACTGTCACTAACTGTCACATCTCCCTCCAACTTATATGGAGACAGGACCTCCTGTCACCTTCCCGTGTCCACTGAAATGACTGTTAGGGAGGTGCCCCGGCCGCCCGAAGGTGGAACCGTTTCAACGCCCCTTTGGCATGGGTCAGCTGATCTTTAAATTCCCAAGTGTCCCCAGAGGCATCGTAACCCTTCCATCGGATGAGGTACTTCATGACATATTTAGACGATCGACGGACCGAGCGAGCGTCTAAAATCTCATCGACCTCATATTCCTCAGGGTCGCCGTCCCGGACAGCGGGGACCGGTCCCGGTTGGACAGGGAACCGACCTGTGAACAGTGTATCACCTTTGATGTACGGTTCCAGGAAGAAGACATTAAAGACCGGGTGACCCTTGTAGTCAGCTGACATGTTCAGTTTGTAAGCATTCTGACCGACACGACGGACCACCGAATATGGACCGACCCAGACAGGGCCAAGCTTTTTCTTGACCACACCAGGGAGGTACAGGTGCTGAGAATGCAGTTTGACTAAATCCCCCTTGGAAAATGTCAGTTCCCGACGGTGTTGATTAGCGTATTTTTGTTGGTTTTCTTGGGCCGTGTGCAAGTTTCGTTGGACTTCTGACAGGGTGTCAGCAAACTCCTGAGTTAACTGGAGGGAGACCGGGTTGTCAATCCCTTCAGGGTGAGTTAAAGATTCCCCTAGCACATCTAGAGGAGACTTAGGGACTCTACCCAGGCTGAGTTCAAAAGGAGTTTTGCCCGTTGACGCGTGCACCGCACTGTTGACCGCAAACTGAATTTGAGGCAACAGGTCATCCCAATTATCTTGTTTTTGGTTAATATATGCTCTCAGCACCTCCTGCAGAACTCGGTTAGTTCTTTCAGTCTGCCCATCAGTCTGAGGGTGGTTTGCTGTGCTGAGCAGCTGTTTGACTCCCATTAACCCCATTAAAGCTCTCCAGAACTTAGAGGTGAATTTTGAGTCTCTGTCTGAGATGATATTAGAAGGGAGCCCATGTTGGCATACTACATGGTTGTAAAACTGTCTCGCTGTTTCGAGTGCAGTCACTTTGACAGTTGTGGGGATAAAAATGACCATTTTTGTCAGTTTATCCACGACTACCAGTATTGAATCATGCCCGTTGGCAGTTCTTGGTAGTGAGACCACCCAGTCCATGGATATAGTTTCCCAGCGTCCCGCTGGGATGGGTAGCGGTTGCAAGAGACCTCCGGGTGGTGTGTGCCGAGACTTATTTCTCTGACACTGGTCACAGGACTTGACATATTTCAAGACCTCCCGGGGTAACCCCTCCCAATGATAATGTTTTGCCAGTTTGCCAACAGTTTTGGCCTGCCCCAAATGTCCACCCAGGAGACTGTCATGAGCTTGACTCAGTAAGAGAGACCTTATTTCCAAGTTATTAGGAATGACCAGCTTCAGCCTCCCTGAAGTGGTTTCAGTCGCCCAGACCCCTCCCTTCAGCTTATACCCGAGTGCAGTAGCACGACACACACCAGTAGTGGGGCTGGGCTCAAATGTTGGGTCAGAAAGGTAGGCTTTCCTAAGTTGTTCAAGGAAGGACTTTTTCACCTTTAGTGAAGTGAGTGCACACAGGACTTTATCTACAGCATGCTGACTAAAGTTCCTTTCTTGCAAGTCAGGTCTTCTAGAGAGTGCATCAGCAGGATTCAACTTCCCTGGTTTGTAGTCGATCTGGACTTGGAACTGCTCCAGCATCTGGCTCCAGCGGTTCTCCCTCCTCGACAGCTTGGACTTCTTCTGAAAGTGGGTCAGAGCTAGATGATCTGTAATCACCTTAAAAGCTTTACCATGTAAGTATGCTCTCCACTGTTTGAGTACATGAATGATAGCTAGCAGCTCTTTATCATGCACTGAGTAATTAATCTCCGCTGGATTAAATTTCATAGACTCATACAACACAGGATGCCACTCCTGCCGTACCTTACCATCCTTTGTGGTTTTGTCAGCAGGCTGCAACAAAATAGCACCCATGGCAAAGTCAGAGGCATCAGTAACCACCTGCACCGGTTTGCTGGGGTCATACACGGCTAGCACTGAGGCAAAACAAAGGGCTTCTTTAAGGGTCTGGAAGGCAGCCTGCTGCTCTTCCCCCCACACATACCCGATGTCTTTCTTAGTAAGGTCAGTCAGTTTACTGCCTTTGTGTAATAATTCTCAATAAATCTCTTATAGTAGTTAGCCAACCCGAGGAAGGATCTAACTTCAGAGACAGACTGTGGTACTGGCCAGTCCCTTATGGTCTGGACTTTCTTAGGATCCACACTGATGCCCTCTTTACTGACAACGTGGCCTAAGAATTCAATACTTTCCTTAAAGAAATCACACTTGCTCATTTTAGCATACAAGTGATTTTTCCGTAGAGTGTCCAGGACTGTCTTTAAGTGTTCAGCGTGCTGAGCTTCATCTTTAGAGAAAATTAAAATATCATCCAGGAGAACTTGCACAAACTTATCCAAATAAGGTCTGAAAATGTCATTCATAGCACCCATGAAGGTAGCAGGAGCATTAGTCAGTCCAAATGGCATCACGTTGAACTCATAGTGTCCATAACGTGTGCGGAAAGCAGTCTTGTGTTCATCCCCCTCAGCAATTCTGATTTGATGATAACCACTCTTGAGATCTATCTTACTGAACACCTTAGCACCAGACAGGGTATCAAGCAAGTCCTTGATCCTGGGTAAGGCATACTTGTTCTTTACTATAATTCTGTTCAGGGCTCTGTAATCCACACACATCCGCAAACTGCCATCCTTTTTCTTAACAAATAGGATAGGTGCGCCGTAAGGTGATTTACTGGGAGAAATATAACCATTTTCCTCAAGCTCTGCAATCTGTGTTTTCAACTCCTCGCTCTCCACATAAGACAAGCCATAAGTGCGTTGCCAAGGTGGCTGGCTCCCAGGTAATAGATCAATCCTATGATCTACTTCCCTTTTAGGGGGTAGTCCTGGAGGCAAATTAAATACATCAATGTACTGAGCAACAATTTTTGCAGCAGCAGGGTGCTTCTGAGGGCTTACCTTTTTCTCAACCACTTCTTCAGATTGAGGAGGTACCTCTCTTAGCAGCAGACAGAACATTCTGTCCTCCTTCTGGTTCCAGCTTTTGACGAACTCCATTGCATTCAGCAACTTGCATCCTTCTGGAAGCCTCTTCTTTTCCTTCATTTGCCATCCACACAGGACAAGAGGAAGAGCACTGGTGGGTGCCAAGTCAGTCTGCCCATCACTGGCTCCTCTCACTTTAACTGTACCTCTGCTCCAACACACTTCAGCTTGATGTCTATTAAGCCAGGACCTGCCTAGCACGAGATCATAAAAGCCAGTGTTGAGTACCTCAAATGTAAGCGTTTCAGTTAGAACTGCAATGCCAGAACCTAACTGGACCTCAATAGGCTTGGTTATAACTCCTCCCGGGATACTTGAGGCATCTCCAAGGAATATTTTTCTATTCCCTTGGGTGACAGTAGGCAGCCTTAGCCGCTTAACTAAGTCCTTGTGAATAAAAGTATGTGACGCCCCTCCGTCAACAAATGCCCTCACCTTCCTACCTGCAATCATGCAATGCAGTAGGATAGGGGGGACTGTCTTTTCCTGACTTTCGCATTGTTCTCCTGACGTAGCAAAGAAATGTTGGACATCAGGTGGAACAAGAGCATCCAGAGTGTGCACTCTCTGGACGTCTATATTACTGATGGTCTCCTTTATCTGTTTGTCAGGCATGCATAGTGAATCCAGTTCAGCAGGACCCATAATACCTGCTACGAGGGCAGCTAGTGACGACTCACTATCTCTAGCATCCTCACAGTCAGTAGACTGGATTACTGACTGTTGCTGTCTTTTAAAGGCTGGTCTTTTCTCTCGACCTTAGGCAGGTGCTTGACCGGACACTGTTCTCTGTAGTGGCCTTTCTGCTGACAATGGTAGCAAGTAGATTTTGCTGAGGCTGGTCTCGGCTTAGTCCTACCACCACCCCTTCCATAGCCACCTCGAGAGGGACCACCTCTACCTCTAGACTGAATAGCATTGTACTCATACTCATATTCATCACCCTGATTATCCTCAGCCTGGTCTCCTTCAACTGCATTGTAGGAACCGTGGGGCTTTTTGACAATCTTAGACACCAAAGCGTTACTCTGGCGCTTGTGATTGAACTGCTGCTGATCCCAGGCGTCAGCATCCTGGATCAAGTCAGCCAGTTTCTCATACTTTTTCTCAGCAAAATGACCAGAGACCTCGGATTTCAAGCCATACCTGAAGTATGCTATCCTATACCGTTCTGGCAAATCAGGCTGCTTCATCATGTTCTCTTGGAACTTTTGAGCAAACTCAGCAACTGAAGTGGTCTGCTTCAGTGTCAGGGAGATCATCGCATAGATAGCTTTCTCCTGCTGGTTGATGACATCAAACTTCTCATGCAACTTCTCGACAAACTCTACCCACGTAGGGTCACCGAGTTGCCGAGCCTTACGCTCTTCCTTCCAGTAAAGCCACCAGTCTGCGGCACTGCCTTTCAGTAGCGCACCGGTGTGCCTGACCTTCTCGTAATCTTGCAGTTCTGGGTAGTTCTCCAGCCACTGCTCAACATCCGCGAGAAACTTGATCAGGTAATATTTTCTGTTTCCCTCAGGATCATAGTCCTGGGGAGGTTTCGGCTTGGGCTTACTAGGCCCTCGGCCACCACCACTAGTGGTGTGAGACCCCAGTTGGTCTCTGTCCCGGAGTAGGGACATTATGATTCTTTTGTCCTCCTGCTGGGACTGATACATGGTCGCCATTTGCGACTGCATCTGAACGAACAATGCTCCCAAGTCTACATTTTGGGGTGGTAGATTAGCAAATGCAGCAGCAGCATTGGCATCTACTCGCTGAGTAGTGTCCTCAACAGTCCCTCTCGCTCCTGCAGCAGCAATTCCTGCCGCATTCAGCCGGTCACGTATTTGACCTAGGGGTACGTTGAGTTGTACAGCAGGGGGTGGGTTCAGAACATTGGCCCTTGATGCCATAAGTTCTTCAACAGTGCGCTCGTCAGCTGGCTGTCCTTCCCTCCTTTGTATATCTTCAGCGGCCTTTGCTACTTGTTCAGCTTCTAGTCTGGCTATCTCCTCCTCAGCTTGCTGAGCTGCGACTGAGGCAATAGCAGCTGCCTCATCTGCAGCCTCCCTAGCTGCAGTATCCGCTACTGCTTCCGAATAGGTACGGTTTCCCGCTACATGGCTTTCCGCCTGGTTTTCGACATTCTCGTTATCCTGGTTCTCCATGTCTCGGGAGTTGCTAGTTTGAGACCTTGTCCTTACCATACAAAGAAGACTGTGATAACTGCTCCGATACCACTGAAATGAATCGACTTACCAAATAGGCGATTAACAATTAATAAAGATCTTTATATCAGCAAGTAATCTTTATGGTATTTCCGTTAACTGGTTTAACGGCAAAGGACAATACACTAGCAGTGAATAATACTCGTAAGTCAAATGCGAGTAAACTAGCATCAATAATGCAAATCAGTAAACTCATACATAAGCAAGGTTAGAAGACAGTGCGTATCAATGGCTTCTCGCCTTGGATTCAGATCTCTCTCAGTAAGCTGTACAAGAGAGTTGGCCTCGTCCCCGAATGCCGAACTCGAGAGCAATGTCTAGCGTATGTACATGGAATGAGTTTACTGTTCAACGGTCAGTGCGATGGCACCGCCTACCCGGGAGTTAACCACGTTGGTAGGACCTCGGTTAACCAAATCCACCACCATCTCCCATCATCCCGAATAGCCATCCATCATAGGGATGTCATCTGGCCATTCATCTAGCATACCACACTTAGATGCATATCGAGGCAGTTCGCTGCTACCGAGTACGGAAGTCAGCTGGCTGTCAAAGAATGTGTCAGCAAGCTGACTTAAGGTAACCTCAGCCTGCTACTTCCGGCCAAGTCATTAAACTGATATTAAGTATAAAGTCCAGCAGACTGATTGTTAACTAGAGTTCAGCTGGCTGAACTTATTTGACTATATTATTTAAATGAATATTATATCGACCAGTATACTGATTCATTACAGAGTGCGGCCGCTCTTGAGCATGCCTGCGCAGTCGCCGGCGCAGGTGCCAGGCCTGCTGGCTTAGCTGTCGGTGCTGGCGCTGCCTCGGCGACTGGAAGGCCGCCAGGTGGCACTGGCCCACCTGGTACTGGCGCCGTGAGATGCGTTGGCTCGGGTCCTCCTGCACCTGGCGCCTCGGCGAACGCTGGTTCCTTGGCCGGAGCGGCTGCAAATGCCAGCGCCGCTTCGGGCGCAGGCGCTTCGGCTGCTGGCACGAACGCCGTAGCTGGCGCAGGCTTGGCTGCTGGCAGCCTGACAAGTGGCGCTTCAAGGACGCCCTTGGGCCCGCAAGGTTGCGTCGCCCGACTGGTGTCGGTGTCGGTATCGGCTGCCCCAAGCAAGGTATGTGGCGCCCTCCAGGTAGCGCGCATGCTTGCGGGGACCCTCGCCACGCTTATCGCAAAGGCCCAAGGATTTTGTGCGCAGCCAGGGTTCAAGCCCTGGCTTTGCGTAGCCGTGTGCGTGCCGTCGCAGCTCCGAACGAAGATACGGCCGCGCAGCGCGATCAAGGATATCGCCCCCTGAGTCGGGATGGCAATCGCGGCTGCCAGATCTGCGCTGGCTGGGCCGGACCGCAGGCGCGTGCCAAATGGCGGCACGTGTGCGCAGCTGCTGTACGCAGCGGCTGACGTGGCTGCCGTGAGGTGGTCGCGTGGTTGGCTGCTGAGCGAGCCTTGCAGTGCGGTGCGCGGTGTGTGCGGGCGTGTGCAGGCATGCGCAAGTGTGCAGCTGCCGTCAGGCAAAGTCTCGCCAGCCGCGAACGCGTTAGGTGCGACGGCTGCTGGCGTGGCTGCTGGCGCGGCTGCCAGAACTGGCGCAGGTGCGGTTGCTAGGAGGCTGCCAAGTGGCGCCTCCCAATTGCTCCTGGGGTTGCGGGGGCGCGTGGCCGGTCTGGCATCCAGGTCCGTGTCGGCTACCTCGGGCGCCGCTCGTGACGCCCTCCCCCTGGCGCGTGCGTATGCCGAGGCCCCCCTAGCGCGAATTGCGTTTGCGCGGGAGTTTTGTGCGCAGCCAAGGTTTAAGCCCTGGCTTTGCGCGACCGTAAACGTGCCATCGGCGCTCCGCCCGGCAGTTTGGCTGCACAGCGTAGTTAGGGATGCCCTCACCTAACTAGGAATAGCGATTGCGGCTGCCGGATCTGCGCTGGCCGCGCCGGGCTGCGTGCGCGCGCCACGTGGAAGGACGTGTGCGCAGCTGGCGTGCGCACCTACTGCTGTGGTTGCCGGGCTACGGTCCCGTAGCTGGCTGCCCGCCAAGCCTTGCGCCACCGTGTGCGGCGTGAGCGTACGCGTGAGAGTGCAAGTGTGCGCGTGGCTGACGACGGGAGCGGCACGGCCTGCCGAACACATGGCAAGTGTTGGCGCCTGCTGAACCCGGCTGCTTGCAGTCGCCAGCAGGGGGCGATCATCCCGACGTTGCCGGCTGGTGCGTACATCTGCGCACGGGCTGGCGATGCGTAGAGCGAGGGGCGTTGCAGCCATGTGTGCTGCATTTGTGGTACTTAGCTGGCGAGTGCGCCCCGTTGCGACAGCTGTCGCTGCGCAGACTGCCGAAAACACTGTTGACGTCAGCAGGGCGGCACAGGCCAGAGGGGCTGCTGGAGCCTGCGGCTGTGCTGGCGTGTGTGCCGGACCGTCAAGGGGCGCGTCGGGAGCTGCAGCGTCCGTGACGCATGGTAGCGGGACCGCGTGAGCTTGCAGCCTGCCATCTGGCAGCCGGATTGGACGAGTGCAGTTGCTGCTGACGGACATCAGCGCAGAGTGCGCAGGTCTGGCAGAAGCGTCTGCGCAGACGTCTGCGGCGCTGGTCGCCGTAGCTTTGTCAAGGGGCGGGCGCGTGCGAGGCTGCAGCGCTGCTGTAGCGCCAGGTGCCAGCCTCTGGGGCTGCCACGTGTCGGCGTCGTGAAAGTGCGCAGGAGCTGCGCAGACGCCAGCTGTGGGAGCTGGAGCGTTGGACGGCGAGACGCGTGCGAAGAGGGCTCCGCACGCGTCGTAACTGCCGGTGGCGACGAGACCACGGAGTTCGGCGATCTCTGTATTGGCCTCTACGAGGGCGTCGCTGACGTCGTCAAAACTGTAGTAATCAACTCCGGGAGTCAGTGCGGCGTCCATCGTGGCCGTGGCTGCCGTCCTCGAGGGGCGTCCACCCTTGCGAGGGTCACGCATGCCCCGAAGTCCTGCTGCGGGCGCAGGGCCGTCACGAGCGCGTCCGTTCTCAACGTCGCGCTTCTTCTGCAGGCATACGATCTGCAGGTGGCCGGCCTTGCCACAGTAGGTACAGTCACCGGGCTTGCCATCTTGCAGAATTGTGCAGTTCTAGCGAGAGTGGCCCGTCTTCCCGCAAGACCAACAGGGGTCGCTCGTCGTGGCGGCCATGGATGTGCGGCCACGCGATGCCCCGCGCTGCTGGGTCTGCTGGGACAGCTGAGAGCGCTGGGGCTGCTGCTGCTGCTGGGGCTGACGAGCCGAAGCTGGGCGCATCGTCGTGGATGGCAGCACCGAAGACTCCTGGCGTACGCTCGTGGACTCAAGGCCTACACGGTTGCTAATGTTGCTCTGTGCGGCGGCCAAGCTCTGCTTCTTGACTGAGAGGTAAGCGTCCTCCAGCGAGTACTTGGAGCCGATGTGGTAGATGAGAGGAGCCATGGCGTGCTCCCTCAATGTGGCTCTACGGCGCGCAAGAAGATCTCCTTGCTCTCTCAAATAATCTTCTTGCGCTGCTCATGCTTGACGTGACGGGTTTGGACAAAGCAATGAGAAGAATCATGAAGATGTGCGTACACAGGAGGACTCCTGTCCTATCGTAGCGTGTGCGCTCTTGAGTGATCTTCTGTCGTAACGCATGCGCTGCTGCAACAGGTGCAAGCAAAGTACACGCACGGCGTGCTTGTTGCATCCAAACTTCTCCTATTCTCAACCTTCATTCCACCTTCTCTCTTCTCCCTCTCCCTCTCTCTCTCTCTTTGTGATGTTCTCCTGCTGCACCAAGTTTGGCTGGAGCGTGCACGCGCACCACCACAGCGTGCCCTTCCGCTACTGACGGCCTCAATCCCATCAGCCCCGCCATGGCTGCCTTCGCCGCCCTCTTCCACGCCCTCTTCTATGTAAGCACTGGATTGGGAAATTTTCTCTGTTCCCTGCTGAAAACCACAGCTTGTGGTGACCTGGCGTGGCCGTCGGAGGCGAGAGACACAGCCGGCTGCTCTGGGTGCCACCATGCCCTTTTGCATATACATGTGTGCGCGCGCGTGTGCGTGCGTGTGTGTGTGTGTGTGTGTGTGTGTCTATGCTCGAGCTCCAATGCGGACACGTGGTTGCTTCCAAGTGTGCGTGCGACGATGCGCGGGTGGGTGCGTGTGTTGCTTGGGATCTTTAGGTTTGTCTGAGGTCTGAAGGTCTGCCTGTCTGTTTGTTTCTGCTGCCTGTCTGCCTGTCTGCGTGTCCCCCCATCTGTTTGTCAATCTCTATTTGCAAGTATGATTTTTCTGTCTCCCTTGCCGATGTGTCAGTCTCTCGTGTACCTCTGTAATGCTCGTCTTTCGGTCCGTTTGTCTTCAAGCCTGTCACACTGGCTGTCTCCATGTAGGTTCTCAGTCTGTTTATCTGTTCGCCTGTCCGCCTACCCCTCCCTTCAGCTGCTCCCATGTTGATCTATTTTATCTACCTTCAGCTTGTTCACAAGCTTATAGTCCCTGATGTGCTTTGTTTTCCCTCCCCTTATCCCCTATTTCCCTTCTCCCTTTCCCCTGCTTCCCTCAGGGGGCAATGGCCGTGGCTCCTGTGGGCCCCTACTTGCCCTTCCAACATGTTCAGGTCGTTGTTCCGGCTGTGCCAGGCTATCTGGAAATGCCGGTGCCTCTAGCCGCAGCCGCAGCAGCAGCAACAACACGAGGGACAGCAGCAGGGTCAGCAACAGAGAGGGCAGACTGGAGGAGGGAGTCCAATGGCAGGCAGGGGGGCGATTTGACTCAAACAGGAAAGAAGGGGAAAGGAGGGCAGTGCTGACTTGGAGCCATCTGAGGGCCTCTCATTTCACTTAGGACCGGGCGGCTGGGGCAGCACGAATGCTCGGAGAGACCTCGATGGACGGCCCGGGGCGGGTGGCACCTGTCGTTCCCACGGCCCAGTTGCTGCGGGCCGGGGCCGTTGGCAGCACGACATTTGTTGAGGACATGAACGTGATGGACAAAGTGGTTAGGGTGACAGTCACGAAGGAAGCGGCAGCTGTCGACACTTGGATTTGTGTCCACGTCCTGAAGATAAGCAGCTGCTATGATGCTCCCTTGCCTGCTGGGGAAGCCTCTCCCTGTCCCTTTGCGGCAGCAGGAGGAGGAGCAGGGGGGCAACCAGCAGCACCAGCAAGAGCATCAAAAAGAGCGGGCAAAGGCCAGAACATGCGTGGGGTCCTCGCCGCTGGCGATGGCGACAGCGGCAGCGGCAGCGGAGGAGGAGGAGGAGGAAAGAGGGGGGTGATACGGCTGGGCATGGATGTGGAGTGCCGGCCGAATTTTGTGCGGTGCTACTCGCTGAACCCCGCGGCCCTTCTGCAGCTCTCCCTCCGCCACCTTTGCCTCATCGTTTAGCTCCTCCATCTCGACGATGTGCCCGTGCGCCTCGCCGCCCTCCTTGCCTCGCCGCGTACGCACCTGGGCGGCGTGGGCGTGCGCGAAGACGCGCGCAAGCTCCTGCAGGACCACGGCCTGCGCTGCGGGGGGGTTTCAGGTTGAGCTTGGGCCGCGCGCGGTGGCGGCACTGGGTCGCCTGGAGCTGTCACGCGCGGGGCTGAAGACGCTGGCCGCTGAGGTGCTTGGGAAGAGCATGCGGTGCTCCAAGCGCGTAACGGTGAGCGACTGGTTCAGGGAGGCGTTGAGGCCTGCACAGGTGCAGTACGCGGCAACTGATGCGTGGGTCTCCTTTGCTCTCTTGGAGAGGCTGGGCGGCGGCAGCGAAGGGGGCGATGGCGACACCGGTGCGGCCAGTGCGGGCGGGAGGGCATGAGAAAGGGCGGGGGCGAGAACGGTGGTGGCAGGGGCGGAGTCGGCGGCGGCAGGAAAGATGCTGCAAGTAGTGGCGGTGCGGGCGGTGGCCAAGGCGACGTTGGTGAGGGCGGCGGACATTCTGGCGACGGCGAGAGCAGTAACAAGTAGTGGTGGTGCAGGCGGGGGTTAAGCGGCAGTGATTGAGGCGGCGGCGGGGGCGGTTGCGGCGGCGTGATTCTGGGAGCATTGCTGGAAGTAATGGTGGTGCTAGCGGGGGCTGTGGCGGCGATGGTCAGGGTGGCGGCGTGCGTGCTGGCGGCGGCAGGTGGCGGAGGCCGGGGCAAAGGTGGCGCAGGCAGGGGCAGGGATGGCACAGGCGTGGGAAATGCAAGTACGCTGATGGTGACGGGAGAGTGGACAAGCTTTTTGTTGGCTGAGTATATTGGATGCTTTTGCTTACTCTCCGTCTCTATCGAGAGAGGTTCTAGCGGGCGGGCACCACGCAGCGCAGGCCGTGAAAGTTCCGGGAGTGGTAGAGAGTTATTCTCGTACTAGGCTCTCTCAAAAATTGTCAAACTGCCCCGTGGAGAGGGTGTTAGGCACGGCAAGGTCGCTTGTTGCGCACTCAAGGGGGTCATGGCGGGGGTCGTTTCAGGGTTCCTCTTGTTAGGTGTAGGGTAACAGCAGCGTTCTGTGTGTTAGAAAATGACTAGTTTGGGCATCTGTAGGAGTGTTTAAGATTTAGTGGCAGCTCTTAAAGGCCTGGTAAATACTTATATTAGTCTCCAGTGACGGAGTTTCAGAGTAGGCTAAGTGCTATATTGTCAAAGGGTGCTTGCATGTAAGAATGAAGTGTATTACGAATCCTTGCTTATTACGGTGGGGTCGAATCCTAGTTTAAATATCATAGCTGAGAATGTTTATATTGTAATTGGTATGACGCCTTTATGTAATTTGTAGTATGGGGCCTTTACTACAGGCCAGATAGTTACAGTAGTGCTAATAGTATCAATAGTATCATAGATGATACAATTTTGTTAACGCCATCTATAGATCTAGCACTATTGATAGTATTAACAGGTTCAATAGTAGTTTTCATGTTATAAGGTAGGGCCACTTAGATATGTCACGTTTGGATCTTTGGTAAAGTCCAAGTACTTTCGGTTGGGCTAAAGTCTATTTACAAGTAGAGGGCAACAACTTATATTGGCCAAGAGAAGACACGATGTGTGCGCAGCTTAGCTGTGCATATTTGTCTTGGCATGCTTGATTATTGGAGCAACAAAAAAATTCGACTTAGATTAGATCAGAAGATGGGTAGCCATGTTGCCTTTTGAGTAGTTCGTTAATGATATACATCAAGTAAATTCACTAGATTTTGAAGTTCTTGACTGGTTAAATTCCTTCAAAAGCAAGCAAATTGACCAATTTTCACGTTGACGTAATCCTCGAGTGTTGGGAACCTCAAGCCAAAATGGGGGCTGCGGTCATATTTAGAATCAAAATTATCCCCTGCTATTAGAACCTATGTTCAACAAAGTAATCAACAATTTCATGGTCACTGGTCATTCTTTCATACAAATTTGAGTCCAACTTGCTTTTCTAGAAAATATTGGCAATTAAAGACAAGAGCTGATAAGAAGCACTGTATGTCCATCTACAAGATGTAATGAATTGTTATGTTATGCAACGTCCAAAACTACACGCATATCCTACACGGACATATGAATTCCTTGTAAGCAAATCTGGCATACAATTTGTGTACAAACGCTTGCAAGTAGCACTACAAAAACTTATAACCTCTTGAGTCTTGCAGCTTGGATCATTCAAGAGCTTCGTTCCAAAGGAGTGAATATATACCACAACCTGACCTAGCAAGAATTTGCAATCTTCCTCATACCGAAGGTGAACTATGAAGCGCATATAGGTGGTGGGAAAGAGCTGTCCTCTTCACCCGAAGTTCCCCTGTTTGACCTCAAGTATTTTAGCTGCTTTCTAGGCCATAATTTGCTTGTTGTAAACTACATCCATCGTAACATCCCTCCTTAGTTTCCAGGTGTAGTGATTTGAGTTATTATATATTAGTTCGCATATATTTTAATGTTTTCAAATATATTTGGAGTAGTATTGTGTGGAGTCAAGTGTGAATAGGTACTCTAGTAACTTGGTTCATGTCCTTTGAACCTTCCAAGGCATTTTCGAAGTTAGAGGAAAGACCTAGAAGAACTCCATGTGGCAAAAGTCAGATGTGCCATTTTTAGGTCAAAAGGACATGTGTACATTATTCTAGAAAGAGGTGGCAAGTTTTGGGATGTGTTGGGTGCCAACACATCAACATACACCTTCCTAGAAATTACTTATGTAGCAAGTATATAAACAAGAGCTAGAACATAGAAAGACATTCCAGAATCACTCTTGTACTTGCCAAAATCCAGAAATATATTAACTTTCAAGAAGCCATCTCTCTTTCAAGAAGCTACCACTTGTGTTCAAAGATCCTTGTCTTGAATAGATAAAGTATTCTGTTTTACTAAGTACTTTATCTATCTGTTTCACTACAGTGGTATCGGAGCTAGGCACTTTGGTAGCACAAGAAGATGGCCGATCCTCAAGACCAACAGCAAGCTTTCGAAGGAAGCCCTTCCTCTCCAAGACACCCTCCTCCAGCGCCGATGGGAGAGCCCACTCAAGAAAATCTGCAACAACAAGAAGCACCACAAGGAGGAGCACACCCTCCTCCAGCGTCGATGGGAGAGCCTACTCAAGGAAATCTCCAACAACAAGAAGCACCACAAGGAGGAGCACCGTCAAATCCCGTGGCAGCCGCTATAGCAAAGTTGACCCCACCACAAGGAGTTCCCGCAAATGAGTGGGCAGCCTTCCTAATGACCGTCCACAACCAAGTGGGCTTGGCCACCTATGAAGCAACCGTGCAAGCGTCAAGAGAAGCTATGGCTGCCATGGTTGCCCCTATTGCGAGCAATGCTCAAAATCCAGCCCCGGCTCAAGCGCCTCCACAAGAGCCAACGAGAGCAAGGAAACTCATCAAGCCCGGCAAACCCGACACTTTCAACCCCGGGAAAGGTGCCAACCTGAATTTATGGCTCTACCAAGTGGAGACGTACCTCGCATTCCTTGAAGTACCCGAGGAGGACTACGTTCCCTTTGCCGTTACCTTACTTAGAGGAGCAGCAACATCATGGTGGCGTAACTATCAAGCGGCTATATATCAAGCTATGGCGCACCCCATGCTCGGCCAAGAGCCCCCACCATCATATGCAAGATGGGCAGATTTTCGTGAGGCCCTCAAGAAGCAATTCATGCCCATCAATGCGGAGAAGATTGCCCGAGGAAAGCTCCACCATCTCAAGCAAACGACGTCCGTTCAAGAGTATACATCCAGATTTCACGCCCTCACTCTTGAGATCCCCAACATGTCTCTCGAGGAGAAGATTGACCGCTACATCTTTGGCCTCAAACCCAAGGTGGCAAAGGAAGTGGAGTTACGCGACTTGACGGACTTCTCAAAGATCATTGAAGTGGCCCAAAAGGTGGATACCTTGGATTTCAAGCACTCCGTGCCTTCATCTTCACGGGTACCGACGACGCGGGTGTACGCAGCCCCTTCCACATCCGAATCTGGACCCACACCCATGGAAATCGGAGTTATTAAAAGGGACCCCGCGGCTGCCCGGAAGAGTGGAAGACCCTCCAATGACACTTATGATGCAAGAAACCAGCAAGGAGTGAAAGCAAGACTCTCCCCGGCTGAAAAAGAAGCTCTCATGACGGCTGGACTATGCTTTTATTGCAAGGAAAAGGGCCATCGTGCACTTTCATGCCCCAAAAAGTTGTCAAAAAACGGACAGCGCCGGTAGGCCAGGAGCCTACCACCCCAAGACCCACTTCACGAGAAGGCAACACGCCAAGTGAGGTGGAGACCCCCGTTGAAGACGACGTTCCAGCCCCAATGAGTTTGAGAGGTTACCTTGGAGGAGAGAAGGTCCACATCTTGGTGGATAGCGGAGCTCAAGGCAACTTCATTGCTGCAGATTTTGCCACCAAGCACGGTATTACTATGCGAACTCTTGACCACGACGAGGAGATTATGATGCCCGATGGATTCTCCTATACTACCCCTTCCAAGAAGACGTACCCCTTGGCACTCTCTATCAAGTCCTTCAAGGATAGAGTAGTGTTCTCCCCCATGCAATTGGGCAAGTACGACGTCATCCTAGGGACGCCTTGGTTGACCAAGCACAACCCCCAAGTTGATTGGAGGACCGGTACTATCAAGATCAAGAATGACATCACTTCAAGAATCTGTATTTTGCGCGCAATCCAGAATATCCAGACCCAAGACATCCAGAAGCCGGCACACGAGATACTATTGTCCGCCCTCCAACTCAAGAGACTTGTGAGGAAGGGACACGAGCTTCTTTTGGCCTTGATCACGCCAAAAGACATCAAGAAAGACATCGAGAGTCAAGAAGGCAGCCCCGTTCCCAAGGAGATACAAGAAGTCTTAGAGGACTACAAAGAAGTGTTCTCCCCGGAATTGCCCAAGGGCCTACCCCCCAAAAGATTCGTAGACCACAAGATAGAGTTGGAGCCCGGAAGCAAGCCCATCTCTCGGCCTACGTTCAAAATGTCATACACGGAGCTAGACGAAGTCAAGAAGCAAATCAAGGAGCTACTGGAGCATGGCTTCATTCGACCTAGCAAGTCGCCATTTGGAGCCCCGGTGCTATTTGTCAAGAAGAAAGATGGTACCTTGAGGATGTGTGTGGACTATCGCGCCCTCAACAAGATCACCATCAAGAATCGATACCCGCTGCCGCGCATGGATGAGCTCATGGACCGGCTGGTTGGAGCCAAGTACTTCACGAAGATTGACTTACGGAGCGGCTACCACCAGATTCGCATCGCAGAACCGGACATAGAGAAGACGGCATTCAGGACAAGATATGGACATTTTGAGTTCATGGTCCTGCCATTTGGACTCACCAACGCGCCAGCAACTTTCATGACTATGATGAACACCATATTTCAGCCCATGTTGGACAGATTTGTGGTGGTATTCATCGATGACATCCTTATCTACAGCAAGACCCTTGAAGAGCATGCGAGACACTTGAAAGAAGTCCTTGAAGTATTGAAGCAAAACAAGCTATTTGCGAAGGAGTCAAAGTGCGAGTTTGCCAAACAAGAAGTGGAGTTCCTAGGTCTCCACGTGACTGCTGATGGCATCAAGATGGACCCCAAGAAGACCACGGTGGTGGAGGAATGGCCAACCCCCACGACCAAGAAAGAACTCCAGTCATTCTTGGGATTTGCCAATTGGTACAGAAAATTCATCCAAGGCTTCTCGCACATAGCAGCCCCCCTGACAGATCTACTCAAGAAGGACAGGCTATATACATGGACCGAGAAAGAGGAAGAGGCATTTCAAGAGTTAAAGCGAAGATTGACCACATCCCCGGTGCTCACACTCCCAAGTCCAAACCCAGATTGGCCCTTCCACGTCATCACCGATGCATCTTCCTATGCAATAGGAGCAATCCTGCTTCAAGACCAAGGCAAGGGACTGCAGCCCATCGCCTACGAGTCAAGGAAGCTAAATCCAGCCGAGCAAAATTATACAACCACGGAGCGAGAGGCATTGGCGATTGTACATGCCTTGAAGGTTTGGCGCTGCTACGTTGAAGGACGCAAAGTACTGGTCACCACGGACCACGAGGCGTTAAAGCACCTCCAAACGCAGCCGTATCTCTCAAGGAGACAAGCAAGATGGAGCGGATACTTGCAACAATACAACATCACGATTCAGTACCAGCCCGGCAAGACAAACCCGGCTGACCCCCTCTCAAGACTGCAATTAAATGCAGTGATAGTATCCCTCAAGACAGATCTGGAAGCTCGATTTTCAGCCGCCTATGAAAGAGACCCTTACTACAAGGACGGAGAAGCAGCCTTGGACCCATGCAAGAAGCAAGAAGGCAATTATTGGGTGAGGCAAGATACGGGCCAGAGATGTGTTCCTAATGACTTAGACCTCCGGCTCTTGCTTCTACGAGAAGCACACGACAACCCTCTTGGAGGACACTTTGGAATCCTAAGGACCACGGGCGTTCTAGCTAGGACTTATTGTTGGCCAGGCATGTCTAAGCAAGTCAAGGAGTACTGCAGGAGCTGTGACACATGCCAAAGAATCAAGCCATCATCGCAAAAGGCGGGAGGACTCCTCCAACCACTACCAATCCCCGAAAGACAATGGACGGACATCTCAATGGACCTTATCGTGGACTTGCCCGTGACACCTCGAGGCCATAATGCAATACTCACGGTGGTGGACAGACTTACCAAGATGGCTCATTTTATTCCCACGACGACTAAGGCTACAGCACCACAACTTGCAAGACTCATCTTTGACAACATCTTCCGACTCCATGGACTACCATCAAGAATTGTGTCAGATAGAGATCCAAGATTCACAAGCCATTTCTGGAAAAATCTCTTCAAGAACTTGGGTACATCGCTGGATATGTCTACTGCCTACCACCCACAATCAGATGGGCAAACCGAGCGTATGAATCGTACCCTAAAGACCTCTCTAAAGGCCTACGTGTCTACCCTCGAGCAAGACTGGGACATGTACTTGACCCCCCTCGAGTTTGCCTACAACAACACTACGCAGGCCTCTACCCAAGAGTCCCCATTCTTCCTCAACTATGGCTTCCATCCGACCACGCCACTGAGCTTCACGGCTGGCCATGATGAAGTACCTGCAGCCACAGATTTTATGGAGACATTAGAAGCAGCCCTTACAGCAGCGAAGAAAGCTCTACAACACGCGCAAGATGCTCAAGCAAGAGTGGCGAACAGATCCAGAAGAGAAATTACGTACAGAGTGGGTGACAACGTGTTACTATCATCCAAGAACATTTCCCTGAACAACAGGCCTGCCGGCAGCAAGTTCTCTCCCAAGTATTTGGGACCCTTCAAGATTATCCAGCAAGTCAACCCCGTTGCTTTCAAGCTAGAACTTCCCCAGACTATGCACATCGACCCCGTATTCCACGCTTCCCTCTTCAAGCCATATGTGCAACCCGACAACAAGTTCCCAGGACGTGTGACAACCCCACCAGCCCCAACAATAGTGGATGATCATTTGGAGTACGAAGTGGAAGACATAGTGGCTATGAGAAATTTCAGGAGACAGCAGCAATACTTGATCAAGTGGAAAGGATATCCAGATTCGGAGAATAGTTGGGTGGCGGCGCACTACCTTGACAAAGTTCAGAGAAAGTTGAAGCGCTTCCATGCCGCCAACCCCCATCTTGGACCAGCCCCAAGTCTCTCTACTAGAAGCCCGAAGACTTCAGGGAGGCAGCCTGCCACCATCAAGAAGCAGCAGAAGACCCCTTGGAGGCAGCCTGCAAGAACAAGAAAGAGGAAAAATTGACATTAGACACTCTTCTCTTCTCGCAGTTTCTGGACAGAAAACTAAAACTGCTACTGGTAATAGGTCTCTGCATAATAAATTCTGAAAATTTACCTGGCTGTAGTCCATGAGTAGCCGGTCATTTAGAGTCCAAGTTTGCTCAATTTGGAGCACTGGTGAGAGAGATATGATGCTCTAAGTAGAAGGGGGTCAGGCTGCTGGCATTGTTAGGACAGAATATGCCTTCTGACATTGTGCCTTCCCCTGAACTTGGAATGCTCTGAAACTCAAGACTCTGGTAGAACATCTTACAGCGCCCAGTTTGAGACTTAGTTTGCAGAATTTGGAGAAGTATAGAAGGACTTATGATTTTCAGAAGTTTCTGCACAGATTTGGAGGAGTGCCTACTCTCTCAGCTCTCAACGACACTCCAGAAATGAGAATGCTCTCAAATTTGGTGACCCGGTAGAGTTCTCCGACGCGGTCCGTCTGGCACTCGAATTTTCAGATTTGGAGCAGTTCTGTGGCCGCTATGAATTTTTGAGTTCGTGGCAGATTCTGGGCCAACTTGTACAATTTTCTTTATCATTAAGGAGTAGGCTAGCCAATAAGGTCACACCACCTACGACCTTGCCTAGTCTACCTTACATGTGTAGCACCTGACTTGGCGCCTTTGACTAGTCCTCTTCACATGTGTGGCATCTGACTTGAAACTGTTGACTAGTTTGCTCCACATGTGTAAGACCTGACTTGACGCGCCGAGACGTCGCTTTTTCTATCGGGGGGGTGATGTAGTGATTTGAGTTATTATATATTAGTTTGCATATATTTTAATGTTTTCAAATATATTTGGAGTAGTATTGTGTGGAGTCAAGTGTGAATAGGTACTCTAGTAACTTGGTTCATGTCCTTTGAACCTTCCAAGGCATTTTCGAAGTTAGAGGAAAGACCTAGAAGAACTCCATGTGGCAAAAGTCAGATGTGCCATTTTTAGGTCAAAAGGACATGTGTACATTATTCTAGAAAGAGGTGGCAAGTTTTGGGATGTGTTGGGTGCCAACACATCAACATACACCTTCCTAGAAATTACTTATGTAGCAAGTATATAAACAAGAGCTAGAACATAGAAAGACATTCCAGAATCACTCTTGTACTTGCCAAAATCCAGAAATATATTAACTTTCAAGAAGCCATCTCTCTTTCAAGAAGCTACCACTTGTGTTCAAAGATCCTTGTCTTGAATAGATAAAGTATTCTGTTATACTAAGTACTTTATCTATCTGTTTCACTACACCAGGCCTGCTTTATACTTTTTGACACTTTCCACTACAATCCGTGCTCGCTTCGACCTCAATCATTGGAAAATTGAGGAGTGCATGGTCGCATTATAGTATATTACACTGAAAATGTAAATTTAATATGTAATTTTAATTGCAATTAAATCTAACTTTGATAATCTAAAAACGAACTGAATGAAAAAGGCAGTCTTATACAAGCCCGCCTCTCCGTAGAACTTGCCCTGGTTTGCAAGTTCCTTCACAGAAAGCTTCAGAGCTCTCGCTCTTCACTCACTAAATAAGCTGTGCACTCTTCTTCACTCAGCACGCATGTGCTAAGCGAAACTAAGAATGCAAACAAAACCCACCCACCCACCCGAATACATATATGAAGAATGAACAGTCAAGAAGAGAGAGAGGGAGAGAGAGAGGGAGAGAGAGAGAGAGAGA
>WELA01009371.1:223064-236348 GCA_009602735.1 Mesotaenium endlicherianum | reverse complement strand
CCAAAAAAAATAAAATGTGTGTGTGTGTGTGTGTGTGTGTGTGTGTGTGGATGTTAGAGCTCGCATGTTTGGAATTTATATCTCCTTTTGTGTGCCTGTTATGAGAGAGCCGCTGAAGACACGGCGCATAATACACTCAGAGCAAGCAGGATGTAGAAACGAAGTGCAATCATCCTACAGCCTCGAGCTGCCTGGCTGCCAGCCATAGGTTCGACGATGCGGATAGCTCCTCTACGCACTTTCAGCAGAATCGCGTTCTTGGGGACCCTCCTCGCTCTTCTTGGGGCCCAACAGCAAGTGGGACCACTACGTCCGAGTGTCAGTGTGGGGGGTTAGCTGCTGCGCAGCTGGGCGGTTGTCAATCGCTGGGCTGTTGCAGCCGCTCACTTGCAGAGCAATGGGCTGCTTTGTGCTTTGAAAGCTGTCGGGTCCTTGTGCCTCTCATTTGTCAGCCCTTGCCAAGCCCCGACTTCGCTGAGCTGGCGTAAGTAAACGAGGAGACTTGGCTCAAAGAGGGGGAAACTGACCTGTGCACTGATGGTACGTGTGTTTCTCTTTTTCTTTTTTCTTTTGGGCCGGGGGAGCAGGTTCGGTTCAGCCTGCCGACTGGCGATCGCAAGGAGCGGCGGTTCCACAGCACTGCGCTCGTGCAGTCCCTCTACAACTACGTCGATTCGCTCGGAGCACTCAAGTCGCTCAATTACCGGCTCGTCACTAACTTCCCGCGCATGGTGTATGGCCCGGGGATGCTCGACAAAACCCTCAAAGAGGTCGGCTTGCATCCCGCGGCAACTCTGTTCATCCAAGAGGAGGATAATTAGCTCGTCGATTGAAAGGACAGGCGTTCGAGAAAGAGACTCAGAAGGACATAGAATCATGCGACCACTTTGTTTGTTGTGCAGGAGGATAATGATCTTGGATGGTTGATATAAGAGAGTTGAGTTAGTTCAGACAGTTCAAAAGGGAAATTGATAATAATGCTCACAATTGGGCAAAGATGCACCCTTCAGACGGTTGATGAAGCATGAGACACCACGAGCAATCAACAGCTTTTTTTCGCTCAAGCTTGTGTTATGTGGTGATGCCATGTTCTGTCTTGAACCTGGGTTTAAGAATGGGAAATTGAAAAGGAGTTTTGTGCGTTTTGATTCCCGTACACCATATTGTTCTTTATTGGTCCGCGACATACATGACTTAAAGTAGGCTACTTTTAATGTTTGATTCTTGTCGCTAAAAAACGCATGGGAAGTTAACTTTAGTGCACCACTATGTTGGTCGTGGCGTGGGGTCCATGAAAGGGAAGGAGGGGGAGCAAATGAACTTGCACATTTGCCGTACAATTTTTTGATGTAGTCCCTTTCGTACGCTTTCTGAAGAGATTCTTGGTGGCCACGTCGTAGATGCTGTACGTACGAAGTGGACCTGGTGTGGACCAATTTCTCAAGTTTGTCCGTACCAATCGTGTACGCATCGTACACACCATTTTTGAGTTTAAAGCTGGTGGTGAAATTCTGAACCGTTTTTACACCTGAGGCCCGACATGGGCTGTACACTAGCTGCTGTACACGCTTGTATTGTTGCCTTGAGCAGTCCACAAACTCGTGCACGTCATCGCTCATCTTATATGTTGTAGCACTATGCTTTAGGAGTGATTGAGGGGAAGCTTCAACAATTCCACTAGCAGCTCATTATTTTCAGCCATGAGTGTAATAAGGAGCGTAGTTCAAGGAGCCGGAGCAGTGGACAGCTCAATCTGGCACAAGGTAGCTGGAATATCAGGTACGAGCACATGTGAGCTGCAATGTCAAATGGGGTTCGTGAAATCTGTCCGTCGTATTTAGTCATGCATTCGGTTCTGACTCAACCCCATCAGCGAGCTGGAAAGAATTTCATTGTTGCTGCAGTTTCTTCCACTTTAGATGGCAGAGGGTGATCTTTGGTCGGTGTCGAACCCCTCTCTGCCTCGTGCACCTGTCGCCACCTGGTGTGGCACTACCCTACCTGGCCACTAGATCATTTGCAGAAAAAGTGTTACAGTATCTGGTCATTGGTGACGACCGAGCAAATTAATTTTACTAAATGGAGGTACACGTTCAGAGCTCATATGTAAGCATCTATTGCGAGTTCGTGGCCACTACAGGGACCATGCTCTAAGTGGTATGGGCAACATATCTTCACATTTGACGCTACAGATATCTGAGTGACTGCACCTTTTAACTTGATGTAATGTCATGATACATCCCAGACTCGTGTCATTGATATCCAGGCTTTGCGGCAGTGGCTATGGGTGCGTATGGGGCCCACGGTTTCAAGCCTGAGAATGAAACATACAAGGAGGTCAGTATTGCAAGATGCAGGCACTGACGTGTCCACCTTCTGAGCTTCTGCTTTTTATCATGAGAAAACCTCTACGTCTTACATTCTAGTTTGCTCCCTGAGTTGTTTGTAAGGTGCATGCATAGTTTTTATCCACCACATATATGAACAGTGAGGAGCATGCGAGGGAAGAAATGCTACAGAAGACAACCGACTGCTCGAGGTCTTTTCTGTCTCATGAAATTTCCATCGGTTCTTGAGAACACAGCCAGTGCTGTTCTTGTTGTTACTTGTGATGATTATGTTCAGACTTGCTGGCATGTGTATTTGTCGAGCATGACACTCTGAGTTCAAGAAAGCGAAGCTATGCTCCAATGTGGATGCTTACATAACCTTAGGGTGGATGTTCTGCAGAAGAGTCCTAAAAAAGTTGAGAGTTGAATTACAGAGGCGTAGCTGTACGATGAGAGAAAAAAACAGCCAGTCTTCAGTTTCCAATAGCATATAAAAATCAGAAAGTAGCCCCGCCAACCTGCTCAAAACTCTTTTTTCTTCCTGATACAGTCCAGCCCTGCCATGCCTGGAGGAGTGGGATCGGGGCAACTTCGGGCAGACATTTTTCATCCAGTCGCTTGATCAAGTGTGACATGCAGAACTTGCATGCTGCATGTGGGAACTTCCTGCTGCTGCGGCTCCTGTCCTTGTCGTGCTACACTCTGGCTGAAGTCAGGAGATCCTGCTGCTGCTGCTGCTGCTGCTAAACTTCCTCTTGCTGGGCCTGATTGCTCCCTGATCCTGCTCCTGCTGCTGCTGCTATAGCTGTGCTTACTCTGACTGAACTTGGGAGTTCTTGCTGCTGCTGCTGTTGGTGCTGCTGCTGCTGCTGCTGCTGTGCTTTTGCTGGCTGAGTTTGTTGACAGGTGTGGAAGACAGCCAACTTGTATCACCTGGCTCATACCGCGGCCCTGCTGGCCGCCCCTCTCGTGCGCCACCCCCACGTGGTGCGGTTGTCTGGTTACTCATCCCACCTGCTTGCTCTGGGCAATCAGCAGCATCGTTAGCACTCATCCACGACACCACCCATTGTCCAGTTTGTCTGTGTGGGCAGTTTGGGCAAGCTGTGTTCTGCTAACTCACTTCATTACACAACCCATGGTTCAGCCAGCTTGTTCGTCTGGGCGGTTTGGGCAAGCTGCATTCCTTAAAATAATGTTAAACGAACATGAAGGAGCATGCTGAATGCGGAGAGGCTCTCTCGCGCAGGCGTTGGCTTCGGGTGGGGATAGCGTTGTTAGCCCAACATTAATGTTCTGTGAGTACAGGAGGCCTGATGTGGTGCTCGTCACGTACTACTGGATTTCGAGGAGGGAAGAGCGACGTGTAATGATATGGTGTGGAGCCTACGTCAAATGCCCAAATACTTGGTCCTATATTTGATGGCCTGATACCCAATAATGGCCTGATTTCGTTGCATAGCATAGTAAAAAGAGTGAGAGTGTTACATGGTATCTCCTGCCTTACGCTTAAGTTGACCCCCGTAAGTGTTTGTGGCGTTGCTCTCACTTCATTTCCTTCTCAGTATGGAGGCCTGATGACATTTGGTATCGTCGCCTTCTCCGGAAGGTGAGCCATCGATGCCCTCACCCTCCATCCAGCACCTGTTGCAAATGCTCGTGCAATTGCTGGCTTGCCTTTGCGCTGAGGTTTTTTCAGAGTTTGTGAGGATGTTCTACTCTATTCTCCCTCCCCACGTCTTTTCCTGACTTCCTTTTATCAGCATGCACGTCTTGATTTTCTTTCTTGTCCAATTCTTCACATAGAAACAATTCAGGTCTTTTGACGCAGACACGTCAGATTCATACACTAGTGCAGCATGTCCGTGAGAGAGTCGAGGCAAGCAGAAGATTTTTCATTAGACACGGTGGTACTCATTCTGCACAATCACAACATGCAGCACGCTGGAGCCCATAAAGAGTCTCGCGCAAAGAGAAGCAGTTCCAGCATAACCCCGTCAAAAGGATGCCTATGGCCGATTGAGGGGTTCTCATATAACAGGACTTGTCTGTTGCAGGTTCTATGCTGCTGCTGTGCCTGAATTCTCATATGTCGAGATTTGTCTGTTGCCTGTTGCAGTTGCTATGTTGCTGCTGTGTACGAGAACAGGAAGCTGGCGGGGCCGGCCCCTTTTGGCGGCTTTGCTCTCATGGCTGGATGGCTCACTGCCCTCTTCTAGCCCACACGGGGCGAAGCTTGCTAGGCCATGCCATCCCACCTTAGTGCTCTCGAAAGCGCCTGGAATGTCCAAGTTGAACGTGCGCAAGACCAGCTCTAGCCTCCATGAAGGGCAAGGTGCAGTGCGTATGTCTGTGCTTTGACATTGGATTGTCATCGTTCATTAAATGGCTTGCTGGTGGAGCTCTCCCATCAGCTAGATTACTCTGGCGAGGTTGCACAATGTATATACATAAAAAGGTAGGCGCTGCAGAATCTATGTAGTTGCCATTCTTGAGGCCTAATTAGGTCATTGAGCCCTTATTTCTTCTCTAGGATTGTGCTATTGTGTTCAAACGGGCCTGTCTTCTCTTTCATTGAAGTCGATTTGACATGCTTTCTGTCCCTTGCTGGTCAGACACTGTCCATAGTGGGAATGCAGTCCAAGGGGAGTGGTGATAAATGACTGCCTTTGCCATTTCAATGTAAGGTATGTGTGCATCAAAGGCAGCACACTGAGTTATTATTGACAGGGAATTCATGCAACGATAATGACAGGTGTTCAGGCCTCCATTTTGAACCACCATATTGACAAAGTTGCTGAGCAATTTAAGGTGCCTGTCTTGACATGCTTCTTTTACTCCACTCTATTTGCAGGCAGCTATGAAGTCCATTCTAATTAGCCTCACATTTGCCAATGCACATTCATGAGCAACATCAACTGTTGATTTAAAAACAGTATAGCGCCCAAGGGCTCTTAGTACCATGCATAGCTTCATGTCAACAAATTAAGCTTGCATGGTTTGCCAAAATCCTGGCAAGCTAACCCTCATGCAAACAATCAGTAGAAAGGTGCAGCGATTTCTGGCAAACTCAGGATTAGAGTTAATTAATTGCCGAGTTTATGATGTGAACTCACATGCTCACCATGAATACTTAGAAACGGGTAGGCCTGTATATGTATAGAAGTGCAGCAATGCTTGTGCTTTAATAAGATCCTTCTCAAAATGCTGTAATGTTTTGCAAGAACATAATCAGCAGGCATGGGACAACTAATAGACGAGTGCCTCCGGCCTCTTGCCCCAGCATGTGAAATTCCCTTCAAGAAGAAGGCTACATGCTGGGCCACTCCAAGAAGCTTCTCCAGCCTTCCACGGCAGCGCCAAACCTTGTGCATACTGTACAAAGGATGAACTACAAGAGTTATGTTTTATTGTGAGACAGCTAGGCACTTCACACGCTTAAACACCCTAGGCATCTAGCACACGCTGCGGGCGGGCCAACAGTCACCCATAATATTTGATTTCATGACAATATGACAACAC
This sequence comes from Mesotaenium endlicherianum, assembly GCA_009602735.1. Classification (NCBI taxonomy): domain Eukaryota; kingdom Viridiplantae; phylum Streptophyta; class Zygnematophyceae; order Zygnematales; family Mesotaeniaceae; genus Mesotaenium; species Mesotaenium endlicherianum. The sequence continues at coordinate 230,496 of WELA01009371.1, read as the reverse complement.
AAAGACATGCTCCACAAAAATTTATCGCGGAGACTTTTGCATGTCCCAGATGGTAAAATTGTTCGGAGTCAGGACCTCAGGATATTGCAGCCTTGCACAGTGCTACCTACAAAGCTGCATGTGCTCGCTGCTGGTGACCTAGGGCATGACAGCTGGGAACCAACCTGCATCACTCCCTTATTGTGCATGCCTGTAAATGCCTGCCACTTGAGCAGGACCTCACTCTCCCTCCCCCCTTTCCTCCTTTGCCCCCAGTCCTTAGCCCCTACCAAGTACTAGCTCCTCGAAACGTTTTTAGGGAGCAATTTATTATCCGGACTTTCCCGGTACTACGAGGCATCACTCAAGTAGGGCAGATGTCCAACAGCTTATGAAACGACACCCCTGCAGCATTGCAAAGCCTGCAGGCTTATGTAAGCTATATTTACCAGATGGCCCCTGTGTCCTGCCCAGCATCTCAAGCCATTTGCAGCTCCTGAACAGCCCCCCCTGCACTGGGCACCTGCATCCTTGCAGCTGCTGACAAGTGGCATCAAGTTCCTCCCTCCAATGCCACGAGTGGCACAGAAGGTCCCACTCTTTAGTCTATGATGGCATGCCAGAGTCAGGGCGTCTTCATCGTCCTTCAGCCCTATTCTCTTCCGTGACCCCACAAGCTCCGTCCTAGCAACCAACTGCACTAACCTGCTATCTGCATGCTCTTATTTGTGTATCTAAGTAAGCTAGCTAGCCACCTACATCACTATAAAAAATTTGAATAAAAGGCATAAGCATCTCGTTCCAATATAGTACAATACACTTCAGCTTGACCACTTAAAAGCAGAATATTCCCCTATACTAACTATAAGGTATTAAGGTACAGTCAAAAAAAGCTACTCCAGCAGAGCCCTCATCAGAACCGTAATATATGAGGAACCCCGAGAATGTGGTACTGGATACCTTTGTAACAGATAAGCTGCTAGCCCCCCTCGAGGATGCTGCACGATTGAACCCTACTTCAATAACCCATAAGCTACACCAAGAAGAGCCTCACGTATATTGTCACATTTTCTCAAACTCTAATCTCCTCCGAGCTTTGCAGCAGGATTCCTCGTCGAATCCTTCATCGTTATTTGATCTTTCCTTCCGAACTTTAATCGGGGCCCCAGGCGTCTCAATCTTCTTAAGGTGTTTAAGATCTTGAACGGGTGATTCTTCATCTCTTTTACTTAGGCAATTCATATCACTTAACTTCTCAGACTGGTTCATATTTGCATTGCTTGCTGCTGATTCTTGCGTGCGCTGGCGTTCTGGTCTAGCAAAGGTTTCTACGTTGCCTTCCTTGCCCCTATCTTGCCTCCCAAAGTTATCACTAATCACATCTTGTTTCACTTCAGAAAAGCCATTATTGCTGTCACTCTGTTCTGGAGCTTTGAGTGGTTCAAAACTTTCTGACTGCACTTCCTTTGCATCACAATTGCTCGTCATGCGCTTAACACTCTTAAAACAATCCGGAAATACCTAGCACAATCTTTCAAGCGCAATCAGATCTTAGCAAGCATCAGGTCGTAGAGAGAAATATATATATTCTTAAGGACGGATGACGACTCCTGACATATCCGGGTATAGACATAGGACCACAGTTACGAAGGAGTTAACGTAAAGGAGGTTACTTGCAGTTTCTGCATCGACGAGAATGCTCTATATACGTGCCGTCCCTCCTGGTCTTCGCAGACGAAATTGCCAATTAAAGCACTCTAAACTGCTCTAAACAGATGGAAGTGCAACTCGTGCGAAAGCACGTCCGTGCACCACCAAGCGTCCAACGATTCAACTTGGTTACTACGCTCTATCGAGCTTCTATAGACGTCGGCAGATGTTGGGACCAGCCGGGGTTGTACTGTGTGGTTTTGTGAGCCTTGAGGTACTGTGGTCGAATGTGCTCCACATTAATGGACGTATGTGAAGTTATGTCGTTAGTGGTCAACAATATCGGTCAACTCAGACTCCTGAGTAAACCAAGCGGAAACAAAAGTCAGCGGTTCATAACCTTCATAACATGCATAACAATTCACAACAGTTCATAACATTCACACGAATCATGACGGACCGACTTCGTGTTCCTACTGGTTCCTACCAGGGAATTCGAACCTGGTTCGATATTGTGACGCGGTTGTACCATCTGGCTTCCTTAGTGGCTGTTCTATTCTGTCGCTGGCTGGAGCTTTGTCGGAGTACGCTCAGGAACTTAGCCGTTGGCGAGTGCTTCGAAACTGGCGCCATTGGGCGCCATCCTTCCTCAACGCACACGTCATGCATTCCCGGATGAATTACAGCAAATAAGGCATGCTTTGTGGGACACTGTGACACTCGTGCACTTGAAATTGCTGGCTGAAGCAGGCGCTCTTATGTGCTTTCGGATGCAAATTCTCACTGTTTGTTGTCCATATTTGATTGCTTCTCAGCGATTTCCCCCCTCCCCCACACCTTACCGATGAAGACCCATGCAAGGACAAAGAGTTCGGTGTACGACATGGTAGGGCTGTCTCACAAGGGGGGATCTAGCGATGCAAGCCAGGTTGTGGGATCTTCTGCCATAGCTGATACTCAAAGACCACCCCTTCAGGAGCGCAAAGACAATGTTGGACACCTTCCTACATTCGAAGAGGTCCCAGGAAAGATGTCAGCTATTACGAGGAAAAGTAGAAGGAAAACTTTGGCAGACGTATCTCTTCCAAGTACAGCACCTACACAGCTTGCTCCTTCAGTTGCAGTATCTACGTACCCAGATATGAAGGAGAAAGCTTTACAGAACCGGATTCGAAGTTACTCCGAACTGAAGCGTAGTGAAGAGGAACTTGCTCTCAAAAACCACGACTTAACCGCACAAGTGGATAATTTTTCGCAGCAGCTTGCGGAGCAGACGTCTGAATACAAAGCGCTGGCCGAAGAAGTAAGTTAAACTACTGAAGCCTCAATGAAGCCGTGCTCTGTGCTGGAGTGAATGAAGTCTACCCTCTGCTCCAGTCTGAAGCTAGTCTAATCGCAATGCAGCTGATCCACTATATGGTCTACCTCTTTCACCTTGAGCTTATGATGCAGACCTTTAAGCTACGGGAGGAAGTAGCTGGTCTCCGAAATCTCAAAGATGGCTATGAGACAGAGACCAGGAACCTTAAGGTAGCTTCTACGGAGGCCATCGAGCAGCTTCGACTCAAAGAAGCTGAAGATTGCTCCCGGCAGTTGGAATCAAACAAGGTACTTGAGTCAAACTCGAGGTCATTAGTGGCCATGATAGTGAAGCAGAAGCAAACAATTACTAGACCCTCATCCCTCACCTAGTCGCACAAATGAGCCTGTCTGGCTCCCCATCATATGCGTGCTCAATGAGCCTTACTCAGCTCTCTGACAGTGCATTATCGATGGAACCCTGAGAACAATGAAGGATAAGAATAACGTATATGTCCTAAACACAGCCCTCTTGATTGATTATGCTTTTTGACTGAAGACTCCCAACATCTTTTTCACTTGCAATAGACATCTATCAAGAAGTAGCAATTGTGAAGTCAAGGACAGAAGTAAGCAACTTAATTCATTGTTTTTTGACTGAAATAAAAAACAAGGGAGTACTTGACTTCAATACTTCCCAAAGAGTAAGGACATATAGGAGCAGACCTGGTTATGACTGGCTGTGACATACAAATCCGCGAGTGTCTTTAACCTTGTTGCTGATCGAGCAGCTGAAGGCAGAGAATGAAGAGCTGAACACGCAAGTTCAGAGGCTACAGCATCAAGTGGAGGCACTGAGGGAGACGTTGGGAACACAAAGTGATCATGACAACTTAGATGTGACTTTGAAGGTATTCCATCTGCATATTGATCTTGCACCTTCATGACCTCAATGAGAGTGCAGACGGCCAATTGACGATGCACACAAGTGTGAAAAGGACCATATATGCTTTTGCTTGATTCTTTCCCAGACGATTGTCATCTTTTTTTAATCTATTAATGTCGTCACGAAGTCAAGTGTTGACCAAGCCAAGTGTTTTCAATGTTGCAGGCTGTTGACGGGGCAGTGGCTAGGCTTGAACAAGAGGGCAACTTGGCGGCACAGTTGGTCAAAGCCATAGAACTTGCAGACAGCAATGAAGCTGACTTAAAGGAGCGCATGGCTGCTGTACAAAGTCGTGCATCTGCCCTTGGTCTACCATTCCCCTACAGCAGTGTAGCGTCTCCTTGCTTGGGACAAGCATCACCTTTCCTTGTCGAAGTATCTGAAGAAGAGGCAGTCGGATCAATCATAGGTCAGGATGCAGAGTTCCAAGAGAAAGGAGAGACTCCAGCTTCGTTGAGGGTGGCCAGCCAGTAAATAAGCTAGCTCCTCCAATAGTTGAGCATCCTCAGAGCAGTGACGTTACAGCTTACAGTTTGATGCCTTTGGAGCTGCAATCTGAAGTTGCCCAACAAGTGAGTGATAGCAATCCTGCAAACTTGTTGAAGGAAGCCCTTGCATATGTAACATCTGATGTGGAGTCACAGACACTGGCAGATGGTACTATAGATAAGTTGACATCTTGGAGGTGCAATCTGAACTTGCCCCACAAATGAGTGATAACAAGCCCTTAGTCTCAGAGAATGAGGTCCTCGCGTCTGTAGCACCTGAAGTGCAGCCACAGGCACTGCCAGATGGTACAACAGCAGACAATATAATTTCAGAAGTACAACCTGAAGTTGGCCGACAAACGACCGACAGCGATCCCCCACTCCTGGAGATGGAAGAGCCACAGGTATTGCCAGATGGTACAGCTCACACTCCTGTGGAGGTGCAATCTGAAAGTAGCCCCACAATTGAGGATAGTAGTCTTTCGACATTGGAGACGGAAGCTTTTGCGTCTGTAGCACCTGATGTAGAGTGACAGCTATTGCCAGATCATGCACAATATACGAGGAACATAGCATACTTGCGATACTTGATCGTGCAGTATGTAGAAGAGACGTAGTGAGTCAGTTGACCCTGTGATCTTCACCACCCGCCTCCCAAGTCATTGTTCTAGCTGTCCAAAGCATGTTACATCTTGTAACTTCTATCATATTGACGACGCGGGGGACGTCTTAAATAATGACAAAGTTGAGGCGATGTTCAACTACCATGCGTTTTTCAATGCAGCCATGTGCTATCTGCTTAGAGCTCTGATGATTGCTACTTGTGTGATAGTACACACACTGATTATCAGCAACTTTCTGTGTATTGCAGTCTTTGTCCACAATTTTAAGTTCATTTGCCATCAGATGATAATCATCAGGGTTTTCCAAAATTTCCTCATGTGAGAAGTAAATGCATCACAGCAACCAGATAGGCCAACATAATCAAGCACAACTTCACTTGGTTTTTATTAGTGGTTCAAAATTGGACACCTTTTCAGTCTCTAGTCTCACTGCTATTTACGTCTACCTTACAATGTCACATCATATATTACCCAATCCAGTGCTCATATATTGACTGCAAAATGGCTGAGCCTGTGTTTTGCTAGGCAATGCAAAAGGCAAGTCAATCCATGTGCCAACAAGTCCCCTAACAGCTTAAGGCATCACTAGTATACATCCCCTATTCTGCGCACCTAAAATTTTGCCCTTCTATTTTCTGACTGACCCAAGATAGCTAGCTCGCAACTGGTACCATTTCTGTGCACGTGGAGCCTCTTTTTTATGAATCAAATTGTCCACAAGGGTTAGAAATTTCTGCAATTGAGATATTAAGCCAGAGCAAAGCTTGAACTCACCGTAGCGGCCATTTTGGACCCCAACAGCAGCATGAGCTGCTCCTTGCACGCAACACCGAGCTGGCACCCAAGGCTTACATCAACCACCACAAATGCTGTACTGCAACCAAATTAGGCCAAGTCAGCACGCAAACAGCAGTCAAGATGGAGTTTTCCGCACCATCTCAGGATTTCCAGTCCAGGATATTTCTGGTCCAACACACACGCTACGACCACTCTGGAAGAGGCGTGACGCCTCCACGTTGCTCACGCTTACACAAAAGAAGCAGCGGGTACTCATACTGCTCGTTGAAGAGGAAACATTCTCCAGCAGCAACCAACACAGCGCTACAAGCGAGGAACTACAAAGAGGCTTGCATATGGGGTTGTGCGGGCACTTACAGTTGACTGTCTAGTTAACATTCTCTCTGTCAGCGTGCATGCGTGTTTATGTGCGTGCATGTGTGTGCACGTGCACGTGTGTGTGTGTGTGTGTGTGTGTGTGTGTGTGTGTGTGTGTGTGTGCGCGTGCGTGCGTGCGTGCGTGCGTGCGTACGTGCCCGCACCGTGCTTTTTCAAGCCGTGACTGCATCTTCTCCTCCGCAAGCCAGGACCGTTCTCAAGGGAGTAGGGCAGAGTAGGATGTGCCACGTGGCGAGTGTGGTGTGGGGCTTAGTACGTAGGGTCCTCACAATGCCCTTAAAGTTTCTAGGGTTCCAATCATCGTACCAGGCCGTCACTATCCCTTCTCAAACTTTGGTCTTAAGCCAGAGTACTGGTAATAGCACCCTTGGATAATAGAGGCCCAAGTGTGCCCCAGGTGTGCTCTGTGCTCCAGGTGTGCCCCAGGGTTGGCCCAGGTTTGAGGCAATTGTGTCCCACGCATGAAACTTTCCAGGAAGGTCCGTGGTCGAGTCTGGGTCCCCTTCCACTCCCCTTCCCACCCCGGAGCGCCCACAGCAACCTGTGGCGTGGCATCAGTGGTCTGTGGGGGTTTAAGATTTAGCATCAGAAGGATGGAAGGGATCATTGTATTGAGGGCTAGCACATAAGCAGGATTGAGTTGGACAGACAATCTAAAACACTTTTAATTTTGGCTCCCTCTGGTGGCCCTCCCATTGGCCTTCTGACTTTTCCGCCATCTCCCGCAACCTTGTACCACCCCCCCCCCCTCCCCCGGAGCCGATGACAGAAAGGTCACCAAAAGGATCAGGTTGGACTGCTTGAAGGAGACCTGAGTCTTCTATGGAGGAGGAAGGCAAGGTGAAGGACAAGAAAGAGGGTAGGCAAGCCAGAATAAAGAAAGGAGAAGGGGGGGGAGAGACAGTGCTGTGGAGGAGGACGTGGCTGATTGGAACAACCTAAAGTTTGGACAGGATAGAGAAGAGGCAAGAGAAAGGGGGGGGGGAGAGAATGCAGGCGAGGAGGAGGCACCACCTGGACATGCGTCAACAGCTCCTGCCACGTCCGGTCCAGGTGTGCCACCTGTTGTCTCAGCCTTGCCCTTGCCTGCACAACGGCCTGCCACCTGTCCATCATCCTCGCCGGCGCACACTTCATCTCCAGCCCCTCGTGGTCCCCCTGCACCTCCAGAGCATTTTTCAAAGCTGCCCGCCCACACTTCCGCCCCTCCCCCCCCCTCTCCAACTGCCCATCAATCCCGGTCAAGCCCTCCCTCTCCCCTCCCCCCTCCC